>OZ029916.1:48003361-48055861 GCA_964023275.1 Norana najaformis | reverse complement strand
CATCCATTTTTCTTCGTTCTACTATATAGTTTCAGGTATTTTTATAGCTATAATTACTTTATTTGATAATTATAAGAAAGTTTGCATATAACATTCTGGACATCTGTTTTTTCGGGTGTGTGTGCAGAGCTTTGTGATGTCATTTTTGAGGGGGAACGACTTTTGTGACGACATGTGACGAGGGGGAGGGGAGTCAAAAATTGTCCTAAATTGCGTGACGTCATTTATGGACGGCCCTTAACCTTCCTTCACTACTCAAGCTGCATCCAGTAATTAATTTAACAGTTTCTTTTTATGTGCATACATTTATTTCTAGGAGCAGTTGTCCAACTCAACCGTTGAACGTGCGTGCGTTGTTTCCATTGTTTCACGAGATCTTGTGGCTTCAAGGGCCGTTGATGTGGACAGCTACGTACTCGATGTGTAGCAACAAACGATGAAGTAATACATAGCGATTTGACGTCGTTTGCCTATATACCGTATAGGAAAAAGTGATTTTAAGGTGTCTAAACAGGACAATAATGTTTACATCATTTCATGTTAGCGACATCCAGTGACCGTCTGGACCGTTGACGTCTGAGTGGTTCCTCAGTTTATCGACATCTTATGACATCAAATGTCGTTGACGTCCTCCTCCTCCTTTACAGTATCTAGGCTTGGGACTGGCACAACCCCCAAACAAGGCAGTGACGGAGTTTGACAGAAGGCGGTTCCGGGTCTAAAACCTCACTTCACCCTAATATAGCTTCTGACTGACATCTTGTAAAGGTGTTTGATGTATGTAAATGATGTTGTCCTATTTATTTCGATGTTGTGTTTGATGTCATTCAAAGACTTGGCTACAAACCACACCACTCCTGTTCTTGAATCACTACACTGGCCTAAAATACCTGACCGAATCGAGTACAAAGTCCTATCATTTACGTGTAATCGCTCCATAGCCATAGCTGCCCCACCACTCTGGAATAAACTCCCCCGAGAACTGCGACAGTTTTCTGGCCCATCATACAAACTCATCGATGCTCCACCGCTTGCAATTTCTGCTTCGGGCTTTCACTCAAAACTGAAAACATTCCTCTTTCACAGATCCTATCCTGACTCCCCTTCTTCTTCTTATCTGTCTCTCCTCTCCAACCCCAAACATCATTCACCCTAGTTGCCACGTTGTCTCTGCGTCTGATTCAAATTATTTTTGATGTCTGGCACGTTAATCTCTTAATATTCATTCATTCATTCACTCTGCCTGACTCTTGGATCTTGACCAGGAAGCGAACCCTTTTGGCTATCGATTTTGTTTTGACTGAGCGCCTGTGAATAAGCTGGTCCCCCCGACGTGGCTTTCGTTGGGCGCTGTAGAAATTTCAGAATTACGATTACGATAGGCTTCATCTCTAATCAGCTTACACACATTCGCCAGATGATGCCGGAGGCGAGAATTACATATGGACAATAAAGAAGGATTAGACACCTTTAAATCGCTTACAACTGTTCTATAAAGCAAACAATCGAACAAACAATAGACATTGAGACTCTCGAAACAAACCCAGCAACTGAACCTTTTCGAAGTACCGTTCTCGACATAAAGCCACAACTGTTGAAATGGCTAATTAGTCCGTAGTCGGTTTGTTACAGTCGGAAGCCAGAATGAAGGACGAGGGGGGGGGCGCTTATCATCTTCGCTGTGAACAGCGTCGTTAAATTTAAATTAAACACAATCGCTAAATCACTGTTACTAGAATCTTCGTTGTTCAGTTAAGTCGTTTTCAGCCAAAAGATATCGCTGCTATTAATGCAAATTCATTTTAGACACATTTAGTACGCATACTAGAATGTTAAATAACTCTCGTTTACTTTCAATGGCTACTCCTTAGCACCGCCACTGAATTTTTGGGGGTAGTGCCAGTCCCAAGCCTGGATAAAGGAAGAGGGCGACGGCAACGGCCTTTGATGCGATAAGCTGTCGTTAAACTGAGGAACTACAATCGATGATCACCTGTCATTCTAAAATTTGGAGTCGACATCAACGGCCTTGAGAGCCACAAGGTGTCGTTAAACAATCGACGCTATATTATGCAGAATCTAAGACCAAAATCAAAATAACCATTTGAATGGTCTCAATAATGGGACTTTCCTTGTAAGTTATGGACCGGTGTCTCATCGGATACTTGCCCCTAAAATATATCGGCCACCCGGAAGTCGTCCATCGCTATGCCACGTGATCCCTTGTAAACCGTCAGATGTCTCCTCTTGCTACTTTATTAAAATATATAATTTGGATTGAATTAGCAATGACACCAACTAAATATCTGAGAGGGGCCTCAATTTTTACTATGCAAGCGACATATTATTTTTGCGACGGTTGGAATTATGATTGGAAATTCTGTTGGTTGAAGTATTACCACCATACACTCATGGAATATCTAAATAACTTGATTTGCATGCATATTAATAAGGACACGTGGTTTGTTTATCACACACCTCACCCTCCCTCTCTCCCTTTCTCCCTCCCTCCCTTCCCCGTCAAACATTCTCTTCACACGTCATTTGGAAAACTCAATATAATTATGTTGAATATAAATATGTTCAGGTTACCAATGTACCCCAGATATCTCCCTCTTTTACTAAGTTGGTCAATGCTCCGATTAGAAACAAACACAAAGACACACACACACACAAACACGCACACAAAGTACCTATTAATCTCCCATACTATATAATCATTTATCATTTCAAATAGACACCGAATCAGTAACTAAAAATTATGCGTAATTACACCCTATATTAAATTAAATTTTCCACTTTCAATAATTGTGGACACAAAATTCAATAGAAAACTCGTTGATAAAAAGTCCACAGAGCCTTAGATGATTTTGGTTGGAAGAACTATGAATTTCCTTCACGAATAGCCTACTTACGCACAGTTTTTTTTGTATATGTATAAAATAATTAAAACCCCTTTTACATAATATTATGCAATAATTACTTTAGTTTATATAGGGAAGTAACCCTATTTGGACGGGGCAAAAACACTTGTTTTGAATGTGTATTTTAAAGTATATTGCTAAATATACTCACGCATTTTCCCTCGGATTCTTTCTTATGTCTTGTTTCTGTTAGGCAACTACACCTCGCGGCAGTCCTTGGTCATAAAAAACGTTGCGTAAGGTGATGTCAACGTAACGGCGTGGTAGTCGAAAGATCTATTGAAACAATAGACGTTACTTACAAGGGATCACACACACGCGCACGCGCACTCGCGCACACACACAAATTGTTGGAATGGGTAGTAGGCAATTAAACAGTGAGAAATACAATTGTGCCACATACATTGGAAACTAATACTACTACTAATCGACAGGTACAAACTACCTTTAACCCTTAACAGGATACCTGGGGTCCATCTGGACCCCAGTGCTAGAATAATGTTATTACAGCTTGTTCGCCAGATGGCATGCAGATGCTGTTTAATGTATTCCTCAAGGAGTGTTTTGGCAACATTTCGGTACAAAAAGTTTTGAAAAGAAATATATCTGGTACCCAGACAAAGAAGAAATATGCTGGGGTCTCTGTAGACCCCAAACATTGCAATTATTGAAACAGTCTGGAAGTTGTTACTTATTTTATTGAAACCCTCAGTGTAACACCTTTATTATCAGGAAAGGTTTTCACATAAGTTATTCTACATCTAATGCTTTCTTTTACGTACTTATTTGCAAGTTTTCGTGAAAAAAATGAAGCGACATCAGAGATTTTCGGCAGCGGAAGCCCTACGAAGAATTATGGAAGACAGCGACGATGAGACAAGTTCTATTCAGGATGAAGAAGATAGTGAAGTGGATCACTTGTCCAAGGAATCTTCTTCAGACAGTGACTCCTCTGAAAATAATTCTGATGAAGGCCATCTTGAAGTGAGTAATAATGAACAATATTGTCCTCAACCACCTAGAGTTATTAGACGAGGAAGAGGTCGTGCACGAGGCAACCGATACGCATCGTCGAATTCAGTAAGAGGAAGAGCAACAGCCACTGCCGTGGCTAACCAGGATGGACCTAATTGGTGTCCAGATCCTACACATGAAGGCACCTTATTCACCTCCAAGAACGGAAGTCAGTGGGATGCTGATCCTCCTGCTTCCCGTCGTCGGGGCCCACATGACATCATTCGCAACCGCCCTGGAGTGAGACGTGAAGCAGTTTCAACAACAGAATTGGATGCTTTTCAAAAGATTTTCTCACCAGAAATATTCGACATAATTGTACGCGAAACAAACCGGGAGGCAAAGAGGATTTGTGAGATATGGAATCAAGAACATCAGGATGATAATCAGAGGAAATGGACAGAGACGACTCTGCAAGAAATGAAAGCATTTCTTGGTCTTCTGATATTATCGGTAGTGTACCGGGGAAGACTGGAACCATTGGAAGACTTGTGGTCAGAGGAACATGGACGACCGATCTTTGCTGCTGTGATGTCTTCCAACCGATTCAAAGCGATTCTTCGATATTTTCGGTTCGATGACAAGAGAACGAGGGAGCAGCGTCGTTCTGTAGACAAGCTAGCCCCGATTCGGGATATCTGGGAAATGTTCCTTGCCCAACTGCCGAAGTGCATAACACCAGGAATGGACATAACTGTCGATGAACAACTTGTGCCATTTAGAGGCAAATGTCCATTCCGCCAGTACATTCCTAGTAAGCCTGCCAAGTATGGAGTAAAAATCTGGTGGGCATGTGATTCAACAACTTCTTTTCCTCTGTCTGGGGAAGTGTACTTGGGACGTCAGCCAGGCAGTGCACGTGAAGAGAACCAAGGTGCACGAGTTGTTATGTCTCTGACCAACAGATGGTTGAAATCAGGACGCAACATTGTTATGGACAACTTTTTTACAAGCGTTCCTCTGGCAAAAAATTTGCTTTCACAAAACACTACAATTGTGGGGACAATTAGAAGAAACAAACCGGATATTCCACCACAGTTGACAGATTCAAAAGGGAGAGTGGAAAATTCGACTATATTTGCATTTTCTGAACACTTGACACTTGTCTCGTATGTGCCAAAGAAAAAGAAGGTGGTGACATTATTGTCCACCATGCATCATGACTGTGCTGTTGAAGGACCAACCAAAAAGCCTCATGTAATTCTTCATTACAATGACTTCAAAGGAGGCGTAGACAATATGGACAAGCTTGCCACAACCTATACTTGCAGGCGAAAATGTAACCGATGGCCACTTGCGGTTTTTTTCAACATGATCGATGTTGGTGGAATTGCAGCCTTTCTTATCTGGCTGTACAGCCATCCAGATAACCTTGCGAAACAACAACGACTTCGGAGAAATTTTCTGATCCAACTTGGCAGACAACTGGTGGTGTATTGTATTCCACTGCGTCTTTGTAATCCACAAGCTCTGCAGAAAGGAGCACGACTGTCCCTCAAGAGACTTGCATATACCATTTCAGATTCAACATTGTCGAATAAACCACCAGCTAAAAGGCGTTGTGTCTTATGTCCAAGGGTCAAGGACAGAAAAACAAAGCAACTTTGCGCAGTCTGCAACAGAAATGTGTGCAAAGATCACGGCACACCTAGAGTAATGTGCTCAGAATGTCTATAACTTTCAAGACAATCATTGGATTTTTAGAACTTTATATAAATTTTCTAGGAATTTTCCTTTAAATCCAACAAATTTTCTTTTAAAATCACTTGCCCTGATAAACTAAATGAAGTCTAATACACTGCGAACGGCATGTGCTACCCATAATAGTTTCTTCATTTGCAAATTGGTATTTTTAAGCAATAAATAGTGTGGGGTCCGAAGAGACCCCAGGTGGTCAGAAACGTGATTTTTAGAACGTGTCCTGTTGAGGGTTAAGACAATCAGAAGTCGCTAAACAATGGACACTGCTGCAAACTAACAGTATTCCCAACTTCAAGCGATGTATGGCCGACGTCAACGGCCTTGATAGCCACAAGACTACAAGCCACAAGTCGCTAAACAATCAATTCCATTGAACCAATCGATAAAGCTGGAAAGAATTAATGTAATGTAAGTTTTTAAAACCCCATTCACTGCCCAAGTCAAGGCTACTCTTATGTAAATTTGAATTGTAAATAGTTCCGTTTTGCGACGCTGGATCATAACAAAGGTGATTAGCGTCGTCATCGTCCTCCTCGTTTAACTACAAAGGACTTTACCCATCAATTCATTGAAAGATGAGCATGATCTAGGCCATACAGTCGCCATCAGTAGCATCTACAGTGACATGATTTTAACGATATTTAACATCATTTAACAACATCTTATGGGTAGAAAGGCCGTTGAAGTCTACCTTAGGCTGTGTCGTTCAACAAAACACTTATGCGACTTAATGCAGTAGACAAGAATTATAGCGTGGATCGAGACAGTTTTACAGGTGTCTACGGATGACGATGTATATCTCAGTGTTTATCGGAAACTTGTAGCGAATGCTAAGGATTGCAATTATTTAAGACTGACTAGGGCAAAAATGAAGGTAATTTTTTACAAGTAATAACAATGACAATAACAATAACATGAATAAGACTAATAAGAATCATAGAATTATAATCTTATTACACACCTTCGTTGCATACTTACAACGATCTGTAATTAAAGATGCAATTCTTGTTTTTTGTAACTGATAAATAAAATTGATAGTGATAATGATGATGAAGATTTTGATGATGATGATGACTACAATAATAGAAAATGATGATAAATTCGTTTTCGTCGTTGAACTTAGAAAGACCGATTTAAAAGTGTTTAAAACGAGACGGATGTTGTTAGGAGCTTTTATAGCAGTTAGGAAGACCATGCCTCGGCGTTTCTGCACGGAAGCAATTAAGCTATCTCTTATGAGTAGTTTCCAATGATTAGCCTCATCTTACGGCATAAAAAGCCGTTGATGTCGATTAGAAAAACACTTGCACAGTTTCCAATGTATCCCTGGGTCAATTTGTAGTCGCTCTAATACATGTCTTTTGAACTACTTAAAATCCTTTTTATATTATGCTCTGTTATGCTATGTTATGTTACAATATGTTATATTATGTTATAATAGGCTACTGTCACATTGCGGGGTCTTACGGTTATGAATCAAAATCAGCGACAAGTTCACAGATGATCACATTTCGGATCGAATGATTTCCGTTGTGACACGCAGAGACCATTGCGATCATTAAGTCGACGATACACATAAATGACAGAGATTCCATGGAAGATATGGATATTTGCGTCCTTCTGATAGTCGATCGCAGTTATCAGCAATAAATACTTTAAAAGTCATTTAACAACAAATAACTTTAAACTTCATTTGAAGTAGTTTAAATAGCAGTTAGTAACTGGCCTTAGAAAAAGTAGCGAATTACTTTTCAAACTGCTTTTGTGACTGCATTTGCTCATGCTCTAACATGAGAACTCCGTTCCTGAATAACAAACGTGTTTGATTATTAAACAAATTTGAGACGAAGTCTTACGGAAAACTTGTTAAATAAAAGCACAGTGAACTACAAACTGAGATGTTGCTGTCTATTTACAACCTATTACTTCTTAAAAGATACCTAAACTACTGGTTGTTAACTGCCGTAGTCAACTGTTACCCATCACTGATCGACAGTTGATTCAGAGAGCAAAGCATCGGAGTCAACTATTCTGACGGTCATTTGTCGGTCTTTCGTTCGGTCGGTCGATCGGTTGGTCGATTTCTGTGTGTGGCAAACGGCAATTTCGTCTTATCTAAGGAATTTTATCTGTATTGTGATTCTTTTTCCAATCAGATTATTAAGTCTGCGACTACAGACTTAGAAATACACGAAGATATTGTTGTTTCAAGCGTTCGTTTATTTCCCTGACTTACGTATAAAACTACAATTTATTACCTTTTAGAAAATCTTGGATTCGCTGTTATATGACATCATGTACACTAACTCCAGCACCCCCTTTAATCGGGTAGTGCCAGTCCAAAGCCTGGATAAAGGAGGAGGGCGACATCAACGGCCTTTGATGCCGCCAGATGTCGTTAAGCATTGGAACTGCTACTAATTGTCATATCCGCCGTCTTCATAATGGGTCCCATACAAAAGATGCTCATCGAGTGTCATCTGGTGCAAAGTCAGTCAGCTCTGGTGAATTAACCAACAGTCAGTATTTCCTCTGCCTGTCTGTTTATCTGTCTGTCTAACTGTCTGTCTCTAATTATGTCTATCTCTGTCTCTGTCTCTGTCTCTGTCTCTGTCTCTGTCTGTCTGTCTCTCTCTCATGTCCTTTGCGTCGACCTTGCTTTACTTTTCCTCTATTTTGTGTTGATAAGGGACATTGAGAACAGTTCGAGAATGCGATCTGTGTTGGTTTCACTTATATGTTTAACGACATCTTATGGCTGTTGGCGTCAACCTTCTTTACCTTACGTAGTTCCAATGTTTAAGAACATCTCATGGCATCAAAGTCGGAGATCTTCGTTGTCTCCATTGTTTATCAACATTTTGTAGCTTCCTACACTCCTTACGTCTATCTCCAGATTTATACGAATTATACGAAGAGCGATTGAACAATTTAAACTTATATAGCTATATGGAAAGCAACTTAAAGGTGTGCAAGCGGATCGTCATTATAGCTTAATTATTAATCCAATCTTTGCGTTTTCGTTTATCTAGTAGCTGTCTGGTCATGATAGTCGGAAGATGTCGGTAAACACTCGTTGCTGCCAATAATGTAAGGAATTTCTAGACACCTCTAATTCGCTTGCTTAAACATTACATGAATCTTATTTTTTTAACCGATTGATAAACGTTATTTACTTTTAACCGATCATAAATAAACACCGCCACTGCCTTGTTTGGGGGTAGTGCCAGTCCCAAGCCTGGATAAAGGAGGAGGGCGATATCAACGGCCTTTGGTGCCATAAGGTGTCGTTAAACATTTGAACTACTACTTCGCAGACTTTTCATCCTGGGAAAAAGATAAATATAAGTCCACGGCACCGGCAGCCATAAAGTGTCGTTGAACAATGAAAAAGTCTAACAAATCGACGATAAAACTGCAGAGAGCGAAAATTACTTCGTTGACGTCGATTGTGAAAAAAATTATACAGTTTTAACGGTAATTTGTTGGCCATGTAGTAGTTCCAATGTTTAAAGACATCTCATGGCATTGGCATCAAATCCGTTGACTTCGCCCGCTTCTTTTATCCAGATTTGGAACTGGCACTACCCTACTAAATGACGCTTGTAACCTCAAGAGGTCGTTAAACAATGGAAACCACCAACAAGGGATATCATATGTCTACCTGCCTGACTCCTGGATTTTGACCTGGAGCCGAACCCTTCCTTTCTAAAGATATATCTTAGAATCGTGGATAACTGGAAAAAGCTTTTTACAATCGCTTGTAATTGACGTACGAGAAACCGGTGTCCCTGAAAACTGGTGCGTGTCAGTTATAAATACCATCTTGCAGAAGCGTTAAAAAGGTGTGTTGTAATTTGTAATTTGAAATTTGTATAGCTCCTCTTCAAGAAAAACACATCAGAGGCGCTCTCTGCGCTTGCGATGTTAAATGTCATTTAAAACGGAACATTCGTCCATAAGTAGACATTAGTCAGAATACTAGACGCGACACGAGTCTACAGGCAAGCTCGCGCACACACGCAAAAGCCCATCCAACAAGTTCCCAACTAGAGTTTCATCGGAGTTTCTGAAGCACGTAAAACGAGAATGAGGAGCGACCATAGACGATGTGATCCGCCGCCAATGGCTCACGGTTGTCCCATCGTCCAACAGTCTCTCGTAGATGGAAAACCACACGGCGAGCGGATAATCGAACCATCGGATATGCGCAGGACAGGTTTTCGTCGCCCGCCCTTCGGTAGGTAGCTGAACCATTCCATAGCTGACAGTCGGAGCCGCTCCAAAGACTCTCTTCACCCTTCTTCACCGAATCCGAGATTTCCCAGCTTTTACGGCGTGCGCAGGTCTGTAGGTATGAGGCTGGACTGTCAAGCTGGAATCCTGTCCCCCCTTTGGGGGTGGACCAGTCCATTCAGGGAAGGTCATGATGATATTCAACAAAAACGTCGATAAATGCAACACACAATCCCTAGGTTGTTAAACATATGCTCTGACTATTTTGATTTATTGTATCCGAAAGATATCGTTAAACCGTTTATTTTATTTCGCGAATGCTGGTAAACCCGTTTAAAAGTAATTTATATACGACACCTTTATAACGTCTCCATCATACCTTATATAATATTTTCTACCGCTAAATCGCCGGTAGGCTTTGCGTTTCCTTTGAAGGTATGGTAATATAGACGTCCACGGTACTGACATGAATATAAGATTTTATTTGTAATTTTGTACTGGTAATTGTAATCCCAAATTTATATAGCACTAGTTCAGCAGAAACTCATTAGAGACGCTTATATATAAGTATAAGCCTTTAGCACCCAACAATAGGTTATTTAAATACGCTGATGACAGTTACCTTCTTGTACCATCCTGCAATAGCTTGATGGTTCAGGCTGAACTGGACCATGTTACTCTTTGGGCGGACACGTGTAACTTAAAACTTAATCGTAAGAAGACATGTGAAATGATAACTCACCGGCCAAGAATGAGAAATCGTCAAATAATTTTACCTAATGTTATTCCTGGTTTAACCAGGGTACCAGAGATGACAATATTGGGTGTTACCCTATCGAGTATGTTAAATTTTGATTCTCATATTGATCGGATTCATAGTCAGGCGCGTCAGTCTTTATATGCCATACGAATTCTTGTATCACATGGCCTAACTGGCCCTCGGCTCTACGACTTTGTCCGAACCACAACACTGGCCAGGATGCTGTACGCCTCTCCCGTGTGGTGGGGCTATGCTGGGACACAGGATAAAGCTCGGCTCCAGGCTTTGATGCGGAGATTTGTGCGTCTCCACTACCTTCCTGGGAACTCTCGAACGTTCGATGAACTCTGTGGCATAGCCGATGATCGTCTCTTTAAAGCAATCTTGAACATCTTACATCAGCTACTCCCACCAATTAAAACTCTCAGTTATTCCCTACGGCCCCACACCCATGATCGTATTATTCCTCCTGCTGACAATTTAACGCGTAAATGCTTTATTTTTAGGATGTTGTATGAATATTAAGTTTTCTTGTGTTCTTAAATACTTGTAAACCGATGTGCGATTAGCTATTGGTTAATAAAGAATATACTTACTTACTTACTTACTTACTTACTTACTTCCTTACTTACTTACTTACTTACTTACTTACTCACTCACTCACTCACTCACTTACTTACTTACTAACTTACTTACTTACTTACTTACTTACTTACTTACTTACTTACTTACTACATGACAACACAAATTACATAATTTCTCAAGCGCCTACGTAGAATGGGCCAGAAAGGTAAAGCAGCTCAGGTCGTTGGTTATCAGGTAACTTCAGGTAACACTTTGAAACTCCGCCACTGCCTTGTTTGTTTGGGGGTAGTGCCAGTCCCAAGCCTGTATAAAGGAGGAGGGCGACGGCAACGGCCTTTTAACGCCATCTAATGGCATCAAAGGCCAATGACAATTTCTTCTTTCAAAAAGACACCGATTCATATATATTAAAAAAAAATTGACTTTAACTCCGTTTGCATTTTATACCTTCGCAATCGGAAACCCCGACGTAATTTCTTACGGTGAGGTTGACGACAACGGTCCAGACAGCCATTAGATGTCGCTAATAAAATAGAAACCACTAGACGCGGGTTCAGCAAGAAATAATGCTAACATTTTGTTATGCTTAGACACCCTTAAATCGTATTTTGAAACGCTATATAGATGTCATTTTCGTTCAAACGCTAATTTATTGCCTTGTGCTCTATCCTATATTGAGATAGTCGTCAACGGCTCATGAAGCAACAAGATGCTGATAAAGTATCGAAACAGACAGAATAAAAAAACAGATGGGTTCCTGTGATAAGTTCCTTTTTTCTTTTCTAAGGACTCGATCGATTACACAAATTGGCTCAATCTGCGAACAGAAGAAGAATAAGACACCCTTAATTCCCTAACAACTCACCCATAGAACGGAAAAATTACAATGAGCTTTCGAACAAATTAATGATTTTGCATTATTATGCTAGGATCCACGGCAACGACCATTGCCGCCACAAGATGTCGTTAAAAATTGAATATTGCGAAATTCGTAAAACTAACTAAAGGTGAAAGACATTTGACATCCCTATCTCCGGTTTAATAGTAGTTACAATTTTTGACGAGATCCTATGGCATGAAACACCGTTGACGTCGCCCTCCTCCTTTATCCAGGCTTGGTACCGGCACTACCCCAAGCAAGGCAGTGGCGGAGTTTCAGTAGTAGTAGTAGTTCCGCAGTTTAACGACAGCTTATGGCTTCAAAGGCCGTTGCCGTCGCCCTCCTCCTTTATCCAGGCTTGGGACTAGCACTACCCACAAACAAGGCAATGGCGGAGTTGCGGAGTTTCAGTTGAACGCAGCTGATCTTTATATATCATAGGTTTGAAGGTGTCTCTATTTGCTACAGTTTTACGATTTGCGTAACATTTTCATTTCGCTAGTTCTTGTGGTTGCCAGGGCCCTTGTCGTCAATGTAAGACGTTGTTAAACATTCGAACTGCTACTAATCGTCAACGTAAGGTCAACGTCAGCGGCCCTGGCAGCCACGAGGTGTCGTTAAGTGATGTTATATGTAGTTAAATGTCAACGCACACGTCTTTTATAGCTACCGAATGTCCTGCACCCTGCTATTTTTAATGCAGTCAATACCGCTTCACGTTAGATTGGGTGTCACCGTCTCTGCAATGGCGTTTGATGTCGTTAAATAATCCGCAAATAAGAAAACACATCGACTCAACGCCCGGCTTGTGGAAGAAATTTTACTAATGGACGCATGAATTATGCATGCATGTGTGTGTGTATGAATGTATGTATCTATGTATGTACGTATGTGTGTATGTGTGTATGCATGTAGGCAGAGGCGTCGATCCGTAGTAAACATTGGAGGGGCCCGGGCCTATAGCGGGGGGTCTGAGTGCAAGGCCCTCTCGGGTTCCAGAGGCAAAGGCCCTGGTATGAGGGTCAAGAATAGGCCTAATACAGGAAGAATGAGAACTTTATAAGTTCACAGCTACCTTTAACTGATTTTACAGCTAAAATATTGCTGGGGGTCATTTAACCAATGGCCGAGCCATCACGCTCAAAATATTGCCGGGGCCCGGGCCCCAGGGGCACCCATATGATCGACGCCTTTGCATGTAGGTATATACGTAGGTATATATATGTATGTATGGCAAACGCAAGATGTCGCTAAACACTGCAATGCTTTCTCTAGACACCTTTAAAACGTTTTCAACAGCACCTATATAAAGTTCTTCTTCGTTTGTTTTTGGGGTAACTCCGCCACTGCCTTGTTTGGGGGTAGTGCCAGTCCCAAGCCTGGATAAAGGAGGAGGGCGACGGCAACGGCCTTTGATGCCATAAGCTGTCGTTAAACTGAGGAACTACTAATTTTTGAGGTACTAACTTCTGCTTCAAAGGGAGATAAGGTCGACGTAAAGAGGCCGGTCAGCCAGAAGATCATTGTAAACACTGGAAAATGCTATCATATGAAGGCAGAATTAAGAAATTTCTTCTACTTAGAGCCCAAGCTGAGCATGAAATGTTACTAAAACTATCGATGCCTTGTGTATTAAAATGTCGACGATGTAGAAATTAATAGATTTAGTTTAGATAATCAGTCAATTGTGTTTTGGAATTTTTGTCATTTTCACCCCTGAAAATCCGAAACTCTTGAATCGAGTGAGTTGAAATCGGAGTCTTTCGACAAATTTCGGATTAACTCTGTTGCGTTTATTGGAATTGTTGTTGTTGTTGTTGATGTTGTTGTTGCTGCTGCTTCTATTGTTGTTTTCGTTGAGGGTCATATGCTGGGAGCGTTCATGAGAAGAGCAAAGAGAACGGCGAAAGACGGCCGAAGCAGGAGGGCGAAGGAGATGAAAAAAGCTATGACAGCTGACCCTAGAGCGCTTTTGCTACCAGAGACATAGCTTAAATTTAATACGGAAGGAATTTACATGTAGACAGTCTATCAAGTTCGTTAACCATGTGGGACTACCGAGAGATGATGGAGAAACGAGGAAAACAGCCGAGCAGCTGAATTCAAAAGTCACTGTAAAACAGTTATATTAACAACAACAACAACAACAACAACAACAACAACAACAACAACAACAAGCAGCACGATCATATCGCCCAGTCAGTCACGTGACTGAATTTGACACTGAGCCATGGCCTTTATCACAAAAAGCGCAGAAGGCCGAGGAAATCTGCGGTATTTGCAAGGCCAGTAGGCAATGAAACCTGACTGATGGCCTTGTACAGAAACATGGTCCACTGGGATAACATTTGTCCTGGGTCGCACAAATCGCCGCTTACGGCGACTGTCCAACCAGTTGCGTCGTCTTTTTATTTCGATTTCATGGGTTAATATTTTATTTAAAAAATGACTGCTGTTGCGATTTCGCAAAACGTAAGATGAGATTGACTCGGACGGCTTTAGCATCCACGAGATGTCGCGCTAAATACGACGCTGCTATTAATAGAAGGCAACATTAGACACCTTTTATTCGTTTTTTCAGTGTTATATAATTATAATTCTGATTTTTATTCATTCACAATCGTCATTTGTCGTCATTGCCTGTGAATTCTCTTTATTGTAAGCTGTTGTCCACATAAACGGCCCTGGCAGCCATAAGATGTCGTTAAACATTAAAAACTACTCACCGTGGATACCAGAGATAGGTTGCTGCAATTACAATTACAATACGGAAATGCCAATCTATATATTCATCACCTGCGTCGTATCGTTACTTCTATGCAACCCTTAACTCAGCCACCACCTTTAGTCGGATGGTTCCAGACGGAAACCTGGATTAAGGAAGGACGGCTAAGCTAATCATCTTCGTTATGCAAGAAGGCGTCGTTAAACAGAAAGTAAAGACACGATCGGCAGCTTGTGTATCATAATATATATATTATAAGGTACCGCCATATCTTTTACTGCTGTAATTTGAATCATCTTCTGTCTTTTGTAGTCTTGGGTCACGAGGCCGTCCACTGAGGCGCCTTGTGCGTCTTTCCTCTGATGGATGACACTCACAGCCAATTGGTTAGAGCAGGGAGCCATTTTCTTTCTCCCTAGTATTTGCTTCTCCTTGGAGGTGTTCTTTGAAGTCTCCGATTCTGTCTTATATTTTATATTTTCAGCAGCAACGATCGTCCCTTCCACGATGTTCCTTCCCAGTTGTCAATTTACACAAAACTATCGACATAGTAGTTTCCATTGTTTAACGACATCTTATGACTGTTAGAGCCATTGACATCGATCTTACCCTACCTTGAATGTTACGATAATTAAAATTGTTCGACGTTACCTTTTTATATAGGGTAAGATAGAAGCGTTTTAAAGGCGTCTAATTGAAGCGTTGTATTGCGTGTTAAATAGCCCGTCTTCAACGAAAATTAGGAGGAGCAAGTGTAGCAGAAATCTCGAACATCTTTCTGCATTGACAGCTATTTGAATTCCTGGCCTTTCTATCATAATGAAGATCGTCCTTTCTTTAGGGTTCGGATAGTACCACCCGACTAAAGGCAGTGGCAGAGTTCAGCGCAGCTATAGAACGCAGTTGATGATTAAATAGTATTGTAATTATAATTGTACTAACATTTGTATGGTATCCCTTGTCAGTAGTTTCCATTGTTTCAGCACAGAAATTGCCGTTGAATTGCCTATTTAACGAAAATGAGACCTATATAACATTGAGAAAACCGAATAAAAGGTGTCTAAATGTCTTGCATTAATATCAGGAGTCGAGTGTTTAACAGCAATGTGTATAATTTTGTAAAACGTTTTCTACAGATTTCACTGTCGGGATCATTATACTTATTAAATGAGGAAAACATAACGATATTAAATATTGCTTTAAAATATGTCAAGATTTTTGTGTCCAACTTAGGTCACAGCCGTTTAAGATCCATCTACCGACTGATTGGGGATCCAACAGTTTAACAACATCTTATGGCATCATGGGCGTTGACGTCGATAGACATTGTACGTTTGAATGGCTGTCACTCTACTGTAGTTGGCGACGTCGTTGTTGATTGAGTTGGCAGCAGAACAAAAGTGTTGATTTAATTATCAGTGCTTCACCTTAATGTTTGTTTTCTTGTTGGTTTCGTTGCATTTTCTTTTTTCTTCTCCGAGTTGGTGAAGAACATGATGCCGTCCAATCGAAGCGCCACGTACGCAATTGCCCTTTAGGCTGTGACTGACGACCGACGGGTGAAAAGAGGAATTTCCCCGTCAACAGATGGCGTCCGTCGATGACTCACATCTTCTGCTTAGGTCGATCGCAGTCGACGTCTGAGGAGACTGTTCCTTTCTTCCATTGGATGTTGGTCGGATGCACGTTTGTCCATCCCCACCCCAGGTCTTAACTCTTCAGCTGCCGATCGGTCGATTCCTTCTTCTTTCATTCCTGTCGCATTTTTTTAATGTAGTTGTATGAGGCTGTAATGCATTTGGCGAAGGTCTCTTCTTCCTACCATCGCTAAAAAGCTTCGGAGACAGGCCGATCGCTCGATCTTTGGTTTTCGGTTGAAATTCGCGCGTCCTTTTCTTTCTCTGCCTACAACAAGGGGCACACAACTGACTTTCGGACCTCTCAGGGTCGGTGCTTCGAGGGGGACAGTTTAGAAGTCGTTTCAAGTGTTTAACGACATCTCATGGATGCCAGAACTATTTAACATCGATTTCACCTTACACAAGAACTTAACGATCGCCGAAAGCAAAGAATAATCAAAAACGCCTTCTAACTATTGCAGAAGTAGTTTCCAATGTTTAATGACATCTTATGGCATCGAAGGCCGTTCACGTTGTCATCCTCCTTTATCCAGGCTTGGGACTGGCACTTCCCGCCTACAGGCAATAGCGGACTTTCTGTGACAATTCGACGGAGTTGACTTTATGTATATAGTCTTCAATGGAAGCTTTTTAAAGGTGTGGTGTTTTGGCTGTCGAAATATCCTTCAGCACGAGCGAATAGCTTTAGGTTTAAGTTGAGCGTTCACTTAAGGCTTACCTAAACGTTAAGTTAACGTGAACTTACCTTACCTAAACGCTGATCTCACATTAATATTTACATTGCTTTACCTCGATTCACATTGCCATGACCGACTTTAAATCTTACCTTACCCAGTTTTGCCTTACTTTACCTGATCAGTTGCTTCTGTTTTTCTAAGGTCTCGATCGAAAGCGCCACACTGGCCTAAAAGGCGAACAGGAAATCACGTCTTCGCATCAGAATGTCTGCAAAGGCGCTCGGCTTAATCTCAAGTCACCCGAAAAACATTCGCCAGATGGCGCATCAAGCTAATATCACATCTGGACATCTGCCTGGCATTTTCGGAGGAAGTGATTACGATAGATGGCTTCCTCTGTGTTGTTCGCAGGTGACAGTGTAAATACTCTGTTTACTCCGATCTCTTCCCGTTCTTCCTTCAGCCTTCGGCGTTAACCGGCTCGGTGGACGTCTTGGGTCGGGTGATTCGGAAGAGATTGGATCTTAATGGTGTATTCCATCATCTGTTGTCTGCGGCGCAGATGCAGGGGCATCTCTCCGCAGTCGACCTGAAGAGCTGCAATGCTATGCTCGTACCCCGCAGTGCTCCGCAGCAGATGGATAAGGCCTTGTACTGGATCGTGTCGAGCTTGGCTCGATTCGACGACGAAGCATTGTCATAGTCTATGCTGCAGTAATCAATAATGGATCGAATCAGGGCCCTATACACCATGAGCAGAATTTCTTTTGAGGCTCCCCAGGTGGCGCCTGCCATGGCCCGCATTAGATTAAGACGCGGCTTGCAGCGGTCTACAATTTATTTAAGGTGTGCCGTCCAGTCGAGGTTTTGATCGAATATCATTCGTAGAAACTTGACAGAAGTCTCGTTGAGCCGACTGTCATCTGGTGGTGGTCTTTGATTTCATGGAGTTCTTGACGATGTTTCTCTTCGAAGCCTGGAACTCCGGATAATTGTTCCGGCTGCTCAAAGTCTTGGAGAAAGAATTCCTAAAGACTTCCGCCATCGACAAGTTGTTCTGCCCGTCCTTACTGAGAGTCGGAATGGATGGCCCTGAGTTGCCAGCCTTGGTCTTTGTCGTTGAAGGACGAGCAGTATTCTCGCCAGCGGGATTTCTGAGCGTCCCTGATCGTTCTTTGCGCAAATCCTTTCAGACGGCGGTATTCCTTTATGTTTTTGGGATTTTTCGTCTTCTGCATCCGGATCTTGGCCCTGTTTTGTGCGTTTACCGCCTATGTGCAGAATCCTGTCCAATAAGTGACACCCTTCGCATGCGTGCGTAGCTTGCTTTTCGGTATAATTTTATGCCTTTCTGACACTATATATATGACATGTTTCTGAACAGGAAGGATGAGTAATTGACGCAGTAAATATATAAATATATATAGTTTCGGTTGGAACCGTTTTAAAGGTGTGTTGTTTGTGCTTCCAAAAGCTAAAACAACCCAAACTAAGCCTTATCTTACCTAAACGCTGTTTTCACTTCAATGTTTACTTTATTTTCATTTACACTGGTTTATTTTGCTTCACCTTACCTTTCACTTCCTTAAGTCTTACCTTACTTTACCTTACCTTAAGACTAAACTTATTTTACTACAGAATCAAATAAAAACATACGAATCCCTGTTGAGTTGCTTTCGTTTTTCTAAGTCTCGGTCTTACACGCTAATTCGGTGAAACGGCGAACAGGAAATGACGTATTCTCTGCAGAACCGTTTAATCCCGAGTCAGTCGAGAAACATTCACTAGATGACGTACGAGCTCAAGTGTACATGTAGATACCGAAGAAGAATTAGACACCCTTAATTCGCTTACAACTCTTCTATAAAGTAAACAAACTGAGCAACGCCCTCGCCCTCCTTTTTTATCCAGGCTTGGGGTTGGCAGTACCCCCAAAACAAGGCAGTGGCGGAGTTAATTACGAAAGAAAGTGGCCGGTTTTTATATATAAAATTCCATAAATCGAATTAAAAGGTTTTTCAAGTAAATACGAAATTGACGATAATCGGTCCGTTCCCGAGGTTAGCATCGACCCATGACAACAAAAGCCTTAGACGACAATTTGAAATTTCTTTTGGAGTTTCATCTATATCTGGAATTATTCTTTCTTCCTGGATAATGATTTGTTTTCGTTCGTTTCTTGTCTAAATGGTTGGAACATCTTTGCAGTTGTCACTGTGCTTGGCGACGTCGTTTTTGGATGAATTGGCAGAAGGACGAAAGTATGCACGTGCAAATATAGGCTGGCAGCCTATGCGCCCCTACTTCACCCGAGATCTCATCAGATTTTCTTGGGTTTCCTGCAACTACGACTTCTTCAATGTCAGGTAAATTAATAAATTTAATTTAAGTGCTTTGTTTCGTAATTCGGTTTCTTTGCATATTTATAGGAGCATTTTTGTCCCACTTATGGCCAGTCAACCTGTTTGTTGAGGGGGAGGACTGAAACACTTGAGGTAAAAATTCCACATCTAGGCAAGTGCCTACAATTATTCCCTCATCTTAGTTTAAATGTGCCATTCAAATACTCTCTTACTATTAGAATTCTACAAAACCATCGCGCTCATCACATTGCCAGAAAATCCCAACTCCTCCCGAAAACTGCACACTATAAAACAGAGATAGGGCGCCCGATTTAAATGCAGTACTTCGTGAACTATATGACAGATTTAAAACTAGATCTTTTATTTGATGGACAACGAACGCAATATTGGCGTTGTAACAAAAATACGCTGAGATTTGTTGTTTTCTTAATACGTAGTGAGAACTGTATATTTTTTCCTGTCGGTCTTTCATGCCATAAGATGTCATTAAACTGATGAACTACTACTAATCGCAGACCCCCTCCTCTAGGATGAGATAAGATAGAGTCGAAGCCGCTAAAGAGAAACGTTTACATTTTCCATCTTATGGCATCAAAGGCCGTTGCCGTCGCCCTCCTCCTTTATCCAGGCTTGGGACTGGCACTACCCCCAAGCAAGGCAGTGCTGGAGCGATAAACGCATTATAAGCTTATATAGCATTGAAAAACGAGATTTAAAGGTGTCTAAGTAGAAACAAAAACATAATTAGAAAATACAATAAATCACAACAGAACTTAGCACTGCCATTTTTCTTCTCGTTGACGTACAGCTCAACATATAGACTGGAGGCGATATCGACTTAACTGACCGACTGAACCAAATTTCATATATTTAGCCATGGTAAGCGCGATTTATAGGTGTCTTAGCGGAACATTATGATGGTATCATTATTTCGTGATTAGCCACATTCAGAGGCTGTCTGCACCAAGAGAATAGAATATATTAGACTTTTAACATACATTATACGCTAAACATTCTATTCTGAATGTTTATTGGGTGACATGCCACACCATAGCTTTGAAGGTTCACATATTTAAGACATGGCAATTTTGCAATCAAATATCATCTCGGTCTGCCTTATATATGGAGTGGCTTAAATGCTAATTAGAGGTGTTAAAATAGTATCAGTAAAATTTCTCGCACAAGCTAGGCTTAACGTCAAAGAAATATTTTTCTTGCGATTCAAAGCGATCCTGAGATAAAATGCTTTCGCTTCTTATTTAAAAGAGCATAAATGGTATTTTGTGTCGCATTATATCCAGTATCCAGTCAACTGCGTCGGCGTTCGTAGCACTCTTCAGCCCGTTGAGATATGTAGGAGCCGCGCTTCCACTTGAGTCCATCGCTCCTTCTCGTCTGTTGGACCATGATCTTGGAAAAGTCTGACATTGCATTTTGTGCTGATGTACTTGACTCTGATCAGCAAACTTTTTCAAGCTGACTTAAATATAGTCCGACTGTCGGATCAATTAGACAGTTATGTGTGCAGCAGTTTTGTGAGGAAATTAAATTGCTCTATATTAAGTGTCTGATACATACATACATACACACATACGTACGTACATACGTACGTACATACATACGCACATACATATATACATACATTAGTAAAGTTTCTTGCATAATCAGGGCTTTGGGTCTTATTGGCGGCTTTTGACAATCTTAAGATAGTGTCGAGTATTTAAGAGCATCTCGTGGTTTCCAGATTCGTGGATTACTTTACCATCTATAGCTTATTTAGTAGTACTAGTTCCTCAGTTTAACAACAGTTTATGGCATCAAAGGCTGTTGCCGTCGCCCTCCTCCTTTCTCCAGGGTTGGGACTGGCACTACCCCCAAACAAGGCATTGACGGAGTTCTTGAGCCTTGAATGACCCGCTGGTAAAACGCGGCATTTATATAGGTTATGATTAATGCTATTTAGTAGTTTCCAGTGTTTAACGACATCTTGGGGCTACCAGGGTCTTTGACATCGACCTCACTAACCTTACAGAATTCTTAGATTATTTTCATTTGACGACTGGATGCAGTTAGTCAATATAGTTTTAAAGTTGTTTGTGTTTCTGAGACAATCGGGCAGATCAACGAACACGAAAGTCATTCTTAGCTGACCTTGTCTAACCCTTTGTTAACTTTAAGGCTAATTTTAACGCTAAATTAATCTTTCCTTTCCTTACCTAAACGTTGCACTTACTATTTTACCTCGCTTCATTTTACCTTGGAGTACCTTAAGGTCTACCTTACCCAGTCTTACCGTTTTTACCTACCCAAACTTTAAGACTAAGTTTAGTTTTCTACAGAATCAAATTTGCTTCATGAAAAAAACACGAGTCCTCTGATGAGTTGACTCTTTTCTAAGGTATTGATCGAAATCGCCAAATTGTCTCAAATGGCGAAGAATGATTAGACAACTTTATTTTTGCTTCTCTCCCATAAAGTAGGATAACTAAGCAGAAATAACAATAGTATATCAAATCGGAAAATGTCTCATGCTAAGGTACAGTAGACGTGTCGCTAAATGATGAAAAATACCCAATCGTAAAACTGATACAAAACAGGGCATTTAGACACCTTTAAAACGGTTTCTTTCCTTGATATATAAAAGTTAACAATGCGAAATACGTTTCCTAAATTTATACAAATGTTCAACTGCGCCACTGCCTTTAGTTGGATAGTGCTAGTCACAAGCCTGGATAAATGAGGAGGGAGACGTCAACGGCCTTTGATGCCATAAGATATCGTCAAACATTGGACCTAATACTAAGTAACAAATATTATTACTTTATTAAAATATATCATTAGGAATAAATTGGCTATGAAATGCAAGAAATATTTAAGAGAGGCCTACGTTTTTAGTATTCAAGCGACGTATTTTCATTGCATTAGTTTCATAATTCTTGGAATTTATACTAACCTAAGTATTACTGCCAAACACCGATGGCATATCCAAACAGCGTGAGTTGCGTGCATATAAATAACTAACAAATCGCCGATTAAGCACCAAACAGGGCTAAATTTGCTTTCCTTATTTAATTTCCATCAACAATAAAGCTAGGCGCAAAAACTTCTCCTAGTTAAATGGATTCGGTGAAGTCGACGTCAACGGCCCTGGCAGCCACAGGACTTCGCTTAAACACTGTCCAGTGCATAAGCTCATATTTAGACACCATTAAAATGCTATCAACCAGTGCTATATAATTTTGAACTGCTTATTATCGGCAGTCCAGCTCTAACAAGCCTATCGTCGAGGTGAGATCACGGCCATAAGATCTTATCAAACCTGGGAAACTCCTTAAGAAATAAATTATTAGCAAGTGTTTAGTTCTATGCCTAACGGTGAAAACTGTTACAATTTTTTTCCTACCGTCATCAAGGCCTTTGATGCCGTACGATGTCGCTAAACTCTTGCAGAGAAATCGTTGTGCTGCGTCCATATACAAAACGTAAAACAACTCTGACGTCAACTGCCATGGTAGCCACAAGATGTCTTTGAACACCGAATAACAATTCGACGTAAGTTCTCGAAATTTCCGAAATTTCTCAGCTCCATACGAAAGTTGTGTCACGGAGACCAGTTTAATCATCGAAGCTATATGAAATCAATTAAGGCGTCAAATGATGTTAAATGCCATTAAACTGTCAATGTACACGGTTTCTTAAAGGGTTCCAATCACTGATCAGTTGTTTTGATTTTCAAAAAAGTCTATATCGAAAGCACCAAATTGGCTCTAATGGCGAACAGGAAATGACGTTTCCTCAGGAAAGTCGCTACTAGGCTTTCAGTTTAATCTAAAGTCTTATGGCGAATGAGGCCGACTCATATCCTGACACCCAATAAGTAAATGCAGAACCCACTGTTTGACGATGTATTTTAAGAGGAAACTTACAATGTGTGTCTAGTGTCTGTTTAACGACGATGTGTCATAACGAAGATGATTACGCGACGTCTTTCTCTTTCATCCGGGCTTCCGACTGGCATTACCCGACTTAAGGCAGTGATGGAGTTCAAAGACGCCGTATTGCAAAATATTCCATTCGACATCTGCTATATGAAACCTTACATGTACTTTATTAAAAGCTGAAATAAGACTATAACGCTCAATAAAGCGAATTAAAGGTGTCTAGAAGGCCTTTTATAAATAACAGGGTCCCCATACAAGTTATTTTGATGCTGACAATTCTCAATTTAATTAGTTAATATTTAGCTGTGTCACAGCGAAGATGATAAGCGTCGTCGCCTCCTTCATCCGGGGTTCCGACTGCCATCACCCGACTGAAGGCTGTGTCCGAGTAAGGGTTACAGAGATGTAGCGATAGAAGGCAACTGATGAATACATAAGTTGGTAAATTCGTATTGTACAACATTTGTGTGACATTTCTCTTTAGTCGTTTCCATTGTTTTAAAGACATCTGGCGGCTGACTGGGCCATTTCGTCGACATCACCTTTCATAGTCATTGCAAGAGCAGACATCGATTGAACAAAATTGAGAATTATATAGCATTGATAAAACCGTTTGAAAGGTGTCTAAAATGTTTTGTATTATTAACAGGTTCGAGTGTTTAACAATATTGTGTATAAGTTTGAGAAACCTTTCGTGCAGATTTTACTGTTCTGCTCAATAAACTTGTTATATGAGGAAAACATCGATCTTAAATATTGTTTTAAAATATGTCAAGATTTGTGTTCAACTTAGGCCACAGGCTTTATGGTGATTTTTATTATCATTCAACCGATTGGGGGTGGGATCCGACAGTTTAACGACATCGTATGACATCGAAAACGTTGACGTCGATTGGAAAATAATTGTACGGTTGAATGGTTTGGAACATATTTGTTGTCTGTTCTGTTTTAGTTGGCGACGTCGTTGTTGTTTGAGTTGGCAGCAGAAAAATTTTTTACTTATTTTCAGTGTTTCATATTAATTTTTTATTTTCTCTTTTATTTCTTGTTTTCGTTCCTACGCAGTTTCATTCGATATTCTCGTTGCATTTTCTTGTTTGTTTTTTCTCTCTAAGTTGGTAAAACATACGTGGCCGTCGACTCCAAGCGCTACGTACGCACTTTCCCTGTTCGCTGTGACTGACGACCAACGGGTGAGAAGGGGAATCTCCCCGTCAACAGATGGCGTCCGTCGGTGACACATCTTCTGCTTAGGTCGATCGCAGTTGACTTTTGAGGAGACTTTTCCTTTCCTCCATCGCCAGGTGTTAACTCTTCAGCAGTCGATCGGTCACTTCCTTCTTCTTCCATTCCAGTTGTAGAATGTAGTTGTATCAGGTTGTAATGTATTTGGCGAAGGTCTGTTCCTCCTACCACCCAAAAACGCTTCGGAGGCACAAGACTTGACTTTGCACTTGTTGACATTCGCTGATAATTACTTGCATGGGACTCGTAATTAAGAAGCGTATATTTTAGTAGCAGTAGTTCCAATGTTAACCAGTGGCAGTCAATAGTGATTAAACGACTTTTTATATATCCCTTTCGTTCCCAATGACATCAGAGTAAAGTGTTATTTTTCCACAATATTTCCAAATATAAGTAACCATGATTAATTTCTGATCAATTTGCGTATAATACTGAGTCTTTGAAATAGGCTAGCATGATTTTATTTAGCTAGATGGCGCCACAATAATAGTCTAAACATTGGCTTCGTGCAGCTAATCAGCTCGTTTCCTTTGGCAGCCATTTTTATTATGCAACAAAAGATATCGAAAGGTAAGAAAATTGTTTTGTTGCTTATATGTATATGCTTTGACTATGCAGATAAGTTTTTATGTTATTTGGTGAAATTTCTAAAAGAAAAAGTGAGTTTTCGACATGACTCCATTTGGAGTCAATGGGCATCAATGGTTGAAACCATGTATGGGACTACATTTCTTGATGTTTCTGTTTTACTATTTTGACTCAACAGCAAATAATGAATTTGTTTCTCCAACTATTGAGAAATAACTTTTCATGTAATTTTTTTGTAATTTCAATATTTTAGGGTTATTGAGATAATAGATTGTGATTTCGAACAGCGCAAAACAAGGAGTGTGTTCAAAAGGCTGCACATCTTGTTTTGTTACCAGATGTTGATATTTCAGCCCCAGAAAACAAATCAGACTGCAACTATGAATAGTTATCACATGCAGAAAACATTGGTGGAACCTCTAGTGAAGATGAAATACCACTTGTTGAACTTTTGAACTTTTGAACAAAGATGACCTGCCACTTGCGCAACTGTTTTGCAAGGACCAAGTAAATCAAGGAGCTCTACAGCAACATCCTTCTTCACGCTCAGAGAAGCAATTCAGTCGTAGATTTCAAAAAGTGTCTGCTCTGAAGCCTTGGGACATGACTTGCAAAGGACGGTTCAGTGAACCTCCAGACAACCAAGCTCCAGTGGAATACTTTCGACATTTCTTTCCACAAGCATCGAATGAACACATTGTGGAGCAAAGCAACATCTAAGCTGGTCATTGTGTCCAATTCCAAACTGACAGTGGCAACGTGAGATCAAATCGACTGAGAGGCTGTCCCCTAAAATCTGAGAAAGAACTGAAGAAAGAGGGTCGAGGAGCCGCTGACGCAGCTGTTGATGCTAACTCTGGTCTAGCTGTGGTACAGTGGCTTGATAATTCCTCTGTGCAGCTGTCACCAACCCACACTGCTATGGAGCCAATGACATCGGTCAAGAGATGGGACAGGAAACAGCATAATTATGTCAACAGCCATTTCCAGCTATTGTGGAAGAATAGCACATGGGTGGTGTGGATCTGTTCGACAGGCTGATGTCACTGCACAAGATTGACCATAAAAGTCCAAAGTGGTACAGGCGTGTGTTCTTGTTGGCACTGAACCTGGCTGTGATCAATGGTTGGCTGTTATATTCGTCGACTTGTAGAACAGAAGAACCAACCAAAACGAGAACAGCTAGATCTCACTGAATTCACACCAGTCATCGGTGAGGCACTCATACAGGAGAATAAGCTGCCAACAACATCCACTCGAACGCGTGGATATCCATCACTGACTGCAGTGGCAGAAGAGCAAGTGCCATCCACTCCCATATTAGGAGATGGATCAGGAAGACCAGCTTGTCCCAGTAAGGAATCTATTATTGTTGCCAGTGATGTGGTGCAGTATGACAACGTCTGACACTTTCCAGCTCATCTGGAACCAAAGCAGAGAGTTACGGAGTTCGTCAGAGTTATGTGCGAGTGTAAATGCATCAAGTGTAACTGCCACCTTTGTAACCAAGGATAAAAACTGCTTCCTTACTTAGTACACTTGCTATTGATGATTGTACACTTGTTTAAGCATTCTTGTGTGTCATTTAATTCTAAGTTCAGACATAAAGTCCCGTAGATGCCAAATGGAGTCATTCCCAAAAACATATCCAAAATGAAGTTTTTGATTAAACTTTCAATCTTTACGTTTCAGAGTACATGTATGTTATTGGTTTAAAATAAGTCAATGAAATATTTTTCCTTAAAAAAATTAAATCGGGAACGAAAGGGATATATAGGAAACGTAAAACACAATTTAAAGGTGTCTTAGTGGTACACAGTGTGGCATTATTATTTCGCCGCCCGCTTGATCTTTGGTTTTCGGCTGAAATTTGTATGTTCTTTTCATTATCCACAGGAATATTTGGACACAACAAGAGGCACACAACTGACTTACAGACCTCACAGAGTCGATGCTTGGAGGGAGATAGTATGATATTAGTTTCAAGGGTTTTATCGACATCTCGTGGATGCCATATCTGTTAACATCGACTTCACATTACATATGAACTTAAGAAACGCTGGAAGCAAAGAATATAATCGAAAATGACTTCTAACGATTGCAGTAGAAGTTCCACTGTTTTTACGACATCCAATGGCATCAAAGGCCGTTGCCGTCGCCCTTCTTCTTTATCCAGGGTTGGGACTGGCACCACGAGTGGCAGAGATTAATTTTTAGGAATTGTCATAATATAAACTTTTTTATTTATCACTTTAACGACATCTCATAATATAAACTGCCGTTACTGCGGTTATTTATATAACCTGAGTATAGCAACTTAAAGGTGTTGAAACACAGCCGTGACACCAGAGGGCATCTGATCGTTTCGTTCAATTAGGCTATGTAGTAATGCACTGATAATAGAAGAGACAGCGATGTCGGTGGCACAAGAAGCTACTCCGCTAATAGCCGTGCGTTACACACATAGATGGAATTGAACTCTCGATGCTTGTATTAAAGGTAAGGCTTAGACACCTTTTATTCGCATTCGCCAAAATTATATAAATGTAATTTTGCTTAATTCATGTAACTCCGCCACTGCTTTGTTTGCGGGTAGTGCCAGTCCCAAGCCTGGATAAAAGAGGAGGGCGACGTCAACGGCCTTTGATGCCATAAGATGTCGTTAAACACTGGCACTACTACTATGCATGTACATCTCCCTCACTGCTGTATTCGGGTAGTGCCAGTCTGAAGCCTTGATGAAGGAGGATGGGACATTAACGGCTTTTCATGCCATAAGATGTTGTTAAACATTGCTTCTTCTGTCTTCTCTTCCGCCATTTATGGCGATGAGGCCTTTATGAAACTTCTCCAAACTTCTCTGTTCCTGATTGTTTCTCTAACTCCAATCAAGCTTGTGCCTCTTTCTCTCAGATCTTCTTTAACATTATCTATCCAGGTCTTTCGTTGTCTTCCTCTGCTTCTCTTTCCTTCTATGTGTCCGTGCAATGCAGCGTTTGGTAGTCTTTGTTGCGTCATTCTGATCACATGCCCAAACCATCTGAGTCTTCTCTTTGTGATTGTTTCTACTATTGTTTCATCAACTCCCAGTTCTTCTCGTGTTTTTTCATTTCTGATCTTTTCTCTTCTGCTTCTGCCTATTATTCTTCTTAGCCAGCCCATCTCTGCCACCAATAGTCTCCGTTCGTCTTCTTTTCTCAAGCACCAGCACTCTGATCCGTATAGTAATATCGGTTCTACTAAGGTATGATAGAGTTTCATCTTTGTTCTGATGGAGATGTTTCTTGCCTTCCACATTTTTCCCAGTTTTCCGAATGCTGTACACGCCAATCCAATTCTTCGTTTGATGTCCTCTTCACATTTTCCATCTTCTGTTATTAGTCCTCCAAGATAGACGAATCTGGTAACCTGCTCCAATATTCCTTTTTCTATTCTTATCTGTAAATCCTCATGATGTTTTCCAATTACCATTGTTTTTGTTTTTTCCACGTTGATTTTGAGACCCATTCTCTTGCTGCTGCCATCCACCCTGTTTGTTATGTCCTGTAGCTTCCCTTGTGTGTCAGCTATCAGGTCTATGTCATCTGCGAAGCGGAGGTTACTCAGTGGTCGTCCATTTAGGTTTATCCCGTGTTCTTCCTCTCCTTTGGCAAGTCTCATCACTATTTCTAGCAACATATTGAACAGATCCGATGACATTCCACATCCTTGTCTTAGCCCTACTTTTATCGTAAACCATTCCGTTAGCTCTCCCTCTACTCTTACTGCGCTTTTCGATTTGCTGTATATATCTTCTATTAACATCACTAATTCCTCTGGTACTCCACAGTGTCTCAGTACTTTCCATAAACCTTCTTGCCACACGCTGTCAAACGCCTGTTTGTAGTCAATAAAGTTGTTATATAGTGTTCTATTCATTCCGACGTACTTTTCTGACAGTTGCCTGATTACAAATATCTGGTCCATTGTTCCTCGTTCTTTCCTGAATCCTGCTTGTTCCTCGCTCATCGCTTCCTCTGCATACCTTCTCATTGCAGCTATTACTAATTAATTTAGGCTGTTTTTCATTTAGAACATTTGCATGGACGTAAGCGGTCAATGCTGCCATTTGATTTCATTACACTTTTCGTTCTACTGCTAAGCAATTTAAGAACAGCTCAAAGTAAGACTGTTAAAAATATTTTTCGAATCGAAGTCGACGGCCTGCGTTGCCATAAGATGTCGTTACACTTTGGGAACCAATCAACATACCATATGTACTAAATCCTGGTGTATTTTATTATATAAGGTGAGATCGACGTCAACGGTCATGCCAGCCGCAAGATGTCGTTAAACAACGGAAACTATTATTATTTGAAACGATAGATCTTTCGAAACTACCCGTATCTTTTAAAGATAGTCGTTGAAACGGTTAAATGTACAACTGCCTTTAATCGGATACTGCCAGTAAGAAGCCTGGATTAAGGAGCACGACGTCGCTAATCACCTTCTCTTTGACCAGGCGTCGTTAAACAGAAACTATCTTCCTTCAAAGTATTAGTTTTCTGACCCATCACACAAACTCATCGATCCTCCACCGCTTGCAATTTCTGCTTCAGCCTTTCACTCAAAACTCAAAATATTCCTCTTTCACATATCGTACCCTGACACCCCTTCTTCCTCTTATCTCTTTCTCCTCTCCAACCTCAAACACCACCACCAGTAGCTGCCACGCTGTCTCTCCGTCTGACTTTTAGATCTTGACCTGGAACCGAACCCTTTTGCCTGTCGATTTTGTTTTGACTGAGCGCCTGCGAATAAGTCGGTCCCCGGGGCGCGGCTTTCGTTGGGCGCCGGAGAAATCTCGGAGTTACGATACGATGCGATATCTAAAAGAAGCCTTGATTTAAGCAGTGAATTTGGTATTAAAATCTTACGTTAAGTTACAGTTTTCCAGGCTAATCCTGTGGTTGAATGAGAAACACCGTTTAGCAAAGCACTTGTGGCTACCAATGCCGTTGTCTTTGTAGTATTATTATTGCTAGAGTTACTGATAAGCATGCGTCCGATTGTCTACTTTATTGACGAGTTGTGCGTGAATTAAAGGTGTCATTTTCTTCTTCGGCCCTTGATGCGTGTGTTGCCCTCGATGGCCATCTGGCGAATGTTTTTTCGGGTGATTAAGTCTTAGACCAGCGCCCTAGCAGCGGTTCTGCAGAGAATACGTCTTTTCCTGTTCGCCTTTTGTTTCAATTTGGTATTTTCGATCGAGACAAAAGAAAAACAAATCATCGGATTCTATGATTCAGTCGTAAACTGAGTTTGAGCTTAACGTAAGGAAATGTACAGTAAGGTAACGTTGAGAAAGGAAACCCTTAAGGTACTGCAAGATAGGGTGAGTCGAGGTAAGTTAACGTAAACATTAAGTTTAGATAACCGCTTAGGTAAGGTGAGGTAAGGTTAAGTTAAGTTAGCGATAAAGTAAGACTGCATGATTAAAGGTTTAGGTAAGGTAAGGCAAAGTAAGTATGATCATGCTGCTCGTTTATTTTAAACCTAGAGCTACCTGCTGGGGTTGAAAGATCATTCTGAAGCAGTAACAACACTCCTTTAAAACCTTTACCTCAGAAATTATATACTTACAAACCGGCGTCCAAATTTCTGCCTATAGTCGGGTGGTGCCAGTCCCAAGCTTGGATAAAGGAGGAGGGCGATGTCGTTCAACGCTAGACTCGTGCTAAGAATATCGTTAGACAATGAATACTGCTACTCCTGGAACTATTTTTACCGGTCATCAATGCAATTCTATAACTTAAAGCCTCGCCTATTCGAAAAATAGTACAAATAATATTTAGACACCTCTAAGTCCGAGTTGAACGACTCTATATAAGGCAACCGCGTCGCCATCAAGCGGAGTCAAAGCCCCAAGATGTCGCTAAATACTCGATACTACAACGACAGGAAAATAAGATAATTCCCCAAACCAAAGCCCTGCTTAAGCAAGAAATTTTACTAATTCATGCACGAATATATGTATGTATGTTTGTGTATGAATGTATGCATGCATGCACGTATGTATAGATGGATGTATGTCAGTATTTATGTATGTTTGTATATATGTAAATGCCTATCTATATGCATACAAGAGTAGGAATCACAAGATGTCGCTAGACACAGGATAATGCAATGCTTCTTTAGACACCTTTAAAACGTTTTCAACAGACTTTATATAAAAGATCTGCTCGTTTAATCGGGAATCCGATTAAACGAGCAGATCTTTTATATAAAGTCTGTTTAATCGGGAATCCAACTCCGCCACTGCCTTGTTTGGGGGTAGTGCCAGTCCCAAGCCTGGATAAAGGAGGAGGGCGACGGCAACGGTCTTTGATGCCATAAGCTGTCGTTAACCTGAGGAACTACAATCGGGAATCCCTCGTCAGCAGAACAAGTAAGGTAAGGTCGATGTAAATAGAGTGTCATAAGAGGGTTATGGCTAAACAGTGGAGACTACTATCATATGGTGACAGAATTAAGAAAATTCCTCGATTTAGAGCCCAGTATGTACACGATATGTTCCTAACAAAATGGACATCGATCGATGACTTGTGTATTATGATGACGACGATATCGAAGTCAACAGATTAGTTAAGACATTGTTCAGTCAGTCGGTTGCGGAATGGATTTTTTGTCTTTTCTTGACCCCTGAAAAACCGAAACTCAAAGTTGAAATCGGACTCTATGGACGAAGTTCGGATAGACTCTTTTCCGTTTATCACTGGTGTTGTTGTTTTCGTTGAGGATGTCATCCTGGGAGCGCCCATAAGAAGAGGAAAATTAAAACGGCGGAGGACGGCCGAAGCAGGAGGGCTAAAGAGATGAGAAAAGCTGTGGCAGCCTGACCCGAGAGCTCTTTTGCTTTTAAATTGAATACGGAAGGAATTTAGGCAGCCATTCAAGTTCGTTAAGCATGCAGGACTACCGAGAGATGATGGAGAAACGAGGAAAACGAGCTGTCAGCCTAGCAGCTGAATTCAAAAGTCACTGCAAAACAGACTGAATTACAGAAGACATAATAATAAAATAATAAAATAATAACATCGATTTTTCGGTCTTCTTTATTGGTTTTACTCGGCCATACTTTTACAAGGTCGGCTGGTTCTCGTTAACTTACCTTCTGTGCTAAGTCTTGGTTGACGAGTGCATCAGTGAAACCGTCGCATGCAACCGTTTCAATAATATCACTTGTTTGTCCTGGATATGCCAAGGTTACCAGCCTTATTATTTCTTGCACTACGTTGTTCAAGTTCCCTCTTTCTGTGCAAATCTAAATTATTGTAAACTCCTTTTCTTAGGACCCAAATCTGGCTTTAAGCTGTCGTTAAACAATGTAAACAAACGAAGATGTCAGTGACCTCTGGTGCCATAAGATATTGTTAAATGCTTAGAATCCATCCACCTATCTTCATTAGCTCCATTAAAAACAGTGTAGATTTGAGTGAGTAAATAAGTAAAATGTTTTGTATCTTCAGAAGGAACCATCCTGACACCCCTTCTTCCTCTTATCTCCAACCCCAAACATCATCTACTCTGCCTGACTCTTGGATCTTTAACCGGTACCGAACCCTTTTGCCTATCGATTTTGTATTGACTGAGCGCCTGTGAATAAGCCGGTTCCCGCGACTTAGCTTTCGTTGAGCGCTGTAGAAATCTCGAGATTACGAATATGATTACGATAAGTTGTTATCGGTGCAGAGTCCTACAGTCAAACAGAATAAGAATATTCTGTAATCTTGTTACAGTTAGGCTGAGAATGACGTCTTCGTCTTTTGCTCAATCTACCGATCAGTAGTTTCCAACATTTATTAACATAGACATTTGAAGAAGAAAGGCGGCAAGAATAAACACAGCGCCATTGAGCTTTCTTTATATATATGGTTGAATGAATACATTATAAAGGTGTCTTTCTAAAATTAATCTTATTATTCTTATTTTTAATTTTTAAAATTATTTTTACTGTTATTATTGTTATTCCAAAGTTTGTCGTATAATTATTCCGTATTCAACAAAACCTGTCAACCTTACATTACCCAAACGTATCACCTAGAATAAAAACTTTACTGAGATCATATGGCTGTCTTGGCCGTTAACGTTCATAAAAATTTCTAGATGAAACACAGGTCTCTTTTTAAAGCAGTTTGGCTTCAGAGCGGGCTGCAAGAATTTGCGGCGTGAGGAATATCTCTTGCAACCGCTTCTAATAGAGCGCCCCTGCGAAGAGTATTGAAGGCGTTGGCGTAATCCAATTTGACTAAAACGCCACCAGTTGGCATCGAGGTGGCTCAGCGGCGGGTTCCATGGACTGCTGCTTCGGCGCCTACTGGTACACCAACTCCCAGTTGGATTGAATCCAACAGTGAAGATAATTTGATCACCGCGTTTGCGTTAGCACATTTAGCAGCTAGGCGTCGCCACGTGTATCCGACCGCAATATGTCTGATTTCTCCGTCTTTTTTTCTTCAAGCCAGTAATAGTAATAATAATAATAATAATAATAATAATAATAATAATAATAATAATAATAATAATAATAATAATAATAATAATAATAATAATAATAATAATAATAATAATAATAATAATAATAATAATATTAATAAAACTAACAATTATTATTATTATTATTATTATTGTTGTTATTGTTATCGTTATCGTTATCGTTGTCGTTGTCATTGTTATTGTTATTGTTATTATTGTTGTTATTATTGTTGTTATTATTGTTGTTATTGCTGTTATTGTTGTTGTTATTTTTAAAAAATCGCAGTTCATATAAAGCAGTTTGCTCTTGGATTTCGATAGTCGGTATCATCGGTGTCATTTGCTAAGATGAGATTGAGGTCAACGGTCCAGGCAGCCACTATTTGTCGCTAAATATGAAAAAAAATAATGTTAATCTTATTGTTTTGCCTAGACACCTTTAAATAGCCGTTATCTGCGCTTTATATGTTTATATCAACATTTAACTTCCATTAAATCCCCAGAAGTTATGATGACAATAAACGTTTGAAGTGAATCCCTCTTCCAAACACCAAGTAAATTTCCAAGACAACGGCCCTTGAAGCCCCAATTAAATAGTTGACAAACAACGGAAACAACGCAGTGTTCTGGGCTCAGTTGAACAAAACATGTTCATAGAAACACACGCATGCATAGACATTGAAATGAGGAACAAAATAAATTTTATTTATTATTTGAACATTTTATTCTCTTTAATCACTAGTCGTATCAGATCTAAAGTGGTGTAAGGTAGAGTGAGGGCGATGTCAGCCATAGCACGTCGTTACAAATCGCAACTAAATAATAATTGAAAGCATGTATGTACAGATTTACAGATTCGTATCACCGCCACTGAACACATTAAAGCAAGAGGATCTGACGGGCTCATCTCGGCTCCAAATACTCAAACTCTGTGGACGAAACATCGAAGTAACGCTTTATAATCTTAAGATCACTTATGGCGGCTACCTTCCCTAACATTTACAACCAAAAAGAGATGCCAATATTTTTATACTAACCAAAAAATTATCACACATTTGTAAAGTATATTTTTCGTTTTGACCTGGCTTATCTAAAGCCAAAACTGCCGACTTTAATTTTATTATTTAGGCAAACGTTTCAACTGGATTAATATGATATCGAGTTCGATTGCACGACTTAGACACCCGTTTTATTCTATACATTGATATTTTATAGATTGCCTGCTACTACACAGAGGAGTAAACTCCGCCACTCCCTCGTAAACTCCGCAATGAGGAAGAACTGCCACTAACTTTTTGGGGGTAGTGCCAGTCCCAAGCCTAGATAAAAGAGGAGGGCGACGGCAACGGCCTTTGATGCCATAAGCTGTCGTTAAACTGAGGAACTATTACCACTACCTTGTTTGGTAGTAGTGCCAGTCCAAAGACTGGACATAGGAGGAGGGCGACGAAGAAAGACACTGGGAACTACGAAACATGTGGCGTCGCTGAAACTGTAACGAACTTTCAGATCGAGTATCAAAACCAAACGACATTTCAGAAAAAGCTTCAGGACGAATGTCACCGTCAGAAAATAGCATATGATATATAAGGACAACATTTACATCTTAAATCTGTTCGGATATCATCTTTAAATACCTCATATCTATTCAAAAGATCTTGTATAGACCTAACATGGACTCTCAAGCAAACCATGACAAAAGTAAACTACGTAATTGAATTATTTGTAGACAATCTTTGTTCCAAACTCTAAATTTCGGTGTATGTATACCGAACGCCCATCATTTGCGTATGTCACGGAGGCGTCTTTAAATGAAACAACTTCATCAATCGTTGGTGGGCTAAACAATACATGCAGTGACAACTGAACATCTTCCAATCGACGTCAACACCTAGGCTGCCTTCAGATGTCGATAAACAGATACTACATATAAATTAACTTGTTTGCTGTATTCGCCAGGTGGCGCCACAGAGTATACTGTCCATTCGCTTTTCTTGATTTCTCTAAGGTTTCTTAACTAAGTTGAATTCAGCAAAAAGCATCAACGGTCACAAGATGTCAATAAAACAAGATCAGTAAGCCACTGTAAAAGACACTTTTATAACGCGACTCCATGACGTTATTTTTAAGTCACACACTTTCAATCGCATGTTCTTGCGAACAATTTATTCAAGTAAATTCTTCGATGAAAAGACGATTTAACGGTCACGGTGGCCACCAAATGGCGATCGGAAACTGCAAAAAGTGTAGGAAAAATTACTGAACAGAGTACATGATGTGTCTTTGATAAGTTGTTGGACTTCACCAGGGAAGATGGCAAACGATCGAATGGCGTCACTCTTGCCCTGTAGGGAAGAACGACTTTCTTGCCTCTAAGGCACCACACTCTCGACATTGGATGCTGGTTCCTCCACTTAACCTCACTTGGATTCTGTCTTCCTGTTGAGGTGATACGGATCGTACAGTTGGCATGCGACTTAGAACCACGTCAGTGTCGTTGTGGCGAAAGAGTCGACGCCAGAGGACTCCACGATCTAGTCTGTAGAAAGACGAATGGCAGACAACAACGCCATAGCATGCTATACTTGCCGATTTTATACGAAGAGCCCTTGGCAGAGCGAACATCCTGGCTGAGAATGAACCGTTGGGTCTCCCAGGGAAGGTGGCAAGGAATCGGATGGCGTCACACTTATCCCATGGCCTCATGGAAGGCTTATCGCATGGGACGCAACTTGTCAGAAACATTTGCAGCGTCGCATCTAGGATTCACATCAACAATGTATCTCCAAACAGGGCAGCCTCAGCCAAAAGTTGAAATGCGCTACTATAACCCAAACCAACGCACCAATAACACACCTTCAAAACGTTTTCATACGAAACTATATATTTATACACTGCGCCAATCGTCTCCGCCAATCACTCCTCCACTGCCTTGTTTGGGGGTGGTGCCAGTCCCAAGCCTGGATAAAGGAGGAGGGCGACGGCAACGGCCTTTGATGCCATAAGCTGTCGTTAAACTGCGGAACTACTACTATGGTCCTATATAAAACTCCGCTTCTGACGTAGTCGGGTAGAGCCAGTTCTAAGCTTCGATGAAGGAGGAAATCGACGTGCAGGCAATTTGATGCCATAAGATGTCGTTAAACTGTGGGCACCAATCGCTAGAACTCTGTTAGGCAGAAGACAGTGGAAAGTCAATATAACAACGACTTCAACAGCTCTGGGAGGCAAAAGATGCCGTTACACTATGAACACTCAGAGAGTGGGCTAACGGCAATAATAATATCTTGCAAAATGACCAGAATCCTAGATTTAAACAATCCTGCCTTCCTTGGACGGAAGAATAGAGGCGGTGGGGATAGCAGATTGATTCGTCTATTTTAAATTATTAGTATTTCAGGTGTTTAACGGCATCTAATTGCATCAAAGGTCGTTTTTATCAACTCTGATTCGATAGAATTATCTTCTCGAAGTACAAACTACACACCTTTAAAACGTTTCCATCCGATACTATAAATGACAACTGCGTCCATTCGTTAATTAAGATGCACGACTCTCGACTTCCTGGCAGCCACAAGATGTAGTTAAACACTAGACACGAATATGAAGTGCGTTAACCGTTGCAATACATTGAAGCCTAGCGGTCACTGGATAGTAAGTATAATAATTTAATAGCTTCTATAGAGCCACTGTTATAATGCATCGGTCGATGGTCGCTGCTAGGCAAAATCATTGTCCAAGGCAAATTTCATGGTCAGTCCGGGTCGTAAAATCAAAGGAGGAGTAGAGAGACTATCATCGGAGGAAATGAGTCCAGGAAGAGGTGACTTTTTAAGTCGAGATCTGAAGGATAAAGGTGTCGCTGAACTGTTGGAATCCCATCGGTGTGGTGCATCCAAGAAATTTAACATACAGAAAACGTAATGGAAGTTTGATCAACGAGATGTCGCTGAACACAGAATGACAATAATTCGACAAACTTTCCAAAGACACCTTTTTAAAGCTTCCATCAGACGTTATGTAAAGTTAAACCGCCTTAAGTTTTTAAACTCCGCCAATGCCTTGCTTGGGATTAGTGCCAGTCCCAAGCCCGGAGAAAGGAGGAGGGCGACGGCAACGGCCTTTGATGCCATAAGCTGTCGTTAAACTGAGGAACTACTACTAGTCGGTAGGTTAAACCTCAGATTGTAGTCATAGAACATGGAATTAATGATACGTCCAACTTACGAAAAATATTAATATTAATGGCAACAAAAACCTCAACCTTCGCTATGCCTCAGCTGTTGATGAGAGATAGCAGCAGTTAACTAGTTTAGTTACAACTACTGTAATTGCTAAACTACTTTTTGTAGCTGTAGCTAGTTATCAAGCTACAAAATCTCAATTTGTAGTCGACTAATTATAATTATGACAATTTATATAGCATCGTTAGTAGCATGCAACTTCTAGGGTGCTTTACAAAGTCAAAAGTCGGCCCAAGTACTAAGAGTTATGAAGCAAATAGAATTTCAACTGTTTTTAATGAGGTTGACACTTTTGGACTCCTGAACGAATGCCGGAAGGCTGTTCCAGGCATGCGGACCAGCGACCCGGGCCTCTCGGGTCGCTGGTCCGCGTGCCTGGAACAGCCTTCCGCATCCAGTCTAGTCTTTTATCTACAGTAACTACCTCTTGCAAGAGAGGTTCTGAAAAAATAATTTAATAATAAAATACATTTGTTATTCAGGATCATAAGGCATGAGTAAATCTAGTTATTATTAATATTATTATTATTATTATTTTTATTGTTGTTGTTGTTGTTATTGTTATTGTTTTTATTATTATTATTATTATTATTATTATTATTATTATTATTATTATTATTATTATTATTTGCCGTGTGCATTAATAGTTGGACAGTTAGTATGCCCAGCCTCATTTGGCTTACGGAAGTCGACGTCAGCGGTCCACAGAGCCATTTGATGCCGCTAAATACGACACAATAATTATGATAACATTAGGTTCTTCTTAGACACCTTTAAATGGCTTTTCAAGATTGTTATATTTTTGCAATTTTAGTTAAATCGCTAAGCGCGTTCATGTAACAACTATGTCGAGGTGAACACAAACGGCGTTTGAAGCCACAAGATATTGATGAAGAATTGAAACAACACAGTGTTCTCGTTTGATGCACCAGGTTTCGTAAAACGCTAAGTTTTATAATTATACGAATGAATGAAAACTTTATTGATTCCAAAAGAACAAAAGAAAGGAAGAAATACATTGACCATTGTATAGATTGTGGGGATACAAATGGTTGACCCAAAAGGGACCTAAGTCCCGCTAAATTAGGGCCGCCTATTACAAAACGATGCATATGGCGACAGAATTTTTTTAACATATATTAGGCACCATTCAACTATAAAGAAAGTCTTAACTAAAACTTAACTAAAAGAAACTAAGAAAGTGGATCGCCATTGTGATCTCTATGAAACTGAAAACGAGTCATGAAGCCACAAGATGTTGGTAAATAATGGAAAGAGCGCAGTGTTCTGGTCCTCAGTGGTATAATAACTGATCCCAGCAATACCAGCAAAGAAGCTGAACTGCGAAACAACGCGAATTTAACTTAATATTTGACCATTTATTAATAATTTCATTAACTTATGCAAATAACGCAGTGTTCAGGCTTCTTGAAGAAGGTATCGTCAAACGGTTATATTGTAATTTTATTATATCATGTGAACGATGAAACACTACTGCTGATGTTGTTGTTATAGTTGCTGTTGATATTGTTGTTGTTGCTGCTGATGATGATGGTGATGACGACGGTGATGATGATTATTCAGAAATAATGTCGAGGTCAATGAATAGCTGTAGCAGCCACAAGGTGTCGGTGGACCGCGAAACTCCAACACGAAGAGCCTCGTTTTGATTCAGCGTGTTTAATCGCACAATCGCATGTTGACAGATTGTGAACAAATTAACTAAAAGTGTTTTGGTGTTGATTTTCGCCTCTACTCGGCATCTGATGGTTTCTCTTTTCAATGTACAACATTAACTAGTCAGCCAGCACTGCTGGAAGCTGCTCTGATACATCTAGCCTAATTTGGTAAGGAAGATCAATGTCAACGGGATTGGCAGTCAATAGATGTCTCTAAACGTAAAATAATAATGCCAAAATTGTGTTCTTCTTACAACCTTTAAATCGTATTTTTTCAAACGCTATATATTTGCAATTTTCGTTCAATTTTTAATCAACTAACAACTTTAACGTATGTTGATGTGAATGATAACGGCCCCGGGAGCCAATAGTTGTCATTAAGCACAGTATAATAATGTTGACATTGTCTAATGCTAAGACACCTTTAAATCGCTTTTTCTAAAGCTATATAGTGGTAATTTTTAATTTTCGCTAGCTTGCCTGTTGTTTTGATATACACATTGCATCAGTAGTTGAGAAAGATGTCAACGGCCCTTGAAGCCGCAACGCAGCTTTCTCGCCTCTTGCCGAAAGTATCGTCAAACGATAATCTTATAATTCTATTATGTCATGTTACCATGCTGCTGCTGCTGCTGCTGCTGATGATGACGAAGATGATGGTGATAATGATGATGATGATGATAATAATAGTAACAATAATAGTAATAATTAATTCGTCTGACTGATTTCTGAGTGACTAGTGGCGCTGAGTGGTGGCTTCTAAGGGTAGCATTTAGCAAAGCTAGAACACAGAATTGTCCATGGTGCAGCCAACCCTCGGCTCGAGGACGATTGAAGACAACAGACAGGGCTAGACAAGACAAGAAAAGACATACAGAGCCTTCTATTACCTTCATTGTCTTGTGGTTAGCGACACCTTGTGGCTGACTCGGCCATTGACGTCGTCAGCATAAGATACAGTGTTAAACGTCGTGCATTGACCACAGATGAGAAGTTTCCATATTTCCCCTATTTACTTTTTATGATTTGGAATGTCTTTGGAGTTTGATTGGTTCGTAACGGCTGCGATGTTCTCGGTAGCGAACCGATCAGATTTTTCTCTTACACGGTCAAAGGGGTAGCTTCCGTAACTTCCCCACTTGTTTTACACGGACCTGCTTTATCTGACACTCGCCGACTACTTGGGTAGTCTTCCCTTTACATGCTACAGACATGTGCTTATTTCTTACGAACGGGGTCTTTCCCCGGGTTCTGTCCAACCTCAACGTCCACCGTCGTGGCTCAGGCCGCCTCGCGATCTACGGTAGAGAGGGCCCCTCGCTCTAACCGGATCGGCGCCGTCAGCCCGAAACCAGACAGTGATTATCTCGGTCGTCCCGCCGGGAGCGCACAAAGACTTTTTCCGTCCGTATATTTGTACCGTAACCATATCATACACGGGCTTCTCCGGACGTCACCCTCGTCCGTATATATCTGTATACGCTATGATGTCACTGAAAAACACTCGGACTCGTTACCGTGAAGGCTCGCAACCATCCTTCACTCTGCTTTCAGGAGGCCCGCATCGCTCCTTCTGTACTGTCGTATATGCTACCATCCTTCACAACTATAGCAAATCACCACACGACACCTCTTATGCAACCCCTTTGCACACTGTCTTGCTTATATAGTGGCACGCTTAATAAAACGTATATAAAGGCGTCTAACGGTTACCGATAACCTGCCGTAAAACAACATTTTAGGGCCTATAAATTTCAAAAATTGTGTGCGTTACTTTACTAAAATTACACTAACAATTTTCCACGACCTGATTATTAAGCTGTTATTATATTAAGCTTAAATTTAATAAAATTTAATTCCTCTAAAATCCTCCGCAGCTAACGCGGCCGAACCGTGCACAAAACCGCAGCTCTCAGCGGATACGTAAAGCGCGTCATGACTACTCCTGCCTCTTTCCCGGCAGTCTTGACTTGTGGCCGATCCGCCACAACTTATTACTGATTTCGTTTTATATCTAAACTGTAGCCATAGCATTATTGATTAAATAACATCAATTTAAGGAATCCATCATATCGAAAACCTATATGTAAAGTGTAGGTTGTAGCTTATGCGAGGTCGGTTGAAGGCACGCACGCAGTCAGCCGGGTATACATAACCAGAAAATCCCCATGAAAAACCTGGATGTGTTGCACAAAAATTGGGGAGTGGAATAAATGTCTATCGGGAGTGAATTGTAGCATAGGCTGGTCATCAGCTGTCTTGGTCTCACGAACGTCGGAATCTTCAGTGTCTCACATCCTTGTTTAGCATAAGACGTCTACCTTACCTTACCTTACCTTACCTTGTGTGTTTCAGAAGGATCTTCCACTTTTCCGTTCTTCCGCTGTCCAACATGGATGCTTAGCCGTGTTCGGCCACTCAGTCTGGAAGAGACTGTCATGCAAGGACAGCTTCCCACTGCTGGTTTCAGATCATTTGCCTTCTCATTCACCAATTTGTTGACGGTTGGCCCAGGCATCAGAGGTGGCCCAACAGTATCGCCTCTCCTAGTGGTGTATGTTTTAAGCCGTTGCAGCAGGATCCTGGGCTACATTTGCCAGCCTTCGTCCTAACTCATCCGTGGTTGAGTTTACACTAGCGAATACACTGCTTCATCAAATGCCATCGACGTCGGTAGCTATACAATTCTGTAACAGATTTCACTGTATTATTTTCTTTTAGTTCACATGCAGCAAATGTAGCCAATGTACTGTTAAGAGCGTGTGAGTTATAAATAACGTCAGGTAGACACGTTAAAAAGGTGTCGTTTACATTTGTATAATTATCTTGTTTCAGCGACATCTTGTGACTGCCAGGACAGGTTATGGATCACGTGCTGAATTCGACTTAAGAAACCAATGATTGGAGTTGCAGAAAATAAAGAAAACCCAAGTTAATATGCAACGACAGATTTCAAAATTATATTGATTTTTTAGGGTAAACGAATTTATCATCAGAAACATATATACATCTTATTTCCGTTCAATCGCCGGCATTCATGGGAATTTGAATGTTGAAATGGACGCCAGCGGCCTTTGAACCCACAAGTTTTCGATAAAGAAATGGAAACAACGCAGCCTTTGGAGCTCCTGCAGCTGGGTATCGTGAAACGATAATTTTGCAATTTAATCATATCATCACGATAAAGCGATTCTACTGTTGGTGATGCTGCCGCTGCTGATAGTAGTAGTAGTAGTAATGGTAGTAGTGGTAGTGGTATTGGTAGTAGTAGTAGAAGTAGTAGTAGTAGTAATAGTAATAGTAGTAATAGTAATAGTAGTAATAGTAATGGTAGTAGTAGTAGCAGCAGCAGTAGTAGTAGTAGTAGTAATGGTAGTAGTAGTAGTAATATTAGTAGCGATAGTAGTTCACACCAACTGATAATTAGTGGTAGTTTTCAATGTTTAACGACATCTTATAGCATCAAAGGCCCTTCAGTCGACCTTTTCCGTTCTCCAGGTTTGGGACTGGTACTATCCGACATAAAGGGAGTGGCACAGTTGCATAAAGCTTTGAACGTAGGGCCTATATGATGATTATATATCACAGAAGGAAAGGTTTTTACTTTTAAAGGTGTCGCAATGAACTGTGTTTTGAATATTCTTACGATTGGTGTCTAATCCTTCGCTTTCTAGACTTGAGTTGGCCTCGAGCGCCATCTAGCGATTGTTTATCTGCTGGCTTGAGATTAAGCATGACGCCTTAGTAGCTGTTTTGACGAGATTACGTCATTTCATGTTCGCCTTTTGAGACTATTTCGTGTTTTTGGTCAAGATGTAAGAAAAACAAAATCAAATGATCAGGAACGCATCTGTTTTTTTCATTTAAGGAAAATTTTATTCAGTCGTAAAGTTTAGTCTAGAGTAACGATAGGTAAAGTAAGGTAAGACTGGGTATGGTAGTGCAGGGTAAGGTGAAACCAGGTAAAGTGGTGTAATCATTAAGGCGAGATGAGTGTTAAGGTAAGGAAATATCATGCTGGCGCTAAGTCAGCCCTAAAATTGACAAAGGGTTAGACAAGGGAAGGTAAGGATGATCATGCTCCTCGTTATTTTTATCCGCTCGGGTTGAAAAGAAATGTTCAACATCAGAAACTAAACATTTACTAACTGCGTACAATGTCCTCCACTGCCTTTGGCCGGATAGTGCCAGACCCAACCCAGGATAAAGAGGAGGGCGACGTCAACGGCCTTTGATGCCGTAAGATATCGTTAAATTTTGGAACTACTATTGTAAGACTCCTGCAAAAACACATCGTCAGATAATGAATACTGCTACTAGTCGAAGATTGTTACAAATCATCATTGCAATTCTTCAACGTAGAAGACTTGCTTGCGCAAGATATATAGCAAATAACGTTTAAAGACCTTTAAAATGTTTTCACAAGACTCTATATTAAGTAACAGCATTTCATTGGAAGATTATTTAAGTAACACTATTTTCAGATGGTAGTATAAGGCTATTAACGGCCGTTAAAGCCACGAGATGGCGTTAAATACTCGATACAACAACGAGCCACAAATAAGATAATTCATCGACCCAATGTCCTCATTATGCAAGAAATATTACTAAGACATGCACGAATATGTATGTATGTATGTTTATGTATGTATGTATGTATGTATGTATGCACATGTATATATGTATGCATGTATGTATGTATGCATGTAAGTATGTATCACTAAATTTGTAAAGCGCCTTTTAAGTAACTCACAAAGGCGCTGCAGCACGGATACCTAACGGTCTCTAAATAGGAACGTCTTGAGACGGGCAGAAAATGTTTCTTGAACTGTTGAACAAGCAAGGGATCGGATGTCTGGTGGAAGAGTGTTCCAGAGAGACAGTCCCACAGTGGAGAAGGCGCGGCCTGCCCGAGCAGACGTACGAGAACGCGGTACAATGAGTTGACCATGTGTCGCCGATCGTAGTCTCTGTCGACCAGGTTGATCAGCAACCGGCTTGATGAGCTCATTGATATAATCCGGCGCTGAGCCAACGATCGAGGACCTGACCATGAGGAATATTTTGAACTGTACCCTATTCTCAAATGGAAGCCAATGTAGGGTGTTTCGCATGTAGGTGGAAATATGCGAGAATCTGGACGTACCAGCGACGAGCCGAGCAGCACATATATATATACATATATGTATGTATGTATGTATGTATGTATGTATGTATGTATGAATGCATGTTTGTATGTATGTATGTATGTGTATATGTATGTATGTAAGTATGTATGTGTATATGTATGTATGTATGTATGTAAGTGTGTATGTATATGCATGTATATATGTATGTGTGTATGTATGTATGTTCATGTATGTATGTATGTATGCATATATGTATGCCTATGTATGTATGCATGCATGTATGTATGTATGTATGTATGTATGTATGTATGCATGTGTATGTACGCATGTGTGTATGTGTGTATGTATGTGTGTATGTATGTATGTATGTATGTATCGATGCCTTGTGTATTGTGATGACTACGATGTAGAAATTAATAGATTAGTTTAGATTTGTTCAATCAGTCAGTGTGTGATGGAGTTTTTGCCATTTTCACCCTTGAAAAAGAGAAACTCTTAAATCGTGAGTGAGTTTAAATCGGACTCTATGGACGAAGTTCGGATTAGTTCTGTTGCGTTTATCAGTGTTGTTGTTGTTGCTGTTGTTGCTGCTGCTGTTGTTGTCGTCATCATCATTAGCAGCAACACCAGCACCAGCAGTAGCATCGCTTTATCATTGACTTGACATGATAACTTTATGAAATTATTGTTTGGCGATGCCTGCTGCCAGAGGCCAGAACGCTGCGTTGTTTCCATTTGTTTATCGACATCTTGTGGCTCCAGCAGCCTCCGACGTCCATTTCAACATGCAATATCTATGTGGGAATGCTTGGGTTTGGCGAGAAATACTTTTATATAGCAATGGAGATTACGATTTAAAGGTGTCTAAGTTCAGCATTATTATTTCTTATTGATTAGGCCGCAGTGTTAAGCTCCCAGGTTCTATCTCTCGTTTAACATAAAGGAGGCCATCATTTTCTGCTCTTCGGCCCTTAATCCGCCGCCGCTGTAAGGGCTTTAAATTTTGTGGATAATTAAGTTCTACTGGACACCTTTGAAACGTTTCCTTCCATTACCATATTAAAAATTAACGTTCACTCTTGGGCTGTAAGTGGGTTTTATTAGACACCTCTTAGATGTTCTTTCATGATGCTATATATGCTTTAGATGCGTTTATTCGCACATTCGCTCCATTCGGAGGCTATAATATAAAGTTGATGTCAAAGGAAGCCATAAAATGTCGTTGAAAAATGAAAACCAACAAATCTCCCGAAAATCCTGCAAACAGAACTGAAATTGCTTTACTTTATCACCTGATCTCAATCTTTAAAACACAATATCTATGATGTTTTCTTGGCAACTTGCAATTCGAGTCTAATAAAAATTGTTCAGTTTTAACGTCTTAGTTCTGAATACTGCCCACTTCAAGTCCATTTTGTAGGAATATGGTAATAAATTCGTAAGCATAGTTTAATTTATTTACTTTACCTGAAGAATCAATATAATTTTAAATCTGTTGTTTGGGCATTTATTTCGCTCTTCTTGATTTTTGCAAAAGTGAAATCTTGGGTTTGTTAATTCAAAATCACGATATGTCAGTGGCCCTGGAAGACAGATGTCACTAAAATTAGATAATTGTACAATTGTAAGCGACACCTTTATAAGAAGTTTATCCGAAGTTATTTTTGGTAAACTTCATATGCTTACGGTATAAAACTCCGCCACTGCCTTGTTTGGGTGTAGTGCCAGTCTCAAGCCTGGATAAAGAAGGGGGCGACGGCAACGGTCTTTGATGCCATAAGCTGTCGTTAAACTGCGGAACCACTACCACTTACGGTATAAATAAAAATCTTTATACTAATCAAGAGTTTGCTTTTGAAGCAGATTCTAAGGCTGACATCAGCCTTGTCAAAAACAAACCAAAATTATTATGTCTATTGATAGGTGCGTCTTTACTATGTTACATGCATTGGTATCCGGACTTTTCGTCCACGGACTGTTCATTCACGGAGGATTCATACAGTGGACTGTATAAGTGAACTTCACGTTATATAGCGTTAATTCGATACTTCCCCCACAGAGTTGGGGTATTTGTAGCCGTCAAGACCCCCATTAGATCTGCTTGCTTTAACGTGTTCAGTGGCGATGATATGAATCTGCGAATCTATGCGTTTACACGTTTTCAATTATTATTCAATTGCGATTTTTAACGAAGTCTCATGGCTGACATCGACCTCACTCTACCTTACGTTATTTTGGATCTGGTCCGCCAAGCGATTAGAGAGAACAATAGGGAAAAGTAACAAATTAAGTTCTCTCTCTTCCGCAGTTCAATGTTCCATTTTTGGGGTAAGTGGTTACGATAGATGGTTTCCTCTGTGTTGTTTACTTCCTGAACTTTTATTCAGATCTCTTCCCGCTCTTCTTTCAACCTTCGGCGTTTAACGGTTCTCAGGACGTCTTGGGTCGGGTGATTCGGAATAGATTGGATCTTAGTGGTGTATTCCATCATCTGTTGTCTGCGACGTAGGTGCAGGGGATCTCTCCGCAGTCGACCTGAAGAGCCGCGATGCTCGTACCCCGCAGTGCTCCGCAGCAGATGGATAAGGCCTTGTACCGGATCGTGTCGAGCTTGGCTCGATTCGATGACGAAGCATTGTCTTGGTTATGCTGCAGTAATCAATAAGGGATCGAATCAGGGCCCTATACACCATGAGCAGAATTTCTTGTGAGGCTCCCCAGGTGGCGCCCGTCATGGCTGGTATTAGATTAAGGGGAGGCTTACCTCAAAAACCCTTATGATAAGTCCGTCTGAATCTTTCAATTCCAGCAACAATAAAACGACGATGAATTCCTCAACCACGACAAGAAGAATAACACTGAAATCCCATCCAAAAAACGAACCGCTGAGAAAACCAACACCCCAAAGACATTCCAAATCATAAAAAGGAAATAGGGGAAATATGGAAACTTCTCAACTGTCGTCAATCCACGACGTTTAACACTGTATCTGATGCTGACGACGTCAATGGCCGAGTCAGTCACAAGGTGTCGCTAACCACAAGACAATGAAGCTAATAGAAGGTTCTGTCTGTCTTTTCTTGCCTTGTCTAGTCCTGTCTGTTGTCTTCAATCGTCCTTGAGCCGAGGGTTGGCTGCACCATGAACAATTCTGTGTTCTAGTTTTGCTAACTGCTACCCTAAGAAGAACACAGAGCCACTAGTCACTCAGAGATCTGTCAGACGAATTAATTATTACTATTATTGTTACTATTATTGTCATCATCATCAGCATCATCATCATCAGCAGCAGCAGCAGCAGCAGCAGCAGCATGGCAACATGACATAATAGAATTATAAGATTATCGTTTGACGATACCTTCTGCAAGCGGCGAGGAAGCTGCGTTTTTTCCACTATGTACGAACGCCTTGTGGCTTCAAGGGCCGTTTACATCTTTCTCAACTACTGATGCAATGTATGTATATCAAAAACCAAGCGAGTTAGCGAAAATTAAAAATTACCACTATATAGCATTAGAAGAAGCGATTTAAAGGTGTCTTAGCATTAGACAATGTCAGCATTATTATACTGTGCTTAATGACAACTATTGGCTCCCGGGGCCGTTAGCATTCACATCAACATACGTTAAAGTTGTTAGTTGATTAAAAATTGAACGAAAATTGCAAATATATAGCGTTTGAAAAAATACGATTTAAAGGTTGTAAGAAGAACACAATTTTGGCATTATTATTTTACGTTTAGAGACATCTAGTGACTCCCAATCCCGTTGACATTGATCTTCCTTACCAAATTAGGCCTGAGGTATCAGAGCAACTCGAACCCAGCAATGCTGGCTGACTAGTTAATGTTGTACATTGAAAAGAGAAACCATCAGATGCCGAGTAGAGGCGAAAATCAACACCAAGACACTCTTAGTTCATTTGTTCACAATCTGTCAGCATGATTGTGAGATTAAACACGCTGGATCAAAACGAGGCTCTTCATGTTGGAGTTTCGCGGTCCACCGACACCTTGTGGCTGCTACAGCTATTCATTGACCTCGATATTATTTCTGAATAATCATCATCATCATTATCATCATCAGCAGCAACAACAACAATATCAACAGCAACTATAACAACAACATCAGCAGTAGTGCTTCATCGTTCACATGAAATAATAAAATTACAATATAACCGTTTGACAATACCTTCTTTAAGAAGCCTGAACACTGCGTTATTTGGATAAGTTAATGAAACTATTAATAAGTGGTCAAATATTAAATAAATTCGCGTTGTTTCGCAGTTCAGCTTCTTTGCTGGTATTGCTGGGATCAGTTGTTATCTCACTGAAGACCAGAACACTGCGCTCTTTCCATTTTTTACCAACATCTTGTGGCTTCAACAGCCGTTGACGTCCACCGCAACAAAGCAGGACTATAGGATACGGGGCAGGTAACTAGCTACTGAACAAAAATTACATGTATGTAGCGTTGCAGAATCCGATTTAAAGGTGTCTAAGGAGAACAAAAAGTTAGTATTATTCTTGGCTGACATCGTCTGGTGCTTTTTTATTTATTTTATTAGTGACATCTAGTGACTGTCTGGACCGTTGTCGTCGAACTTTGACTTTGCAGGTATAAAATGCAAGCGGCGTAAAAGTTAAAGTCTTTTTATTAATATTTATGAATCGGTGTCTATTTGAAAGGAGAAATTGAATATTTTAAGGAAGGTTAATAGGTATTTGTGTGTGCGTGTGTGTGTGCGTGTGTGTGCGTGTTTGTGTGTGTTTGTACTCTGTGCATTGAGCAACCTGGTAAATTATTGATTTGTCTGGGGTAATTTACTAACGATATTAATATTCAAGTAATATTGATTTTTCCAATGACGTATGAAGAGTGCGTTTGACGGGTGAGGGGGAGGGAGGGCGGGCGAAGTCTGAGATTACCAGACCACGTGTATTTGTTTACATGCATGCAAATCAAGCTGTTTTAATAAGTCAGATGTGTTTGTGGGTAATACTTCAACCAACAGAATTTCCAATGATATTGCAACTACTACAATGATAATGCATCCCTTTCATAGTAAAATTTAGACACATTAGATGTTCTTTTAATTTCATAACCAACTTAATCCAAATCAAGTATTTCAGTAATGTAACAACTTTTTTCTGTTTAAGAGAATATATCTTCCGACTACACGCGGCATATATATATATATATATATATATATATATATATATATATATATATATATATATATATATATATATATATATATATATATATATATATATATATATATATATATATATATATATATATATATATATATATATATATATATATATATATATATATATATATATATATATATATATATATATATATATATATATATTATGTTCTTCGATTGAACGAGAATTTATTTATAAATGCTGGAGAAAGCGAATTAAAGGTGTGTAAAATTGCCTTCTCTTAAATAGCACTATTTAGTGTTTAGCAACATCTTGTGGATGTCCGTGCCATCAAAAGTCGACCTTATCGTACATATACAGAAACTGCAACAGCCGTAATTTATTGTTAAATATGTAAATTATGATCATCATTTTCTTACTAAACGGACTGGAGTGTGCAGTTTTCATAACTTACAAATTAAAAACTGAAAAAAATTCTTTGGAACATGTGTCGCAAATCGCCCAGATGATAGCATAAATATTGCGGTTTAAAGATTAAAAGCCGGTGAAAAAATAAGCAATTTTATCTGTGTTTGATGTTTTATTTGCGATTTGTTATTTTTCATTATTCAACGACAACTTATAGCAACCCAGGTGATGACATGAATTTTCAGTTAATTTTTCGGATTGGTGCCGCCAATCCGTTTCAGGAGGAGGAAGACCCTAATTAACTTCATTTTGACTCAGCGTCTTTAAATAGAAACTATCAACCTTAAAACGTACCTAAGAGAAGCCTTGAACTGCGCAGTGAATGGGGTTTTAAAATCTTACGTTAGATTGCAGCTTTATCCTTGTTTTCAATGGTATCGACTGCTTAGGGACATCTTGTAGGCCGTAGCAATCTCCGGTCGGCCTCCCTTGGACTCCTGGTTGTTCCTCGTATGCGCACTGCTACAGCGCAGTCTAGAAGCTTTGCCTATGTTGGACCTAATAGCTGGAATAGCCTTTCCCGAGAGCTCCGACTTGAATTCCTCAGTTTGCCCCTTCTGCAGTTTCGCAAGCGCCTGAAGTCTGCATTACTTGACAGCGGTCTCATTGGTTCGGGTCGGGAGCGCCTCTGATGAGTCTACTCTTGCAGTGGCGCTTTATAAATGTCAGATTACAGTTACAATTACACCGTCTGGCTACCGAGGTGATGATCATAATAATAACTATTATTGTTATTAATATCATTATCATCATCATCATCATCATCATCATCATCATCATCATCATCATCATCATCATCATCATTATCATCCAGGAGCAACAGTTATGACTCATTTTCAGTTTCATACAGAATACAATCGATATCCACTTTCTTAGTTTCTTTTAGTTAAGTTTTAGTTAAGACTTTCTTTGTAGTTCAATTATACCTAATATCTGTAAAAATATTTTGTCGCCATATGCATCGTTTTGTAATAGGCGGCCCTAATTTAGCGGGACTTAGGTTCCTTTTGGGTATACATTTGTATCCCAACAGTCTATACAATGGTCAATGTATTTCTTCCTTTCTTTTGTTCTTTTGGAATCAATCAAGTTTTCATTCATTCGTATAATTATAAAACTTAGCGTTTTACGAAACCTGGTGCATCAAACGAGAACACTGTGTTGTTTCAATTCTTCATAAATATCCTGTGGCTTCAAAGGCCGTTTGTCTCCTCCTCGACATAGTTGTTACATGAACGCGCTTAGCGATTTAACTAAGATTGCAAAAATATAACAATTGTGAAAAGCCATTTAAAGGTGTCTAAGAAGAACATAATGTTATCATTTATTATTGTGTCGTGTTTAGCGACATCAAATGGCTCTATGGACCGTTGACGTCGACTTCCGTAAGCCAAATGAGGCTGGGGATACTAACTGTCCAACTATTAATGCACACGGCAAATAATAATAATAATAATAATAATAATAATAAGCACAAGCGAACTCCAAACACACATACTGCCACCAGAATCAGCCGATACCTCAGACGAGCTAGTGAATACCGCACTGAATGCATGGATGGTCTTCACGGGTGCAGAACCACCAACTGGATCAGCAGCTCATCGACAAAGGGAATGGGACAGTCGCTGGACAAGCAAGGCGTCGGCGAGCTTACATGAGTCTGCGAACAACCCACTAGACCGCGCTCGTCTCTTGGCCTCTCAAGCACCACACTCTGGAGATTGGATGCTGGCTCCTCCAGTAACCGCATTGGGACTTCGTCTTTCGGATGAGGTGATACGGACCGCGGTTGGAATGCGACTGGGAACCACACTGTGCGAGCCACATCTGTGTCACTGTGGCGAAAGAGTCGACGCCAGAGGACTTCACGGTCTGGTCTGCAGAAAGAGTGCTGGCAGACAACAACGCCATAACATGCTCAACGACATTATATGGAGAGCGCTTACCAGAGCGAACATCCCTGCTCAGAAAGAACCGTTGGGACTCACCAGGGAAGATGGCAAACGACCGG
>OZ029916.1:47978341-48003351 GCA_964023275.1 Norana najaformis | reverse complement strand
TAATAATAATAATAATAATAATAATAATAATAATAATAATAATAATAATAATAATAATAATAATATAATAATAATAATAATAATAATAATAATAATAAATAATAATAATAATAATAATAATAATAATTAATTAATAATAATAATAATAATAATAATAATAATAATAATAATAATAATAATAAACACTCTGGCGACCGGCTTTTGGCGCTGCCTATTATTGCCTGCGGCTTGAGGCTAGACGACGAGGCTGTACGCATCGCAAAAGGCCTTAGACTTGGGATAGACTTGTGTGCCTTCGATTGAACGAAAATAGGACTAATATAACACTGCAAAATCCGAATTAAAGGTGTCTAAAATTGCCTTATTTTAAATCAGCGGGAAATACTTAGCGACGTATTGCGGATGCTTAAGCTGTCCAGTCGACCTCAACAGTGATTAATTATTAAATATTAACACATAAGATGCAGATACATAAACATGGTATCATATTCAGCCAATTGAATGACTGAGCGATAATAGAGGCTCGCTCGGCCGTCATTCGATGGTTAAGGCTCCTGAAATATCAAGGAGACAGAGGCAAGAAACCTGCTGATGAGAGATGGCGGAAAACAAAATTGTTGTATAGAGAAGTGAGTTGCCATGACGATTATGACGTTGGTAATGAGCCGATAACTTTGCAACGCGTTTCAACTAAATGCAATAATATACAACACACAACAATATAAGCCCCAAGCTGTATGATTCATATGATTTATTACTAACATTACCATTATTATCTTATTAACATTCGTAACTTTGTCGTATTTTTATTCCGTGTTCGGCTGCATTTTGTCAACCTTGCATTATTCGAAGGTAGCAAATTAACACGAATAGTCTACAGTAGAGTAACGCTATTGCAACATTTATATCTACTGTTAGAAGGATGCATTATAAAGGTGTTCTTTTACTTTTACACAATATTATTACTGTACAATTTTTAGTGAGATCTTGTGACTGCCAGAACCGTTGATGACCTAGAACTGACCTTAGTCGATTCTTTCACATACCTTGCGAATTTCCAATGTTTTACTGCATCCTATGGATATCAAAAGCATTTAAATGTGTCTAATCTCTCGAATGTTATATTGTTCATATTGAGTGTTTAACGCCACCTTGTGGCCGTTAGCTCCAGTAACGTTAATCTTACCTTATTACTGATTTGATTTTATACCTAAACTGTTGCCGTAGCATTATTGATAAAATAACATTAATTTAAGGAGACCATAATATCGAAAACCTACATATAAAGTGTAGGTTGTAGCTTTTGCGAGGCTGGTTCAAGACACGCTCGCTTGGTATACACAACCGGAAAATCCCAATGAAAAACCCGAATACCGCCGAACAAAATTGGGGAGTGGAAGAAATGTCTTTCGGGAGTAAATTGTAGAATAGACTGGTCATCAGTGATCTTGGTCTCATGAGCGACGGAATTTCCAGTGTTTTACATCCTTGTCTAACATACGAAGTCTACATTACCTTGCCTTTTGTGTTTTACAAGGATCTTCCACACTTCCGTTCTTCCACTGTCCAACGTGGAAGCTAAGCCGCGTTTCGTCCCTGAGTCTGGAAGAGGCTGTGATGGAAGCTCCGACATCAGAATTCGTTTCCCTCTATTTCGTCATTGACTGAAGACCACTCGTTTTCATCGGGGTCTTATTTTATGTGGCCGGAGCACAACGGAGGGGTTTTCTTCACAGGCGCTATATAATTTAATGTGCCCCAACAAAAGTCCTACTCCCGAAGGTAGCTTGCGAGTTTCCAGTGTTTTTTCGACGACGTACATTTACATTTGCATACTATATTTACCTTACTTCGTATGACCAATCACTTCTGTTGTAGTTTCTGCTTAACGACGCTCTGTCATAACAGATGATTGGCATCGCCCTCTCCCATTAGCCACGCCCTCTCCCATTAGCCACGCCCTCTCCCATTAGCCACGCCCTCTCCCATTAGCCACGCCCTCTCCCACTAGCCACGCCCTCTCCCATTAGCCACGCCCTCTCCCATTAGCCAAGCTTTCGGACTGGCTGGTGGTGGTTACAACAGTTTAACGACATCTTTTGTCAACAAGGGTTGTTGACATCAGCAGTAAAATTAATTGGCACAGTTCTCTATTTTTCTGGTACTGTATATTACATCCATTCGAACTTCCAGCTCACACTAATAACACCCGAGAATTGAAGGAACCGATGGGTATATGTCATTTTAAACGAATCCAAATGCGCAGTTTTCTTATTACTTTTACGATTCAGTATTTAGCGACATCTTGTGGCCACAAATGCCGTTAGCGTTAATTTTACCTCACATCCTGTCGTAATCATCGTTGGTTTGTAGTAGCTTCCGTTGAATGACATCTTATAGATGCCATGTCTGTTTACGTCGACCATACGTTAACCTCTAGAGCTTGTAAGTTAATCTGCTTTATAGATGAACTGTAAGCGAATAAAGGGTGTCTAATTTTCCTTCGGTTCCTAGTTGTAATTTTTGTTTCGTGCTCCATCTGGTGAATATTTTTCGGCTGACTCGAGAGTAAGCCTAGGGCTTTTACAGTGGTTCTGCTGAGAATGCGTCATTTCGTGTTCGCCTTTTGAGCCAATTTGGCTCAAATTCGATGGAGACCTCAATAAAACAAAAGCATCTGATCAGGGATACATGTGGATTTTTGCATGAAGGTAGATTTGATTAAACTAATTTTAGTCTTAAGATAAGTTAAGGTAAAGTAAGGTATTATTGGGTAAGGTAAGCATTAGGTTAGTGCAGGGACAGGTGAGGCGAGGTAAGATAATGTAAACATTAAGTTAAACACTTGAAACTACTCTCACGCCGTTTAGCTAAGGTAAAGTAAGGTGAAGTTAGCATAAGAGTAAAATAAATTCAAACAGTTGACAAAAGGTTAGATTAGGAAAGAATCGTTCTGGTCGTTTATTGGGTGCCGATGAATCATCATTCGGAAGTACATCAACTTATACGTCCGGTATATGCCATAGCCCTCCAGCAGATACATATATCTGTAAATTCCTGTTCAACTTAATCCCACCAGGACAAACTGGCGAAACTTACCAAATAAAGAGACGCCTCTGGTGAGGTAAGGACCGAAATCGGCGGTTTGTGCGGCCGAGACAAGGGTTATCTCGTGGACCATGTTTCTGTACGAGCCCATAGGCAGGTGTACTTGCTTAGTCTCCTTGCAGATATTGCAGAGTCCCTTGGCCTTCAGCGTTGCGTGTGACAGGCTGAGGGACAAATTCAGTCATGTGACTAATTGAACGATAATAGAGGATCGCAAGGCGTCGTTAAAACAAATTGTTTCAAAGAAATAAAATGACTTTAGACCTACTGACATAGTTTTTAAAATTTTAATCGTTCAGTGTTCGTAAACGGTTTGGAAAACTTGTCCTCAGTCAACCGATTAGTTGTTTCAAGTATTTAAGGACATATAGCTGCTGTCAGTTTCGTTGCCGTAGACCTTACCTTATAAGCTTATAACACTTGAAAGGATAGCAGAAGTCTGTAAGGCCTCTAGGTAAGCTGATGTCGACGTAAGCAACTCTGGCAGCCGCAAGATGTCTATAACCAATGGAAACCTCTCACAAAAGATGCCGCACATATGATATAGAGTAAGAAATCACCAAATTTTATATTCATCGGTTTCGTTCTATCGCAACGTCACCGCAACTCGTAACTCGCTCATCTTCCTTTAATCGCGTGTTGAAAGTCGGAAGCCAGGATAAAGAAAGTTGCGATTCTAGTCATCGTCGTTATGACACAGCGTCGTTACCGAAACTATATTCAAATCATAAGTTTCCTCTTAAAACAGTGGATGCTATTTCGTAATTTGTAAGATCTGTATAAACAGTCAATGCGATTCTTCAACCTAAACCTGACATCTCTTTTGATTTTGTTTTGACCGAGCGCCTGTAAATAAGCTGGTTCCCGCGACTTAGCTTTCGTTGGGCGCTGTAGAAATCTCGAGATTACGATTACAAAAGACATCAAGAACTACGGCTGAACACCTTTAAATCGCGTTCCCCCGACTCTATATATAAGATGCAAAACGCGTCAAAGTCGAATACATTCTCCATGGGTCCTTAAACCGCTAAGCTAAATTAAGCTTCGTTGACAACGGCCCTGGAAGCCGTGAGATGTCGCAAAACGATCAAAACTGCAGCTACAGTAAGACGACTACAAGCTAAAGTATGTACGTGCTCATGCAAGATATTTTACTAATACAATTTAACCTCCTTTAGCTCTCGTTTTAACGACTCTACATTAAAAGCCTGCTGAATAAGCAGCTGTTAAACCATACCGTTGGATTTAGTCGAGTGGTACCAATCGGAAGCCTAAAAGCCTGGATAAAGGAGCAGGACGACGCTAATCATCTTACTCATGACGCAGCATCGTTAGACAGAAACTACGCATATCATACTAGGTAAGAAAGAGTTACAGAAAATCAGCGAAAAACTGTCACTTTTTCCTATGGATGTCAACGGCCTTGGCTGTCAAAAGATGTTGCTCAACACTTAACGATATATTAATATCAGACATTTTTTAAAACCTCGATTTAAATTTCTCCAACGTTATTTAAATCTCACTTTCATTCATTTTTATCGATTGTCTGCTTATAAAACAGTGAAAACTGAACACGTTTTAAAAATCGAAGTAACGGCTTTTGATGCAATGAGGTGTCATTAGACATTACAACTACTACTAATCGCTAGTTGATCCATATACGATGTTATAAAGGAAATACTAGCGATTAGTAGTAGTTCCTCAGTTTAACGACAGCTTGTGGCATCAAAGGCCGTTGCCGTCGCCCTCCTCCTTTATCCAGGCTTGGAACTGGCACTACCCCCGAACAAGGCAGTGGCGGAGTTGATCAGTGATTATTATTTATTATTCAGTGTTTAACGACATCTTGTGGCTTCCAAGGGTCGTTGACGTCGACGTTTCCCTGTTGAAGTTTAACGCTTGATAAGTGATTGAGCGAAAGTTTCTTATATATAGCAACGTAAAACATAATTTAAAGGTATCTTAGTGGTACATAATGTGGCATTATTAAGTAAGTAAGTATTCTTTTGTTAGCATGAGTCAAACGTCCTCACTTTACAACAACAATGCACACAGCAATATAATAAATGACATGAACAATGTAAAATAGGGTCTGAATGGCAACTTAATAAAATAATTAGGCTTAAATAGTTCAGAATACAGAACCACAACTGTTAGGAAAATCTAGTAGAATTGATATATTGATCTACTGAAATAGTTACTTTTTATATTTATACAGTGATCGAACGACAAAGGATCTTTTATGAAGCAATGTGTGAAAGTTTGGCAATTCAAAATTGTCCCCTCTCCCGCATGGTAAAACCGTGTGAGAGCTTAGCTGGAAGTAACTGGTTATTTCGCCGCCCGCTTGATCTTTGGTTTTCGGTTGAAATTCGCATGTCCTTTTCATTGTCCGCAGGACTACTTGGACACAACAAGAGGTATACAACTGACTTTTGGACCCCACAGGTACAATGCTTCAAAGGAGGCAGTGTGATATTAGTTTCAAGCGTTTAACGACATCTCGTGGATGCCAGATCTGTTAACATCGACTTCACCTTACATAAAAACTTAACGATCCCTGGGGAGCAACTAATAATCGAAAATGCCTTATAACGATTGCAGTAGTAGTCCCAATGTTTAACGACATCTTATGGCATCAAAGGCCGTTGACGTCGCCGTCCTTCTTTATCCAGGCTTGGTATTGGCACTACCAGTGGCGGAGTTTTTTTCAGGAGTGTCGTAATAGAAACTGTTGTTACTGCGATTATTTATATGACCTGAGGATAGCTACTTAAAGGTGTAGAAACACAGCCGTAATACCAGATAGCATCTGGTTGCTTCGTTCAATTAGTCTATATGGAGTAATGAACTAGGTTTAGGTTTAAAATTGCATGCTTGACTTTTAAGACTCAGAACACTGGCCTTCCATCATATCTTAATACTTTGCTGACTCCATATCGCCCTCCCAGATTCTTGTGTTCTTCTGATACTGGTTTGTTGGAAGAATCCAGGTGCAGAACAATTGTAGGATCACGTGCCTTTAACTGTTGTGCTCCTCGCATTTGGAATCGTCTACCATAAAAGGCCCGTCTTGCAAACTCGCTATCATCTTTTAAATCATTTGTTAAGACTCGGTACTTCATCATGGCTTTTGCATGACTCCATCTTGGCCCCTAGCGAATATACATCCACGCCTCAGATTAGGTTTACTGACATTGGGTGCGTTATAAGTGCTTTAAATAAATAAATAACTTAGAGTAGAAGGGGCAGCGATACCGGTGGCACGAAAACCTACTCCGTTAATAGCGTTGCGTTACACACATAGATGGAATTGAACTCTGGATGCTGATATTAAAATAAGACTTAGACGCCTTTTGTCCGTTTTCGCCAACAATATATAAAATTAATTTCGTTTAATTCATGCACAACTCCGCCACTGCAGTAATCGGGTAGTGCCAGTCCGAAGCTTGGATGAGGATGATGGGGACATTAATGGCTTTTTAAGCCATGAGATGCCGCTAAACATTGGAACTATTATTATTAACTAATATCATTAACTAACTATTACTGGTACAATTTAAAACTGTTTTTCATTTAGAATATTTAAAAGGACGTCAACGGCCAGTGCTGCCATATGATTTCGTTACACTTTTGGTTCTACTTCTAAGTAATTTAAGAAAAGTTTAAATTAAGACTGTTAAAAATATTTTTCGAATCGAAGTCGACGGCCTGCGATGCCATAAGATATCGTTAAACTGTGGGAACCAATCAACATACCATATGTACTAAATCCTGGTGTATTTTATTATATAAGGTGAGATCGACGTCAAAAGTCCTGCCAGCCGCAAGATGTCGTTAAACAACGGAAACTATTACTACTTGAAACGACAGTTCTTCGGAAACTAGCCATAGCCTTTAAAGATAGTTGTTGAAACTGTTAATTATACAATTACCTTTAGTCGGGTGCTGCTGGTCGGAGTCTGCATTAAGGAGCAGGACGTCGTCAATCACCTTCTCTTTGACCCAGCGTCGTTAAACAGAAACTATCTTACTTCAAATTATCTAATAGAAGCCTTGATTTATGCAGTGAATATGGTTTTAAAATCTTGGGTTTAGTTATAGTTTTCCAGGCATATCCCGGGTTGAACGAGATCGACTATTTAGCAAGCACTTCTGGCTACCAGGGCCGTTGTGGTCGACATTTGACGTTATACTACCACGGATAAACAAGGAACACTTGTCATAAGCGCCGAGTTTTTCTACTTTATTGCTGAGCTATAAGTGAATTAAGGGTGTCTATTTCTTCTAAGGGCCTTGATGTGCGTCCGCCTCCATGGCCATCTCACGAATGTTTTTCGGGTGATTACGTTTTATCATATTTAATACGTCATTTCCTGTTCGTCATTTCTGCTAATTTGGTATTTTCGATCGAGACCCAAGAAAAAAACATCGAATTCTTTGATTCTGTCGTTAACTGAGTTTCAGCTTAAGGTAAGGAAATGTGCAGTAAGGTAACGCTGAGTAAGGAAAGCCTTAAGGTAACGCAAGATAATGTGAGTCGAGGTAAGTTAATGCATGCATTAAGTTTAGATCGACGCTTAAGTAAGGTAATGTAAGGTTAAGTTATCGATAAAGTCAGTCGTAATGATTAAAGGGATACGTAAGGTAAGGTAAGGATGTTCAAGTTGCTCGTTTATTTTAAACCTGGGGTTGAAAGATCGTTCTGAAGCTGTAACGACACATTTTTAAACCCTTTACATCAGAAACTGTATATGTACAAACTGCGTCCAATAATTAAGTAATCAATAATTAAAAATTCCGCCATTGGTAGTACTCTGGAGTACCAGTCCCAAGCCTGGATAAAGACGAAGAGCGACGTCAACGGCGTTTGATGTCATAAGCTGTCGTTAAACTGAGGAACTACTACTAATCTCTGCTACTGCCTTTAGTCGGGTGGTACCAGTCCGAAGCCTGGATAAAGGAGGAGGTCGATGTCGGTAAACATACGACTCGCGATAAAAGACATCGTTGGACAATGAATGCTGCTACTCTTAGAAACATTGTTAAAAATCATCAATGCAATTCTTCAACTTAAAACCTGCTTATTCAAAAAAAGTACAAATAACATTTAGACACCTCTAAATTTGATTTACGCGACTTTACATAAGGGAACCGCGTTTTATCAGGAGTTTGATCATTAATTTTGACTTTTTTGAATGATAATATAAGGTCATCAAAGGGCGTCGAAGTCCCAAGATGTCGTTAAATACTCGATTCTTCAACGAGCCGCAAATAAGATACTTCCTCGACCCAAAGCCCTGGTTATGCAAGAAATATTACTAATTCATTCACGAATATATGTATGTATATGTATGAATGTATGCATGCATGTATAATATGTATGTACGGATAGATGGATGGATGCATGCGTGCATGCAAGTATGTATGCATGTATGTGTGTATATGTATGTATGTTTGTGTGTATGTAAATGCTCATGTATATGTGTATGCATGTATAGCAATCACAGGTCAATGAAAATCTTTCTTTAGACACTATTAAAACGTTTTCAACATATTCTATATAAAGAAGATTATGGTTAAACAGTGGAGACTACTATCATACGATGACAGAATTAAGAAAATTCTTCGATTTAGAGCCCAGTATGTACATGAAATGTTCATAACACAACGGCCATCGATCTATGCCTTGTGTATTATGATGCCGACGATGTAGAGGTCAACAGATCAGTTAAGATATTGTTCAGTCAGTCGGTTGCGGAATGGAGTTTTTTTCTCTAAACTTGACCCCTGAAAAACCGGAGTCCGAAACTCTTAAAGCGAGTTAGCTGAAATCGGACCTTATGGACGAAGTTCGGATTGACTGTGTTCCGTTTATCAGTGTTGTTGTTGCTGTTGCTGATGTTGTGTTTGATGGCATTCAAAGATTTGACTGCAAACCAGCTACTATTACCTACAAATGCCAGCATGGACTGGCTCTATTCTATCTTTCCAGGTTCTGCGACAGTTCCTGCTCGATCATGTTTACAGAATGCTCTTTGCTCGTGCTGTCACCAAAACCCCCAAACACTATCACATCACTCCTGTTCTTAAATCACTACATGGGCTTAAAAAACCTGAATGAATCGAGTACAAATTTCTATCACTTACCTACAACACACTTCAATCTTCCCAACCCTCCTATCTTCGTCAGTTATTTACAATACAACCGCTTCGCTCAACCCGCTCCTCTTCTGCTCTAACACTTCTCCGCCCTCCAATCACCTCATCCTTAAAATTTGATAATCGCTCCATAGCCATAGCTGCCCAACCACTCTGGAATAAACTCCCACCAGAACTGCGACAGTTTAGGGACCCATCATACAAACTCACCGATGCTCCACCGCTTGCAATTTCTGCTTCGGCCTTTCACTCAAAACTGAAAACATTCCTCTTTCACAGACCCTATCCTGACTCCCCTTCTTCCTCTTATCTGCCTCTGCTCTCCAGCCCCAAACATCATTCACCCTAGTTGCCACGCTGTCTCTGCCTCTGATTCAAATTATTTTTGATGTCTGACACGTTAATCTCTTAATATTCATTCATTCATTCATTCTGCCTGACTCTTGGATCTTGACCTGGAACCGAACCCTTTTGCCTATCGATTTTGTTTTGACTGAGCTCCTGTGAATAAGCTGGTCCCAGCGGCGCGGGTTTCGTTGGGCGCTGTAGAAATCTTGGTGTTACGATTACGATTACGATATTCTTTGAAGGGCAGCATCTAACCATGAATGATATCTTAAAAGTTGTGTTGTGCTTGGTCTGCAAGTTGACTGCTATGCAAGTTATGGATCAACTGGGCTTAAGGAAGGAGACTGCTATTGATCGGTACGAGTTCTGCAGAGAGTTCTGTCAGGCAGCTTTTAGGAAATGAATATCAAGGAAAATCGGAAAGTGGAAGTTGATAATCCACATCTTAACTAATTCCGAAAGTACTGTGTACGAAGACAGCTGCTATGGGAAGTTTCTTACAAGTTTCTTAGTGTAGGGAAACGAATCGGGCGTTTTACAGACATGTAGTAGTAGTAGTAGTAGTAGTAGTTTCACTGTTTAACGACATCTTGCGGCATCTAAGGCCATTGACATCACTCTCGTATTTTATCCAGGCTGAAAAGTGTTCAATTAGTATTTGTAAGTCCATTCCAAAGATTTAGCGTCGACCTATGATAGAATAGCTTTTGACCACAATTTGAAGTTTCTTGTCTAGTTTTCGTTGATATTTGTATCTGTATTTATTATTATTATGGATTTTAGAACAGGAGTTCTGTGATGGTCGTTGGAGCATTCTCGATTGTTCCAAGGTGGCTTTTTGAGTGTGGAGTAGAATGCATCGGTTAACGGAAATTCGATTTATGTAACGTTGATGAAAAAAAAATTAAAGGTGTCTGACGTCCCTATTTTAAGAGCAGCGTCGAGTGTTAGCGACATCTTGTGGCTATCAGATTCGTTCACGTCGACTTCACTTACCTTACAAATTACCACATTCGCTAGTTGTAGTTTCTGTTTAACGACGCTGCGTCATAACGAGGATGATTAACGCAGTCCTCCTCCTTTATCCAGGCTTTTAGGCTTCCGACCGGTACCACCCGACTAAAGACAGTGGCGGAGTTCAAAGTAGCCATATATACCTTGGTAATTGCGTATTGTAACTGCGTATTGTAAAACCTCTGCCTGATATCTTTTGTTAGTAGTTCCATTGTTTAAAGACACCTCGGGCAGCCAGGGCCGTTTATGTGGACTTCACAGTTTATTACAGCGTAGTAATTCCTCGGTTTAACGACATCTTATGGCATCAAATGCCCTTGACGTCGCCCTCCTCTTTTATCCAGGCTTGGGACTGGCACTACCCCAAACAAGGCAGTGGCGGAGTAAACAGTGTACTACAGACAATGCACGTACTCCATATAGGAAGTAGTTCCTCATTTTAACGACAGCTTATAGGAAGAACGAAAATGAGACTTAAATAACAATGAGGAAGGCGAATTAAAGGTGTTTAAAATACCTTGCATTAATACCAGCGTCGAGTGTTTACTGGCATCTTGTGGATTCCAACGCCGTTTTGGAGAAATTAAGAATTTGTAATAAATAGAAGCCGATTCAAGTGTTGTTTGCAGTTTATTAGTAACATACTAGGTAATGCACTAAAACCACTGTCAGTGTTTTGTTCTGTGCTACGTACTCTCCAACAGCGAAACTATCAGCTGGCTTGTACATAGTGTAAGGACTAAGGACCTCATTTACCGCGTATCGGTTTACTAGCAGCATCAACAAACCTAATCGTCATTGCTAGCAGTAACGATTTAATTTCCAACTTCAATTAGTTCACGTTTTCTTTATGTACTTCATCTTTATGTACAAACTATGTGCGCTTATTTGATCGCTAACTAGAAAACCAAAAAGATAAAATTAATTATGGCGTCACGAAATGATGCGTCGTAAAGGAAAATGTTGGCGGTCAGAAATGTTCACGATTTTCAGTCACTTGCGGAATTTGCTAAATAAATCTCACACAAACTTTTATGGATTTACAGAAATTGCTAAAAACACCCGTTTCACTGACGCTATTTATATAAGGTGACGTCGATATATACTCCACGCCGGAAACTTCGCCACTGCCGTATTCAAGTAGTGCCAGTCCCAAGCCTGGATGAAGGAGGAGGGCGACGTCAACGGCCTTTGAAGGGCTCATAATATGTCTTTAAACAGTGGAACTACTACTAATCGGTATCACATTGCATGTGACATCCTTCATATGATATGATGTCGACGTAACCGACCCTTGCGTTTCCAGGATATCGTTAAAGAAAGAAAATTACTCACTTGCGATACAAATGTTGTTACAATTGCAATTACAATACGAAATTACGATTCACTAAATAATTAGTTACTAAGCAACATTGTTTTGTTTGTTTTCCGCAATGCTTTTAAATACACAAGGAAAATTAAAATTAATTAGAGGAAATCATTTACATTTCACGCAATTCCGGCCAACTGTAAATACTGTTCGTTTTTAGACTTCATAGATCTCACTGTTCATTAGTTTCCTGAACAGTCAGACCCAGGGCGTTATTCGGTAAGCTGAGATCGACATCAACGTTCACATGACATAATAAAGTTATAAGTTAGCGTTTGACGATACCAGCTTAAAGAAGAAATTATCCTGTGTTGTTTCCATTGTTAATCAACGTCTTGTTGCTTAGATAGTGGTTTCCGTACACTTCGTTACCCTAAGACTTTCAACTCATTAACGATTGAGCGTAAATTACTTTAATATAGACTTGGCGAAAACGATTTAAAGGTGTCTAAGTCGAGAACATAATTAATAAATTAGCCCTAGACGATATCAGATTTTAGAAGAAAGGAAATTGAGTTCTTTCCATTGTTCATCAACATCTTGCGGCTTCAAAAGCCTTTGCGTCTACCTATCACGCTTTCGTCTAGGCCACGCTTCGACTATTCAAATAATAGTAGTATTAGTTGCAACCTGTATAAAAGGAGGAAGGCGACGTCCACGGTTTTTAATGCCATACGATGTCGTTAAATATCGTTTTAACTGTTTCAATTCAATTGTTTTGCTGCTTCTAAGCAATCTAGCATGTCGAAAACGTAATAGAAAGTTGATGTCAACTTCCATGGCAGTCACGAGATGTCGATAAATACGGAATAACAATTCGACGAACTTGCGAAAGGCACATTTTAACGCGTCCATCTGTCACCACTACTCTTCAATATCTACATAGAAGAGCTTAACCGAGAGGCACTAGAAGATATGGAAGAAAGAATTAAGGTCGGAGGCAGACTGATAAAGGCTCTAAGATTTGCAGATGACCAAGCAATGTTATCGGGTAGCCAAGAGGGTCTGCAAAGAATGGTGGACCGTCTACACACCATATCAAAACAGTATGTATGCAAATAAATATCAAGAAGACAAAGATCACGAGAATAAGCAAAGGAGAAGAAACGATAGTAAGAATAAACATCAATGGAGAAGAAATACATGTAGAACAAGTAAAAGAATTCTGCTACCTGGGAAGCGTTGTCACGCAAGATGCCAAGTGCCACAAGGAAATTAATAGAAGAATAGCAGTAGGCAAAGACGCATTCTCAAAACAAAAAGAGTTACTGAGAGGAAAGATGAACAATTGAATGGTTTTCGGCTGAGTTGAGATTAAGCCAAGGACCTATAAACAGCGGTTCTGCAGCTGATGCCGTCGACGCATTTGATTTTTGTAGGAAATCAGATTTGATAATGTCGTAGGTAAAGTAAAGTAAGATTGTGTGAGGTAGTCCTTAAGGTGGTGGAAAGTAAAACGAGGCGAGGTAAGCTATTGAAAACATTAAATGTAAATGTAATTGTGAAATAACCAATTAGGTAACCTAAGGAAAGGCTTATTTAGCGTAAAATTAAACCTTAAAGTTAACAAAGCGTTGTATGAGGTAAGGTATCGTTTATTTTAAATGTTGAGCTATCCGCGCTGTGCGTAGTGGTCTTTTGAATAGTGATAGAAAAAAATTGGAAAATTATTGCGAGAAAATTGAATTGAAATTCTTTAAAAGCATCCAAGAGCCTAACCACTGCCTTCACCAGTTACTTCCAGCTAAGTTCTCGCACGGTTTTACCATGCGAGAGAGGGGACATAATTTTGAATTGACAAAAAATTCACACATTAGTCCATAAAAGATCCTTTGTCGTTCAATCACTGTATAAAGACAGAAAATTGTAACTATTTCAGTAGATCAATTTATCAATTCTGCTAGATTTCCCTAATAGTTGTGGTTCTGTATTCTGAACTATTTAACCATAATTATTTTATTAAGTTGCCATTCAGACCCTATTTTACAGTGTTCATATCATTTATTATATTGCTGCATGCATTGTTGTTTTAAAGTGTGGGCGTTTGACTAATAAAAGAATACTTACTTACTTAATTAATTACTTACTTACTTACTTACTTACTTCTGTACGTACAAATAACACACCTTTAAAACGTTTTCATCCGACATTATATCTATTAACTGCGCCAAACGTCAAATAAGTTGAAGAGTGGAAGATCCAAAGTTTCGAAACAAGAAGTTAGGCTTCGGTGGGAAAGGAAGTTGAAGCAGATGAGTCTTAAGCTTAGATTGAATGACTTTTTAAAAAGAATGACAGAATTAGGCAGCGAATTACCACAGCGGCCCATTATAAATAGAGCTTCAGGACAGGATGCCTTCGTCAATTCCGCCGATTTTCCGTAGCCAAAGATGAGTCGCATTCCAGCAGCGCCGGTCACAATTCGATTGCTGCATATTCTTTTTATTGTTATTATCATTGCTTTCCGCTGCGACAAATTGAAGTTTTCCCCTAGTCGATCTTTTAAGTGATCGTAATCGATAGCATTCGACCGTTAGTGTTGACCGTCAGTGTTGACCATCAGTGTTGACCGTTAGTAGTTTCCAGAGTTTAACGACATTTTTCGGTTGCCAAAGCCGTTGACATCGATCTTACCTTACTACCTGACTCGTTTCCATTTGATTGATTTAACGAAATGCAATTTATATAACGTTGGAGAAAGCGAATTAAAGGTGTCTAAAATGTCTTAAATTAATTGCAGCGTCGCCTTACAAGTAATTCGTTTTTGACAATTCTCAAATTAATTAGTTCCTGTGTAGTCGCCACAACGAACATGATAAGCATCGTCCTCTTCATTTTTAATTTATGCTTCCGACTGGCACCACCCGACTTAAGGCGCTTGCGGGGTTTAACTGTTTCAACGACTGTCTTTGGGCTTTTTATGCCAAGAATCGAGGACAAATTTGTAAGCGAAATTTTCAAAGTGAATTGTCTTCAGTGTCAAAACGCGAGGATGATATAAGACAGAAATTTTAATTAACCAGAACACGACCTTCAACTCCGATTTACAAAATTGAAGCAGTCCAAATTCTTTAACTTCCACATTTTTATTACTCGAATAAATTTCTGCGATAAATGGTGTCCCTAAAGGATCCACTAGATCTTCCTTTTTGTTTTCAATTATGATCAATGATACGCCTTGAGGTGTAGATGGAGTGCAGATGACTCTCTTTGCCGATGATAGTTCAATTTATGCAGGGCATCGTAACCAAAAACAGTTAGATGAAAAAATTCAAAAATGGATTAATGAAATTTATAAATGGTGTAATAAAAATGTTTTTAAGATCTCTACCAGAAAACTACTGGGATATTGTTTACTAAAACTGCATTCTTTCTATTGTTAATTCGTCAACTTGTGGCTCTCAGGGCCGTTGACATGAGTCTCGAGACACACAGAGAACAGTACACCAACGTTTGAACAATAGTCATTATATAGCTCTAAAAGTTGCGATTTAAAGGTGTCTAAGCAGTATATTGTGTTGGTAAAATCGTCTCTTATTAAAAACTGCTTTCTTTCTATTGTTAATCGACAACTTGTGGCTCTCAGAGCCGTTGACGTGAGTCGTGAGTCTTTAAATAGGGCCAGAGCATTACACCAACGATTGAACAATTATCCATATATAATTTTAAAAGATCCGATTTAAAGGTGTCTAAGCAGTATACTGTTCTATGTTGGTAAAATCATCATCTTCCTTTGCAATATTGCCGTGATTGGAGAAGATGAACAACGATTGGAGAGCATAGCACAAACTCTAACGAAGAAGGAAAGAGATGTGACTTTAACATGGATTTTGAAATGGCATTTGGAAAAAAGAATTTAACAAAGAAGATGGTCGTAGCCGGCATTCAGTTGGAAAGCACTGAAAAGTTTACATACCTTGGATGTAACAGGACGTATGACTTGGAACAGTAGGAAAGAAGTATTCTTGTAACAGTTCTCACTGTTCCACTAGCAGCGCCTTTTTATTTAGAGACACATTTTGTCACACGAAGCTAATCATCAGCTTCTCCTGGAGGGATTAATACACAGGCTATGTATTTATGTGTTGATTTTAAATAATAAATTACTGTTATTGCTATATCGCTATATAGTCAGGATGAGGTCGACTGCATGGAATTGTCATTCACAAGATGTCGATAGGCATTCAAAGGGGATTATTATAGAAGGCAATTTTAGACACCTTTAGTTGGTTCACAGAGCTCTGTTAATTTCATTTTAGTTAATAAAAAACCTCGGGAAACTAACTCCGCCTTGTTTGGGAGTAGTGCCAATCCCAAGCCTGGATAAAGGAGGAGGGCGACGTCAACGGCCTTTGATGCCATAAGATGTCGTTAAACATTGGATCTATTAATACTACCTCGGGAATGAGAACTGTACAATATGTTTTCCGCTGTCTGTTGGGGGTGTGGTAGTGCTTACTGCTCTGTACTTGTTGGAGTTTTTTGCTAAATAAGTCCTTCACAAGCTGTTGTGTATAATCTGGGAGAGTATTTGAAGGCTGAGGATTGGATTTTGTTACCGAAGCAGTATGCAAACTGGATATAGGTATGTCATTATCCGGTGCTCTGGATGCCGTTTCTACTTTTGTAAGTGCAAGCTTGGGCATATGTAAATTTTGCTACGATTTCCTGAGTTTCGATATACACTGGACATTGCCTATTGGCCTGACCTGTTACTGATGAGAACAGTTGAGAACTTTGATAACTATCGACTGAGTAGTTGCTCAGTTAACGGCATCTTATGGCAACAAAGGCCTTTGTCTTCGCCCTCCTTCTTTATCCAGGCTTGGGACTGGCACTACTCCAAACAAGGCAGTGGCTGGGTTGATAGAACTAAAAATTACCCCTATATATAACGTTGAATAAAGCGATATCAAGGTGTCTAAGAATTACAAAATATTAGTATTATTATCTTGTGCTTACTGACATCTGGTGGCCGTTAGGGCCGTTAGAGTTCACATCAACATACGTAATATTTGTTAACTGATTAAAGATTGAACGAAAATTACTAATATATTGCACTGGGGATAAAACGATTTAAAGGTTCTAAAGAACACAATTTTACCTTTTTTACGTTTAGCGGCATCTAGTGTTGCAGGGTCCGTGGCATCGACCTTCGCCTATTAGCTCACTCCCGATGTATCAAGGTAACTGGAACCCATCGATGCTGGCTGATTATCGTTGGACACTGAAACGAGAAGCTTCAGATGCTGAGTACAAGCGAAAACTATTGGAATATGTCCGCATCATTGTGCGATTCAAGATTCTAAATTTTGATGGTTTCTTCGTGTTTCTCCAAAGTCCTACGTGAGACAGTCAAATTGAATTTACTCTTGTGTGCAGCATGATGCTGCCGATCAAAATCATCGAAAATTTTTCAGTTAGCAAAACTTTTTAAAATATTGTTTATGTTTTTCATCAACATGTTGTGACCTCAAGGGCCGTTGACATCGACCTCAACATACTCCAATTTGGCTTGTCCACAAGCTGTTGTTGTTGTCCATGGGTTTAACGACATCTTATGGCAACTAAGGCCGTTGACGTCTTCGACATGAGAATGTTGTTGACATTGTCCATAAGTTCATTTCTTTCTTCTTATCGTTTCCTTTAAGATTTTTGTTTTCGTAGGTAATGTATGTATTTTTTTTAAACTGATTGCAGCACGACATGGAAGAGAGACCAAATGCAGGCGAAGGGGGGTTTTGTTGACTGGTTGATGGCACCTTTGTCGACTTCTTGTTGGTTTTCTTCTTGTTGGAAGACTGTCCACTGTCCATTTCGGCTCTTTTGTGTCCATTAAGGGTCTTCTCAGTTGTTATAAAGCCATTTAAGGCTCTTTTGTGGCCATCAGGCTCTTTTGTGGCCATCTGGTTTTTTTGCCATCAGGCTCTTTTGTGGCCATTTAAGGCTCTTTTGTAGCCGTCAGCCTCTTTTGTGGCCATTCAAGGCTCTTTTGTAGCCGTCAGGCTCTTTTGTGGCCATTTAAGGCTCTTTTGTGGCCATCAGGCTCTTTTGTGGCCATCTGGTTTTTTTGCCATCAGGCTCTTTTGTGGCCATCAGGCTCTTTTTTGGCCATCAGGCTCTTTTATTTAACGAAATCAACAAAGACTATATACAAATTAGGTAGGTGTAACAATTACAAGGAGCAAGTTCTAGGCCCATATAACAGATTATTTCACTCTTAAAAACAGAACAATATATTTTTACATATTTACATATAGAAAATTTTCAGATAAAATTTTTAAACAGGCTAAAACATATTAATTACAGATTCAGTTTTATTTACATCACAGATGTTTTGTCAGGGAGAATATCACACATACAATCGAAAAATATTTACAGATTATATTTACATTGGTATAATCCATTTTATTTAAATGACTCTATCTTTGTTGATGCTCATCAAGATTTTATAAACCTCTAGGTAAAGATAACGGTTACACAGTATGTTTTTTACAGTAAAGTCTAGTTTCTTTTCCTGGCATTTTTGTTTTAGTATATATGAAATATTCTGTTTTTTACAGTTTAATAATACATGTTCAATTGTATCAGGTACCTGACATTGTATACATAAGTCTGTTAGGCTCTTTTTAATTTTCTTAAGCCAAGTGTTAGTTAGGATATGTCCTAAACGCAGCCTAGTAATTTGAACTTCCTGTTTCCTAGGACAGTCCATATACTTAATGTCAGTGGAAACCAGAGGCTGGATGGTTTTATAAAAACTCCCTCTAGTGTCTTTATCATATTCATTTTGCCACTTAATTAAAATATGATTTTTAATTAAAGCAAAAACTTCACTCAATTCTATATATTGAGTTGAACTGATTTGTGAAAGTTCTAGGCCTTCCTTTGCCAGTGAGTCTGCCACCTCATTACCAGAAAGCCCAATGTGGCTAGGAATCCATGCTATTACTATTTTACTGTGCTTCAATAAATTAATTTTTTCATACAACTGCATTACAAGATTTGGTCTAGACTCAGATTTATTTTCTTTTATAGAGGTGGCTGCACTTAATGAGTCAGTAAAGATAACAAATTTTTGCAATATGAGGTTTTCATTGGTCAAAATCCAGTTAAGCGTTTCAATAATTGCAGACAGTTCAGCAGAGTACACTGACGAGCTATTGACTAGTCTAAAAATTTTATGAATTTTGAAGGATGGGATATAATAAGCTGCAGCCACCTTATCTTCAAGCTTTGATCCATCAGTATAGATAGGAATATAATCATTATATTTATTAATAATTTCTAAGGATAAGTATTTCATATAATCTTGTAGATCAGTTTGTTTATTTATTTGTTTCTTTAACGAAATGTCTACTTTTATAATTTTATTAAGCCAAGGTGGTGTATTTGAATTAATGGGAGATTTAAAAGGCTGATGCAATGCAGAAAAGAATTCCTCTGTTCTTTTAAATAAAGACTGTTGTTCCCTATGCCATTTGCACTTTCCATAATAATTTGCCCAGTGATCTTTCATGGTCTTCATTGCTGGGTGGTCTTCAGAACCGAGTATCTTAGACCCAACCTTGAGCGAGTTGTGCAGCCGACGGAGGTGAAGGGGCATCTCACCACACTCGTTCTGTAGGGCCAAAATCGGTGTACCCTTGGCAGAACCACAGGCGATTCTTAAGGCCTCAGACTGAATATTTTGTAATTTTTTAATTTGAGAATTACTAGCGATGGTATAAGCTACATCTCCATAGTCAAGTATAGATCTTATTAAGGCTCTATATATGGCCAAAAGGGCTTTTTTAGATGCCCCCCATTTATAACCAGCCACAGCTCTCATAAGGCTAATTCTTTTCTTACATTTGGTTAAGATATATTCAATATGGGGTTTCCATTTTAATCTTGAATCAAAAATAACTCCAAGAAATTTAGCTGTTGTTTCTACTTTAATTGAATTATTGTTTAATTTAATAGATAATTTCGGTTTTTTTAACTTTTTGGTAAATAGGACTGCAGTAGTTTTACTGATAGATATTTTGAAACCATTTTTATTACACCAAGTGTCGATAATGTTTATGGCGTTTTGCATTTTTTCTTCTATTAATTTAATATTTTTATTTGCATAAAAAATAGCACTATCATCTGCAAAAAGTGTTATTTCTATATTATCATTACCCGGGTTAATATCATTGATCATTAATAGAAATAACAGAGGAGATATTATTGATCCCTGAGGTGTCCCATTTTCTTGTAGAAAAATGTTTGAAAATTCAGACCCCACTTTCACTTGAAAGGAGCGATTTGTAAGAAATTTTAAAATCCAATTAAACATTTTGCCTTCAATTCCTATATTTTTTAATTTACTTAATAATGTGGGCACATGGAGCATATCATATGCCCGTTCAAAATCAATGAATATAGCCAATACATTTTGTTTAATTTTAAGTTTTTTAAGAATAAATTCTTGTAATCGCAAAATATGATCTGTAGTACTTCTATTTTTTCTAAATCCACTTTGGTTTTTTGATAAAATGTTGTTTTTTTCAGTGAACCACTGGAGCCGTGTATTAATCATTTTCTCCATTACTTTGCAAATGGTGGAAGTCAGTGATATAGGTCTGTAGGACTCAGGGGATGTAGGATCTTTATTTGGTTTCAAGATAGGTGTTATTATTGCATGAGTCCAATCATTTGGAAGGGTTCCCTCATTCCAAATTTTATTGTAAAATTTCAAAAGAACTTTTAAAGCATATTTATGAAGATTTTTAAGAAGGTCATATGGAATCCTATCTTCTCCTGGTGACTTGTTCTTTTTGACGCTGTCAATTGCCTCTTTTAATTCTCTCAGGTTAAAAACAGTATTTAATGCATCTAATTCATCATCTTTTATTGCATAGTTTGAAATTTGTATAGTTTCATTTTCATTTTGCATATTTTGTAAATGATCCAGAAATTCTTTCTTGTAATTAGCACTACTGCTGGTATCTGCATATGTCTGGCCCAGTAGGTTAGCTTTTTCTAAATTCGTTTCAGCTACAGTACTTTTATATTTGAGGGTAGGGATGGAAGTTTTGGAAGCTGTCCCATTCATTCTTCGGGCCATATTCCATACAGCTCCCAACTTCGACTGGTTGGTTAGTTCATTGCAGTAGGCTTCCCAGCTCCCTCTAGATTCCGTAGCAATAGTTCTCTTAGATACTGCATTCAGTCGCTTATATTCAATATAATCATTTAGATCCTTTGACTTAGCCATTTTATTCCTGACCCTATTTCTTTCATAGATAGCATTATCACATTTGTCATTCCAAAATGGTAGGGGACGATGTCTTTGATTTTTGCTTTTAATGTACTTTTTAGCTGGAATTGAAGAATTTGCTATAGAAGCAATTTCAGTAGTTAAATTTGTAAAAGTTTGATTTATATCATCAACCAGGAGGGCTTCTGATATAACAAATTTACTCTCTGATTTAAAGTTTTTCCAATTTGCTTTATCTAGTTTCCAGAGGTTCATCCCTATTTCATCTTCCAAAACTATTTCTTCATTTACCCTGGTAGTAGTAACTAAATGATCAGATCCTAAAGTTGTGTTTTCAACATAGTGATAACAGTTAAGGGCTAAATTTTGCGTTACAATTGATAAATCAATTACAGAATTAGTGCTGGATTGATTTGATATGACATGTGTGGCCTGTCCTGTATTTAAAACAGTTAAGTTATTTTCATTTAAAATTTCTTCTAAAACATTTCCATTTTTATTGTTTGTACTGCTTCCCCACAATTTATTTTGGGAATTATAATCCCCCGTTGCAATAGTTCTTTTGTTTTGGAAAATTGTTTTGAAAGATTCTTTATTAATTTCAGTTTTTGGTGAAATATATAGATTAATAATTTGAAGAGGCCCTGTATTTGTCTTAATTTCTATAGCTTGAATTTCAATACCAGGAATTTCAGTTACGTTTTTAAAAGTAAAGTTCAGACCGACTTTGACCAATATCATTAATCCTCCTGTAGCTGTAGTACCATTTTTATCTTTTCTAACCATAGCATATCCTTCAATTACTGGATTTTTGCTTTTTTCTCTTAAAAAGGTTTCTTGGATACAAATTACTTCTGGAGGTCTTTTAGTTTTCCCTAAGAAATTTTTTAGTTGATCTTTATTTTTCATAATGCCTCTGGCATTCCACTGCATAATGCAAATATCCATATTAGAGTAAAAATTTAAACAAATAGTGTTAATGAAATTTATTTAATTTTCTTATCAAATTGAACTTTGTAACTTAGTATTTAAAAATAATTCTGTTATTAAAAAGAATCTGACTGGCTGAGGTGGAAAACGTATCTCTAATTTCAGAGACGGATTTCTTTGAGTCAAATAGAGCAAGGCAGCCCAGAATGAATGAAGTGGTTTTAAGTTCAGTTAATTTTGGGTGTTCTGGTAAACCCTTCTGTTCAAAGGTTACGACTGTTTTGTATTTAGATTTATCAAAATCTAGGAAGTCTTTAGTGTTCTCATCTTGATATTCATGAAGGTTAACTTCTAAGGGTTCTTGGTAGTGATTTGGTGTTTTTCTTTGACTATTTATTTCAGATGTATTTGGGTTTTTTCCTCTTACTATATCCGAGTAAAGAATTCTTTCTTGAGCTTTCTTTTTTAAAAACTCTTTGATTTCCAAAAATCGAGGACACTGTTTATAAGCAGCACTATGTGCCTGCTTACAATTGGCACATTTAGGTGTATCTGTATTAGGGCACTCAAGAAAAGAATGAGGGCCACTACATTTGCTGCAAGTAGTTTGTCCCTGACAGGTTATTTTGGTATGACCGAACTCTTGACAATTGTCGCATCGTTTTGGTTTGGGCACATAGGGCCAAACCTTAAAAAATCGTCCAGCAATATTTATTGAAGGTGGAATTAAGGTACCTTTGTTAAAAGTAACTAATGTTGTCTTAGTTGTATCTGGATTACCTATTTTTTTCATTTGTTTCAGGCCTAAAGATAGGGCTATCTCTGTGAGATTTTCTTCATTTTCCTGTAAGCCATATATGACCCCCTTAGGTTCAAATTCTCTTACAGGCTTATTCAAACTGATATACTGGTTTGATGGTAGTTTGTTTTTCTTAGTAAGGGCAAAGGGTAAAGTAGCAACTACTGCTTTGCCGTCTATTTGTTTAATGTTTAAAACCTTTTCCTTCTGTAGTTCTGTGAAGGCAATTATTCTGAGGCCTTCACCAGCCATTTGGATTTTTTCAACATCACCTCCAATTTGTTTTATCAGCTCTTTTTTAAGTTGATAAGGCTTCTGCTTAAAGTAATTTTGTAATTCCCGTTTACAGCTTGAGAGGTAAACTGTTCTAGTCATTAGATCATCTATTTCTTTTTGTTTTTCAGGACTGATGTTTTTAGTCTTTTTATTTTTAGAATTTTCAAATATAATCAAAGTATTTTGCTTAAGATTTTCAATAGGTTTCCCTTGATTCAATGGTTTACGTCCATTATTTAAGCTCATTTGGGTAAAACTGGAACCAGACTGCCTACATACAGAAATTCCACCATCAGCCTCACCAGTCAAAGGAGCAATGCTATGTGCAATTTTTTCAGGGACAATTTGCCCTGCACCATGACAAACATCATTTAACTTAATCACATCATTTACACCAATTACAGGTGATTCAGTTTCCATTTCAATTTGTTCTCCAATGGCCGAGATATTTTTACCTTGCCCTTGAAGTGCACATGCATCACGGGCATCATTTATAGTAACCACATTGGTTTCACAAACATTTTCTTTTGTTTCCATTCTAGTTTTTTGGGGGAGATTTTTGACAGAATCAGAGATGGAAGAGGTTTCCCCCTTCTTACCCAACATGGTGTCGTTTGATTCTGAAGGCGGTTGACGTCGGAAGTCGTCTTTTGTCATCACCTTCGTCTTCTTCTGTTCCTTCGTCTTCTCCGTTTCAGGGTCGTTGTCTTTTTCATGTTCGTTTTCATATTTAGTTTTGCAGAAAATTTCTTTCGTCACCTGTTTTCGTGTTTCAGTTGTAGTTTCCGAGTATGTCTTATTTTCAAGTTCTACTTCATTGTCATCATTTGATTCTGGGTCACTCCTTGTGTCGTAATTGTCCTTGTCATTGTCGTCCATTTTGAATTTTCCAGTCGCACACTGGTAATTTACAAGAGTTTCTTTCACAGAAGTAGAAGAAGAGATTTCCGCTTTGTCATCTGTGGGAACATTTCCAACCCTGAGCGCCGTCTTCTTTTTTGTATTTCTCGGCGTTTGCTTAAAAGGCATGACGATTTGGGTCGATAACGTCTTTTAAACCATCAACTTTCAACTTTTCAACCGTAAACCTCAACAACGTTTATGTGATTGTTAAAAGAATCAGATCTCAGTTCTGGTCTTTCAAGTTTTCTGAATGAGCGCAATTTATTTATTTACATACGTAAAAGTATTTACGAACATCCGCCATTATGACCTTGAATCAGCCAAAGACGCGGTGTATGAGTCTTACAAGCATCAATGATACGAACGAACCTTCTGCTTCCAGCTATATTTCCGCCGTTTCTGCCGATTTAGTCCATGTAAAGATCGTTTAAAGATCGTTTTGAGTTTTACACTCCAATCGGCAGGTTCTAATCGCGATAAGAACTAAGAATTAATCGCAACAACGGGTCGCTCGACACGACGTCGGCCATAGCTCTGCCAGCTCCCTTGTCCACAAGCGATTACAAGTTACAGCTATATAGATTAGGAAACACCGCTTTAAAGGTGTTTAAGCAGAACATATTATTGGCATTAATATTTCGTGATTAGCGACATCTAGTTCTTGTCTGGATAGTTGACGTCGACCTCACCTCTCGCAAAATTGCGTTGCGTTACGTGTAAATGCACAATAATATGAAATTCGATTCGTAATCGTAATCGTAAACCCGAAATGTAAAAAGCGTTACTTAAAAGCTAAGCGCAGGACACGGTCTTAATCACAAGCTCTGCGTCAATCCCGTGGGGTTGTCCAAATA
>OZ029916.1:47648655-47978331 GCA_964023275.1 Norana najaformis | reverse complement strand
CTGGGAGAGTATTTGAAGGCTGAGGATTGGATTTTGTTACCGAAGCAGTATGCAAACTGGATATAGGTATGTCATTATCCGGTGCTCTGGATGCCGTTTCTACTTTTGTAAGTGCAAGCTTGGGCATATGTAAATTTTGCTACGATTTCCTGAGTTTCGATATACACTGGACATTGCCTATTGGCCTGACCTGTTACTGATGAGAACAGTTGAGAACTTTGATAACTATCGACTGAGTAGTTGCTCAGTTAACGGCATCTTATGGCAACAAAGGCCTTTGTCTTCGCCCTCCTTCTTTATCCAGGCTTGGGACTGGCACTACTCCAAACAAGGCAGTGGCTGGGTTGATAGAACTAAAAATTACCCCTATATATAACGTTGAATAAAGCGATATCAAGGTGTCTAAGAATTACAAAATATTAGTATTATTATCTTGTGCTTACTGACATCTGGTGGCCGTTAGGGCCGTTAGAGTTCACATCAACATACGTAATATTTGTTAACTGATTAAAGATTGAACGAAAATTACTAATATATTGCACTGGGGATAAAACGATTTAAAGGTTCTAAAGAACACAATTTTACCTTTTTTACGTTTAGCGGCATCTAGTGTTGCAGGGTCCGTGGCATCGACCTTCGCCTATTAGCTCACTCCCGATGTATCAAGGTAACTGGAACCCATCGATGCTGGCTGATTATCGTTGGACACTGAAACGAGAAGCTTCAGATGCTGAGTACAAGCGAAAACTATTGGAATATGTCCGCATCATTGTGCGATTCAAGATTCTAAATTTTGATGGTTTCTTCGTGTTTCTCCAAAGTCCTACGTGAGACAGTCAAATTGAATTTACTCTTGTGTGCAGCATGATGCTGCCGATCAAAATCATCGAAAATTTTTCAGTTAGCAAAACTTTTTAAAATATTGTTTATGTTTTTCATCAACATGTTGTGACCTCAAGGGCCGTTGACATCGACCTCAACATACTCCAATTTGGCTTGTCCACAAGCTGTTGTTGTTGTCCATGGGTTTAACGACATCTTATGGCAACTAAGGCCGTTGACGTCTTCGACATGAGAATGTTGTTGACATTGTCCATAAGTTCATTTCTTTCTTCTTATCGTTTCCTTTAAGATTTTTGTTTTCGTAGGTAATGTATGTATTTTTTTTAAACTGATTGCAGCACGACATGGAAGAGAGACCAAATGCAGGCGAAGGGGGGTTTTGTTGACTGGTTGATGGCACCTTTGTCGACTTCTTGTTGGTTTTCTTCTTGTTGGAAGACTGTCCACTGTCCATTTCGGCTCTTTTGTGTCCATTAAGGGTCTTCTCAGTTGTTATAAAGCCATTTAAGGCTCTTTTGTGGCCATCAGGCTCTTTTGTGGCCATCTGGTTTTTTTGCCATCAGGCTCTTTTGTGGCCATTTAAGGCTCTTTTGTAGCCGTCAGCCTCTTTTGTGGCCATTCAAGGCTCTTTTGTAGCCGTCAGGCTCTTTTGTGGCCATTTAAGGCTCTTTTGTGGCCATCAGGCTCTTTTGTGGCCATCTGGTTTTTTTGCCATCAGGCTCTTTTGTGGCCATCAGGCTCTTTTTTGGCCATCAGGCTCTTTTATTTAACGAAATCAACAAAGACTATATACAAATTAGGTAGGTGTAACAATTACAAGGAGCAAGTTCTAGGCCCATATAACAGATTATTTCACTCTTAAAAACAGAACAATATATTTTTACATATTTACATATAGAAAATTTTCAGATAAAATTTTTAAACAGGCTAAAACATATTAATTACAGATTCAGTTTTATTTACATCACAGATGTTTTGTCAGGGAGAATATCACACATACAATCGAAAAATATTTACAGATTATATTTACATTGGTATAATCCATTTTATTTAAATGACTCTATCTTTGTTGATGCTCATCAAGATTTTATAAACCTCTAGGTAAAGATAACGGTTACACAGTATGTTTTTTACAGTAAAGTCTAGTTTCTTTTCCTGGCATTTTTGTTTTAGTATATATGAAATATTCTGTTTTTTACAGTTTAATAATACATGTTCAATTGTATCAGGTACCTGACATTGTATACATAAGTCTGTTAGGCTCTTTTTAATTTTCTTAAGCCAAGTGTTAGTTAGGATATGTCCTAAACGCAGCCTAGTAATTTGAACTTCCTGTTTCCTAGGACAGTCCATATACTTAATGTCAGTGGAAACCAGAGGCTGGATGGTTTTATAAAAACTCCCTCTAGTGTCTTTATCATATTCATTTTGCCACTTAATTAAAATATGATTTTTAATTAAAGCAAAAACTTCACTCAATTCTATATATTGAGTTGAACTGATTTGTGAAAGTTCTAGGCCTTCCTTTGCCAGTGAGTCTGCCACCTCATTACCAGAAAGCCCAATGTGGCTAGGAATCCATGCTATTACTATTTTACTGTGCTTCAATAAATTAATTTTTTCATACAACTGCATTACAAGATTTGGTCTAGACTCAGATTTATTTTCTTTTATAGAGGTGGCTGCACTTAATGAGTCAGTAAAGATAACAAATTTTTGCAATATGAGGTTTTCATTGGTCAAAATCCAGTTAAGCGTTTCAATAATTGCAGACAGTTCAGCAGAGTACACTGACGAGCTATTGACTAGTCTAAAAATTTTATGAATTTTGAAGGATGGGATATAATAAGCTGCAGCCACCTTATCTTCAAGCTTTGATCCATCAGTATAGATAGGAATATAATCATTATATTTATTAATAATTTCTAAGGATAAGTATTTCATATAATCTTGTAGATCAGTTTGTTTATTTATTTGTTTCTTTAACGAAATGTCTACTTTTATAATTTTATTAAGCCAAGGTGGTGTATTTGAATTAATGGGAGATTTAAAAGGCTGATGCAATGCAGAAAAGAATTCCTCTGTTCTTTTAAATAAAGACTGTTGTTCCCTATGCCATTTGCACTTTCCATAATAATTTGCCCAGTGATCTTTCATGGTCTTCATTGCTGGGTGGTCTTCAGAACCGAGTATCTTAGACCCAACCTTGAGCGAGTTGTGCAGCCGACGGAGGTGAAGGGGCATCTCACCACACTCGTTCTGTAGGGCCAAAATCGGTGTACCCTTGGCAGAACCACAGGCGATTCTTAAGGCCTCAGACTGAATATTTTGTAATTTTTTAATTTGAGAATTACTAGCGATGGTATAAGCTACATCTCCATAGTCAAGTATAGATCTTATTAAGGCTCTATATATGGCCAAAAGGGCTTTTTTAGATGCCCCCCATTTATAACCAGCCACAGCTCTCATAAGGCTAATTCTTTTCTTACATTTGGTTAAGATATATTCAATATGGGGTTTCCATTTTAATCTTGAATCAAAAATAACTCCAAGAAATTTAGCTGTTGTTTCTACTTTAATTGAATTATTGTTTAATTTAATAGATAATTTCGGTTTTTTTAACTTTTTGGTAAATAGGACTGCAGTAGTTTTACTGATAGATATTTTGAAACCATTTTTATTACACCAAGTGTCGATAATGTTTATGGCGTTTTGCATTTTTTCTTCTATTAATTTAATATTTTTATTTGCATAAAAAATAGCACTATCATCTGCAAAAAGTGTTATTTCTATATTATCATTACCCGGGTTAATATCATTGATCATTAATAGAAATAACAGAGGAGATATTATTGATCCCTGAGGTGTCCCATTTTCTTGTAGAAAAATGTTTGAAAATTCAGACCCCACTTTCACTTGAAAGGAGCGATTTGTAAGAAATTTTAAAATCCAATTAAACATTTTGCCTTCAATTCCTATATTTTTTAATTTACTTAATAATGTGGGCACATGGAGCATATCATATGCCCGTTCAAAATCAATGAATATAGCCAATACATTTTGTTTAATTTTAAGTTTTTTAAGAATAAATTCTTGTAATCGCAAAATATGATCTGTAGTACTTCTATTTTTTCTAAATCCACTTTGGTTTTTTGATAAAATGTTGTTTTTTTCAGTGAACCACTGGAGCCGTGTATTAATCATTTTCTCCATTACTTTGCAAATGGTGGAAGTCAGTGATATAGGTCTGTAGGACTCAGGGGATGTAGGATCTTTATTTGGTTTCAAGATAGGTGTTATTATTGCATGAGTCCAATCATTTGGAAGGGTTCCCTCATTCCAAATTTTATTGTAAAATTTCAAAAGAACTTTTAAAGCATATTTATGAAGATTTTTAAGAAGGTCATATGGAATCCTATCTTCTCCTGGTGACTTGTTCTTTTTGACGCTGTCAATTGCCTCTTTTAATTCTCTCAGGTTAAAAACAGTATTTAATGCATCTAATTCATCATCTTTTATTGCATAGTTTGAAATTTGTATAGTTTCATTTTCATTTTGCATATTTTGTAAATGATCCAGAAATTCTTTCTTGTAATTAGCACTACTGCTGGTATCTGCATATGTCTGGCCCAGTAGGTTAGCTTTTTCTAAATTCGTTTCAGCTACAGTACTTTTATATTTGAGGGTAGGGATGGAAGTTTTGGAAGCTGTCCCATTCATTCTTCGGGCCATATTCCATACAGCTCCCAACTTCGACTGGTTGGTTAGTTCATTGCAGTAGGCTTCCCAGCTCCCTCTAGATTCCGTAGCAATAGTTCTCTTAGATACTGCATTCAGTCGCTTATATTCAATATAATCATTTAGATCCTTTGACTTAGCCATTTTATTCCTGACCCTATTTCTTTCATAGATAGCATTATCACATTTGTCATTCCAAAATGGTAGGGGACGATGTCTTTGATTTTTGCTTTTAATGTACTTTTTAGCTGGAATTGAAGAATTTGCTATAGAAGCAATTTCAGTAGTTAAATTTGTAAAAGTTTGATTTATATCATCAACCAGGAGGGCTTCTGATATAACAAATTTACTCTCTGATTTAAAGTTTTTCCAATTTGCTTTATCTAGTTTCCAGAGGTTCATCCCTATTTCATCTTCCAAAACTATTTCTTCATTTACCCTGGTAGTAGTAACTAAATGATCAGATCCTAAAGTTGTGTTTTCAACATAGTGATAACAGTTAAGGGCTAAATTTTGCGTTACAATTGATAAATCAATTACAGAATTAGTGCTGGATTGATTTGATATGACATGTGTGGCCTGTCCTGTATTTAAAACAGTTAAGTTATTTTCATTTAAAATTTCTTCTAAAACATTTCCATTTTTATTGTTTGTACTGCTTCCCCACAATTTATTTTGGGAATTATAATCCCCCGTTGCAATAGTTCTTTTGTTTTGGAAAATTGTTTTGAAAGATTCTTTATTAATTTCAGTTTTTGGTGAAATATATAGATTAATAATTTGAAGAGGCCCTGTATTTGTCTTAATTTCTATAGCTTGAATTTCAATACCAGGAATTTCAGTTACGTTTTTAAAAGTAAAGTTCAGACCGACTTTGACCAATATCATTAATCCTCCTGTAGCTGTAGTACCATTTTTATCTTTTCTAACCATAGCATATCCTTCAATTACTGGATTTTTGCTTTTTTCTCTTAAAAAGGTTTCTTGGATACAAATTACTTCTGGAGGTCTTTTAGTTTTCCCTAAGAAATTTTTTAGTTGATCTTTATTTTTCATAATGCCTCTGGCATTCCACTGCATAATGCAAATATCCATATTAGAGTAAAAATTTAAACAAATAGTGTTAATGAAATTTATTTAATTTTCTTATCAAATTGAACTTTGTAACTTAGTATTTAAAAATAATTCTGTTATTAAAAAGAATCTGACTGGCTGAGGTGGAAAACGTATCTCTAATTTCAGAGACGGATTTCTTTGAGTCAAATAGAGCAAGGCAGCCCAGAATGAATGAAGTGGTTTTAAGTTCAGTTAATTTTGGGTGTTCTGGTAAACCCTTCTGTTCAAAGGTTACGACTGTTTTGTATTTAGATTTATCAAAATCTAGGAAGTCTTTAGTGTTCTCATCTTGATATTCATGAAGGTTAACTTCTAAGGGTTCTTGGTAGTGATTTGGTGTTTTTCTTTGACTATTTATTTCAGATGTATTTGGGTTTTTTCCTCTTACTATATCCGAGTAAAGAATTCTTTCTTGAGCTTTCTTTTTTAAAAACTCTTTGATTTCCAAAAATCGAGGACACTGTTTATAAGCAGCACTATGTGCCTGCTTACAATTGGCACATTTAGGTGTATCTGTATTAGGGCACTCAAGAAAAGAATGAGGGCCACTACATTTGCTGCAAGTAGTTTGTCCCTGACAGGTTATTTTGGTATGACCGAACTCTTGACAATTGTCGCATCGTTTTGGTTTGGGCACATAGGGCCAAACCTTAAAAAATCGTCCAGCAATATTTATTGAAGGTGGAATTAAGGTACCTTTGTTAAAAGTAACTAATGTTGTCTTAGTTGTATCTGGATTACCTATTTTTTTCATTTGTTTCAGGCCTAAAGATAGGGCTATCTCTGTGAGATTTTCTTCATTTTCCTGTAAGCCATATATGACCCCCTTAGGTTCAAATTCTCTTACAGGCTTATTCAAACTGATATACTGGTTTGATGGTAGTTTGTTTTTCTTAGTAAGGGCAAAGGGTAAAGTAGCAACTACTGCTTTGCCGTCTATTTGTTTAATGTTTAAAACCTTTTCCTTCTGTAGTTCTGTGAAGGCAATTATTCTGAGGCCTTCACCAGCCATTTGGATTTTTTCAACATCACCTCCAATTTGTTTTATCAGCTCTTTTTTAAGTTGATAAGGCTTCTGCTTAAAGTAATTTTGTAATTCCCGTTTACAGCTTGAGAGGTAAACTGTTCTAGTCATTAGATCATCTATTTCTTTTTGTTTTTCAGGACTGATGTTTTTAGTCTTTTTATTTTTAGAATTTTCAAATATAATCAAAGTATTTTGCTTAAGATTTTCAATAGGTTTCCCTTGATTCAATGGTTTACGTCCATTATTTAAGCTCATTTGGGTAAAACTGGAACCAGACTGCCTACATACAGAAATTCCACCATCAGCCTCACCAGTCAAAGGAGCAATGCTATGTGCAATTTTTTCAGGGACAATTTGCCCTGCACCATGACAAACATCATTTAACTTAATCACATCATTTACACCAATTACAGGTGATTCAGTTTCCATTTCAATTTGTTCTCCAATGGCCGAGATATTTTTACCTTGCCCTTGAAGTGCACATGCATCACGGGCATCATTTATAGTAACCACATTGGTTTCACAAACATTTTCTTTTGTTTCCATTCTAGTTTTTTGGGGGAGATTTTTGACAGAATCAGAGATGGAAGAGGTTTCCCCCTTCTTACCCAACATGGTGTCGTTTGATTCTGAAGGCGGTTGACGTCGGAAGTCGTCTTTTGTCATCACCTTCGTCTTCTTCTGTTCCTTCGTCTTCTCCGTTTCAGGGTCGTTGTCTTTTTCATGTTCGTTTTCATATTTAGTTTTGCAGAAAATTTCTTTCGTCACCTGTTTTCGTGTTTCAGTTGTAGTTTCCGAGTATGTCTTATTTTCAAGTTCTACTTCATTGTCATCATTTGATTCTGGGTCACTCCTTGTGTCGTAATTGTCCTTGTCATTGTCGTCCATTTTGAATTTTCCAGTCGCACACTGGTAATTTACAAGAGTTTCTTTCACAGAAGTAGAAGAAGAGATTTCCGCTTTGTCATCTGTGGGAACATTTCCAACCCTGAGCGCCGTCTTCTTTTTTGTATTTCTCGGCGTTTGCTTAAAAGGCATGACGATTTGGGTCGATAACGTCTTTTAAACCATCAACTTTCAACTTTTCAACCGTAAACCTCAACAACGTTTATGTGATTGTTAAAAGAATCAGATCTCAGTTCTGGTCTTTCAAGTTTTCTGAATGAGCGCAATTTATTTATTTACATACGTAAAAGTATTTACGAACATCCGCCATTATGACCTTGAATCAGCCAAAGACGCGGTGTATGAGTCTTACAAGCATCAATGATACGAACGAACCTTCTGCTTCCAGCTATATTTCCGCCGTTTCTGCCGATTTAGTCCATGTAAAGATCGTTTAAAGATCGTTTTGAGTTTTACACTCCAATCGGCAGGTTCTAATCGCGATAAGAACTAAGAATTAATCGCAACAACGGGTCGCTCGACACGACGTCGGCCATAGCTCTGCCAGCTCCCTTGTCCACAAGCGATTACAAGTTACAGCTATATAGATTAGGAAACACCGCTTTAAAGGTGTTTAAGCAGAACATATTATTGGCATTAATATTTCGTGATTAGCGACATCTAGTTCTTGTCTGGATAGTTGACGTCGACCTCACCTCTCGCAAAATTGCGTTGCGTTACGTGTAAATGCACAATAATATGAAATTCGATTCGTAATCGTAATCGTAAACCCGAAATGTAAAAAGCGTTACTTAAAAGCTAAGCGCAGGACACGGTCTTAATCACAAGCTCTGCGTCAATCCCGTGGGGTTGTCCAAATATGCCATTTCAAGAACCAAGTCCGGCTGCCAGAAGATCAGAGGGAGGAGGAGAGGAGGAGGCTATTGAGAGGGGTTGTGTTTATCCATATACAGTAGAAATGGGAAGACTGGTCAGGGCGGGATTTCTTGAAAAGGTGAGACTTCATTTTTGAATGGAATTCCTAAGGAGTAGCAGATAGAGTGACGACGGAAGGCTAAAGGAACAGAGAATTTTCGAAATTCAGGAGGGAGATCGTGCCAGAACAATCAACTTTAGGTAACAGGACAATAACCCCTCGGACAATAACCCCCCGGACAATGACCACCGGACAATTACCCCCGTGCAAAAAAACCGGACAATAAACCCCCTATACTGATACACTACATACAGTAAAGAGTAGACATGAAAGAATGAATAAACATCCAAGAACTAAATATTGGACAATTATTAGACAATTGGGCACAAAGTAGACATGAAAGACTTACCATACAACATGAATGAGGACAGCTACTATACACAGAGATGGTTTATGGAAAATACAAAGTTTTAAAATTTGATCTATTTCTATCCATGATGGAATTTATAAAATCTCATCAATGAAAAGATAAACTTAGTTTTGAAGTTTATGTATACGTAAAGCAGAAAAATTTAGCAAATGGTTTAGTGTCGTTTGAGTGCGAAAAGAGGCGTATGTCTAATAAATTAATATATAAACTGTATGATTAATGTCTAAGAATGATCATGCAAATATCGTGGATGGAAAAGCGGTCAAATGAATGGGTGCTGGAAGCGGCTGGAGTAGAGAGGAATCTTTTGAAGACAGTAAGGAAAAGGAAATTGATCTATTTTGGCCACATCATGAGGAAGGAGGGAACATGCATCGAGAAGGAGATAATACAAGGCACAATACCGGGAGGACGGAAAAGAGGAAGACCGAGAATAAACTGGTTGGGCAACATCAGGGCATGGACTGGGCTAACAATGGAGGAGATGCTCAGGCTGGTGGAGGACAGAGGACACTGGAGGAACATTGTGCATGATGCGGCCGAATCTCGGAACGAGGAAGGCTGAGAACGGAACGGAACGGAACGGAATGATTAATATACATTATTTGTTTATTTTATATAATTAATATATCAGTATAGGGGTATGTATGAAAGACTTACCATACATTAAAAACTGTATGCTTAATATACATTATTTGTATATTTATATAGTTAATATATCAGTATAGGGGGTTACTGTCCGGGGTGGTTTGGCATGGGGTTATTGTCCCGGAGGTTATTGTCCGGGGGGTTATTGTCCGGGGGTTATTCTCCTATAACCGAACTTTATCCTGTCTCTGTATTAATTGTATAATTACTTTCGGTTTTCAATAATTTGCAAATGTATACCAGCCGCTAAGAAGCACAATGCTCAGCTCAGGTTAGTAACATCCAACACATGCAATCAAGCAAATGAGATTCTTATACAAGAATTAATTTAAATGTGACAATTTATACACAATATTCATAGAATCACTAGATTCCGTCAGTCTGCGTTGGCAGCCACAAGACGTCTCTAAACACTCGACGTTGTTATTAAGAAAAGACACCTTTAATTCCATTTCTTAAGTGCTATATAAATCTCGCTTTGGTTTGAGCGATATTTAATTCTTTTTTCACCTTTGTATGTTATACGATATTTACGCCAACGGCCTTTGGCAGCTTCAAGGGGTCGTTAAACAACGGAAGATATTCACAAAGAATGACATACAAGTGTTGACAGAAATTACACTTACAATACGAAATTACCATGCAGTAAATAATTATATATAAAACAACGTTGTTTTTCATAATCCAAAGTTACAAGTAAGTAGATAATTATCTAGCAATTGCAACCAATTCTGTCCAAATGTAAATCGTGATCGTTTTTAGACTTGATAGGCCAACATCTTAAAATAGCCTGCTTCCCACTCCATCTAATTGTGCGCTATTGGTAGAGGCAAAGCTTTAAAGTGTTACCTCTCTGAAGGAAGCGGCCAATCATAAATCTTCCTTGGAGACAACGGACACTATGGGCACTGAAGGTCATTTTACGTCGGAAGTAGGAGGGGCAGTGAGGCGGGTGGCTCTGTTCGTAGCACTGAAAAAAGTCATCCCCGACTTCAACTTCCGGAATGAAGTTGAAGCAGATGAGTCTTAAGCTTAGATTGAATGACTTTTAAAAAGACTGACAGAATTAGGCAGCGAATTCCGAAGCCGTGGACCAGCAAACAAGAACGCTGTAGAACCCGACACTGTCCTGGTATGAGATTCAACAGGAAAACAGTGTCTACTGATCGAGTGCAATATTTGTTGGTGTGCCGGTTGAAAATGGAACAGAGATTTAAATGTCGTACTGTGTGAAATATAAGACAGATTTTAAACAGGATCCTTTGCCTGTGCAGTGAATGTAATTTTGGCGATGTAGTAAAAAATATGCTGAGATTTGTTGTTTGTTAACTGTACACTTTTTCCCATCGACGTCAACGGCCTTTGAAGCCATAAAATGTCGTTAAGCTGTCGGTAGGTTGATAATAAAAATCACCAAAAGGACTGTGAACTATGTTAAACACACAAATCTTAAAATACAGTATTTAAAAGCACGTGTACGTATAATAAAGACTGTTGTGATATTCTGCCCCTGGGGACCAGGCACTATTTTCGCCCCAGTTCTAAACTCTAAGCTAACTTGTACAAATTAAAACATCAGATTACTAAATTACTAAACTAATCTCTCAGTTTGTCCTTCCCTCCTCAACCCAGCACCTGAGAACAACTTCTCACTCTGCATCTGCCTTCGCTACCTCCCGATGTCTGCGACTCTTCGGTTACAAGGCACCGACAATATCATTACACCACCGCGTCCCATTATAAATAGAGCTTCATGATGACCTTCATCAATTTCGCTGATTTTCCGTATCCAAAAATGTGCCGCATTCCAGCAGCGCCGGACGCAATTCGATTGCAGCATATTCTTATTATTGATATTGTCAGTGGTTTTAATTGCGATTAATTTGTGTGTTCCACTATTCAATGTTTTAAATTATTGTAATCTTTAGCATTTAACTGTTAGTAGCTTCGAGTGTTTAACGACATTTCTCGGCAGCCAGAGTTTCATGTACATTTGAGCAATATAACGAAATGAATTTTATATAATTTTGGAGAAAGCGAATTAAAGGTGTCTAAAAATGCCTTATATTAATTGCAGCGTCGCTTTCCAAGTTATTTGTTCTTGACACATTTCAACTTAATTAGTTGCTGTGTAGTCGTCATAGTGAACGTGATAAGCATCGTCCTCCTCTTTTTTAAGCTATGCTTCCGACTGACACCACCCGACTAAAGGCACTTGCGGGGTTTAGCTGTTTTAACGACTATCTTTTGGGTTTTATGCCTAGAATCGAGTTAAAATTTGTGGACGAAATTTTCAAATTTTGTAATGTTAAAACGCGAGGATGCCACAAGGCAAAAAGTTTAATTAAAAAGTTCACGAATTTCAACTGTGATTTACAAAATTGAAGCCTTCCAAATTCTTTAACATCCACATTATTTAAAACAATTGTTGAGAGAATGGTAAATAATAGGCTAAAATGGTATGTAGAAAAACCAATCTTATTGTGGCGAACGGCGGTCTGTCTTCTCCGTCGACGAGTCTTCTGCAAGTCCGTCAGGTTCGGCTCCCCTAAGTCTAGCGGGAGGCTTCAGCTACTTCTCAAATGAAGGACAACGAAGTGAATCTTTGAATTTATTAACGCTCAACTCAAACGTTAACTTCAATTAACCTTGCAGATCAATCGTTCTGTATTAAAGAGAAACACTTTGCGACAAGTCATTACATAAACTCACGATCAAACATCGGCAACAACGACGACGAAACAAATGCTCCCTGCAACAGCAATGACAAACCACAACTGCCCCTCGATTCAAACCCACAGCTGCTCGACAACGATCCACAGTAGCTGCGACAACGACTACAGTAGCTTGCCTCCTTTTTACAACCCTCAGCCTACTCCGTGCTGAGCCGAGATCGTGCTGAGCCAAAACCGTGCTGAGCCAAGACCCATGCCGGGCCAAGACCGTGCTGGGCCAAGATCCATGTCGGGCTAAACCGTGCTGGGCTAAGATCGTGCCGGGCTGAAACCATGCCGAACTAAACCGTGCCGGGCCAAACCGTGCTGGGCTAAGATCGTGCTGGGTCAAGACCATGCTGGGCCAAACCGTGGTGGGCTACGATCGTAGCGACGGCTCGCTACATTATTACAAAATATCAGTCGAAATTCAGAAGAAAAAACAAAAGTACATTGGATCGCATTATTAAATCACAAGAAAGTATTTTTTAAAAGAAGAATAAAGAAGGCATACTGGTGTTTTTCATAGATTTTAGCGTGCGTACGACATACTCCACGTGCCATCCTTATTAAGGAAACTCCAAGGCTTGGGAATAGCTGGACATGTATATGACTGGACTGAAAATTTTCTGTGTATTAGATCCTTTCAAGTTAAAGTGGGGGCTCCTACTCGAATAAATTTCTGCGAGAAAATAGTGTCCCTCAAGGGTCCATTATATCGCCCTTATTGTTTTTAATTATGATCAATGATATACCTCGAGGTGTAGATGGAGTTCAGATGACTGTCTTTGCTGTTGACAGTACATCGTAACCAAAAACAATTAGAGGAAAAAATTCAAAGGTCGATAAACGAAATTTTAAATGGTGTAATAAAAATAGTATTAAGATCTCTAGCAGATAACTACTGGTATATTGTTTACTAAAAACTGCTTTCTTTCTATTGTTAATCGACAATTTGTGGCTCCCAGGGCCGTTGACTTAAGTTTAAAATATAACGAAATATTAACTACATCAACGATTGAACAATTACTTATATATAACTTTAAACGATACGATTTAAAGGTGTCTAAGCATATGCTATGTTGTTAACCTTGTCATCTTGCTTTGCTGGCATTATTGACCTGATTCGAGAAGATGAACAACGATAAGAGATCACAGTATAAACTCTAACGAAGAAGGAAAGAGATATGGCCTTACCATGAATTTTTAACGGCTTTTGGCAAAAAGAATTTAACAAAGAAGATGGTCGTAGCCGGCATTCAGTTGGAGAACGTTGAAAAGTTTGCATACTTTTGATGTAACAAGACATATGACTTGGTCAGTAGGAAAGAAATATTCTTATAACAATTCTCACTGTTCCACTAGCGGCCCCTTTTTAGTTGATATGTTTAAGAGACACATTTGGCTACACGAAGCTGATCATCAGTTTCTCCTGGAGGAATTAATACACAGGCTATGTATTTATGTGTTGATATTAAAAAATAAATTGCTGCTATTGCTATTTCGCTATATAGTCAGGATGAGGTCGACTGCATGACATTGACATTCACAAGATGTCGTTAAGCACTCAACGGGGTTATTAATAGGAGGCAATTTCAGACACCTTTAGTTCGGTTTTCAGGGCTATATAAATTTCATTTTAGTAAAGGTCTTCTGCAGAAATTCCGCCAATGCCTTGTTTGGGGGTAGTGCCAGTCCCAAGCCTGGAAAAAGGAGGAGGGCGACGGCAACGGCCTTTGAAGCCATAAGATGTCGTTAAACTGAGGAACTACATAATAGCAGAAGTAAGTAAGTAAGTATATTCTTTATTAACCAATAGCTAATCACACATCGGTTTACAAGTATTTAAGAACACAAGAAAACTTAATAGTCATACAACATCCTAACAATAAAACATTTACGCGTTAAATTGTCAGCATTAGGAATAATACGATCATGGGTGTGGGGCCGTAGGGAATAATTAAGGGTTTTAATTGGTGGTAGTAGCTGATGTAAGACATGATTGGGGTTGTTCAAGATTGCTTTAAAGAGACGAGCATCAGCTGTGCCACAGAGTTCATCGAACGTTGGGGAGTTCCCAGGAAGATAGCGGAGTCGCACAAGTCTCCGCATCAAAGCCTGGAGCCGAGCTCTAGCCTGTGCCCCAGCATAGCCCCACCACACGGGAGAGGCTTACCGTTGACGTCGCCCTCCTTCATTATTCAGGCTTGGGACTGGCACTATCCTTAAACAAGGCAGTGGCGGAGTTATTAAATATAATAGTAGTTCCTTAGTTTAACGACAGCTTATAGCATCAAAGGGCGTTGCCCTCGCCCTCCTCCTTTATCAAGTCTTGGGACTGGCACTACCCCAAATAAGGCAGTGACGGAGTTATTAAATATAATAGTCAGTACATAGCTAACTATATTTCCGATGAATCATTTTAAAAGATGTGTTGCTTGTGTTTTCGCGAGATCCTTCAACTAGAGAGGATAATGCTAGGCTTAAAATATACGCGCCGAATAATCATCGTTACCTTACATAATCGAGCATTTTGCTAACTTTAATGCTTACCTTAACGCTAACTTAACCTTATCTTACCTTACCTAACCATTCCGAAAAGCTTATCTCATCTTGCCTCTGCTACATAACAACACCTCAAGGCTTAGTTTACGCCATAATCAAAAGAACAGATGCTTCCCTTGTCAGTTGGTCTTGTTTCTATAAGGTCTCGATCGAAAACTCCAAATTGGCTCAAAACGGCCAACTGAAAATGACGCATTCTCAGCATATCCGGGGCTAAGGCGCTCGTGTTAATCTCAAGTCAGATGAAAAACATTCGCCAGATGGCGAAAGACGCCATCTCTCGTCTTGTTAACCTTGGGGCTGCGCAACGTCCAGTGGCCTCTGCCCGCCCTCAGGTCTCCCCAAATGCGGTCGCCAGCCACCTGATAAAGGTGGCGAAAGCTCCTCTGGAAAAGGAACAACAACGAAAGGTTAAAGACGAATGGCGGCAGTATTGTCGGCAACCACAACAGAGGAGCCCCACCGGTGACTTCAAGGCTTTCGAGGTCTCCGAGCTTCAGACAGTTCTCCAGTCCATCAAGTCAGGCACGGCTGCTGGATATGATAACATCCTTCCTGAGTTCTTGAAACACCTTGGACCGGTGGCGTCGTCCTGGCTCGCATCCCTTTATACAAGGGTAGTAACAGAGAGGAAGATACCACGAGAATGGCTACAGGCTAAGGTGATCGCCATCCCCAAGCCTGGTAAAGACCCACAAAATGCGGCCAGCTATCGTCCCATCTCTCTGCTCTCAGTATGCTTCAAGACACTTGAACGCTTAATCCTGCACAGGATTAGCCCCACCCTTGAAGATCATATTGTGGTGGAGCAAGCTGGCTTCAGGCGGGGCCGCTGCACATGTGACCAGGTCCTCGCCCTCACAACGTACATCGAAAACGGCTTCCAGAACAACCTCAAAACTGGAGCCGTTTTCCTGGACCTCACAGCAGCATTTGACACTGTTTGGCACACGGGGCTGCTGCTGAAGATATCAAAGGCATTCCCAATGTGGTTTACGGAGATGATAGTGGTCTTCCTCAGAAACAGACGCTTTCGGGTGCACCTGGGCGACAGGACCAGTTCGTGGAGAACCCAACTAAATGGGCTCCCCCAGGGCTCGGTCTTATCACCATGCCTTTTTAACATCTATGTCAACGACCTCCCAACAACGCAATCTCGGAAATTTGCGTATGCTGATGACATTGCCCTGGGGGTGCAACGTAAAACTCTGGAGGAAGTTGAAGAGGTGCTGAACGCGGACGTTGAGCGGCTGGCGGGGTACTTTAAGATGTGGCGACTCCAGCCAAGTATAACCAAGACTGTCTCCTGCGCCTTTCATCTTTACAATGCTCAGGCCAATCGAGAGCTGAGAATCTACCTCCTCGGGCAGCACATCAGACATGAGCCGCACCCGGTATACCTGGGTGTGACCCTGGACAGGTCATTGACTTATCACGAGCACATGAAGAAAACAGCGGCCAAGGTCGGTGCTCGTAACAACCTTCTAGGCAAACTTGCCGGCTCAAGCTGGGGAGCCAATGCCCAGACTCTACGTAGTTCAGCACTGGCCCTGTGCTACTCAACAGCTGAGTATTGTGCACCTGTCTGGGCTCGCTCAAGCCACAGGCACCTGCTTGACGTGGAGCTGAACACATCAATGCGCATCATCTCCGGCACGCTTCGTCCCACCCCTCTGCCGTGGCTTCCGGTCCTATGTAACATCCCGCCACCACATCTCAGAAGACAGGAGGCGACGGCGAGACTACTCGCTAAAGTCCAACTGAATGACAGTCTCCCGCTGAACGCTGATATCGCGCTCCATCCAACTGTGCGTCTACCGTCGAGACGGCCTGTGTGGCTGAACTCACCAGTGGACATGACGGCTAATTCGGTCTGGAGTTCCGAGTGGTCTGCAACTGATGTTGTAAACCATTCCCTCGTGTCCGTGCCATCTGTCTGGCCCCCTGGTTTCAGCCTGCCACGTCGTCTCTGGTCTACTCTGAACCAATTCAGAACTGGTCAGGGCCGCTGTGCGGCGAATCAGGTTCGATGGAAGCAGGCTACCTCCCCTTTCTGCAGCTGTGGAGAAATCCAAACTATGTCCCACATTGTTGATGTCTGTACAATAACTAGTTTCCCGGGCGGTCTATCCGCACTCCACGTTGCTGATGAGGCTGCTGCATGCTGGCTTAGCGCGAACTGCATACGCTAAATAAATAACCGAAGACAGATTAGACACCTTTAATTCGTTTATAGTTCGACCATAAAAAGGAAAACTATACAGAAACATTAACTTACGATTAGGTTGATGGAAGTGTGATGGTAAAGTAATGTCGACTTCAATGGCCCTGGCAGCCACGAGAGGTCGTTAAATGCTGAATATCACCCACTTAAAAACTGATGAAAATGCAATGTGTTTTGACACCTTTAAAACGCTCTCAATAGTAATATAGCTTCTAAAAATCAGCTGCATTAATGATAAAACTCCGCCACTGCCTTGTTTGGGGTAGTGCCAGTCCCAAGCCTGGATAAAGGAGGAAGGCGATGGCAACGGCCTTTGATGCCATAAGCTGTCATTAAACTGAGGAACTACGTTATGATAATATGTTTCAGGGTTTAACGTAACCTGAGTCATCGCTTGTACAAAAATACATTAAAACAATTTTGGCATCTTTAATTAGCATTTAAACGAGAGTATTTATAAAGCATCCACTTTTTAATCTTACATCCAGTGTGTAGTATGTTTCCTTTTGTACTAAATGATGGTAAGGTAAGATAAGGTAGATGCAAACGTCTGTGGCAGCAACAACATGCCGCTTTACGGAGCATAATGGAATGCTATCCTTAAACACCTTTTAAACGCTTCCAGCTGAAGATATATTAAATCATGTTCCTTTATTGTCGCCAAAACAAAAAAAACATTACAATTGTTTACAATCAACGTCAACGGCCTTTGATGCCATAAGATGTCGCCAAACAGTGGAACTTCTACTACGGAAGATTAGTTGGAAAGGACATAGTAACTTTATTAAAATATATGATTTGGATTAAATTGGGAATGAAAGTAAATAAATATCAAATACAGGCCTATTTTTAGTGTGCAAGCGACGTATTATCATCGCGATATTTGCCATTATCACTGGAAATTTTCTTTGTAGAAGGATTACCCCCTACACCCATGGTTTATCTAAACAACTTGATTTTTAATCATTTCATAGTTAAACAGAAATTTTCGTTGTTCAACACACATCTTCGAAGCAGTTCAGAAACGCTGCCTTTTGTAACAGATACAATAAGGTCGACGTCAACAGCCTTAGCAGCCACAAGATGTCGCTAAACTATGATCCTATATGATTTCATATATTGTACATAGTACATGTAAAGGAATTTTATGCAGCATAACATAACATATATACATATAAACGTAACATATGTGATGACCAGGAACAATTTGGTTCACGCAAACGTACCTCTCTGTCGCCACGCAGTAGAATTTCGTATGGGCGTGTAGCGCGCCGTCCTTTTAATTAGCATTTGCATTGCAATTCTGTACATACTTACTTCCTCGATTTAGCCCAAACTAACTAGTTGTCATAATTTGTTAGGAATTAGTTAAGAATAACTAAATTTAGTGTAATCTTAAGCAGTTGTGTAAGTAAATAGTTAAATATAGAAGGCCAGTTTAGCTGATTTGTGGATATTAAGTAGGTTTTACTGAGGTTTTACTGTCTATTGACTAAGCAAGCCCATTGAAGTCCGTTGTTTAACTGGGCCAGTTTTAACTGTGACAAAGCGAATTTGAAAGGCAACCATAGTTTGCCAAACGGTCGATCTAACCGTTGAATCTGCAAGACCGGGCATCACATGCAGTGAAGAATTTGAAAATTCTGACGTCATCCAGCAGACGATCTTTATGCAGTTTGATTTTGTAGCAGATTTTAAGCAGCCTTGTCAAAATCAAAATAAAAACGTTTTGTTGTTGGATTGTTTCAAAAGTTAAATGATGAAAATTTATAGACTGAGTTGGATGAGTTATAAAGGTGTGTAGTCAGAACACTACAAGCTATTGTAAAATGAACTGAATGTAGACCAGCGTGAGAGGTGGAAACGCATCCATTCTTCTGCGGAAGGACTTTGGAGAAAATTGAAATGGAGAATATCATCTTGGAGAAGGGAGGTTAAATTTTATTACATCTCTAGCCTAAATAATTGGCTGGTCTTGTAAGTGAGGTAGTTAAAATGTTTCATTATATGAAAGTAAATGAATTCTTTGGACGAATTACATTCAACTGTCGTTAATAAAACATTTTAAATAGACATATAACGAGTCATACACTATTTGTAAACTGCTGATAAGAGTAATTAATTGAATAAAGTATGCTGCAGCGTAATATTCATGTTTGTAACACGTATTGAACTCAAGAACTCAAGAATTAATAGATCACTCAAAGGCATCAAAATTATATATATATAATTATATATAAAATGAATAAGTATGTATATATATATTTACTTATTCAATTTAGATGCCTTTAACGACAGCTTATGGCATCAAAGGCCGTTGCCGTTGCCCTCCTCCTTTACCCAGGCTTGGGATTTGGCACTACCCCCAAACACGGCCGTGGTGGAGTTCACTAAACGGGTCAATTCATAGTTATTATAGCGTTATACAGAAACATTTAATAGGTGTCAGCAAGAAAACACCTTTTAAAAGCTTAGTTGCACTAATACATAAGTTTGCGTCTCCTTGCGAATAACAAAATTAAACATGCTAAATTCGATGAAACTTAATTTAATCTTTCTCCAAATATTTACGTGATACGGTTAATTTGAAATTGGAAAAATTTTCAGGTTGAAAAACTTTTGATAAAACTTGTTTCTTTTGTTCATTTACATCTTGTGACTTCAAGATCCGTTCACATCGACCTCGGCACAAAAGAACTGGCGTATGCGTTACCCTGTAAACAAAAATTAATCACAAATAGAGTTGGAATAAGCGGTTTAAAAGTGTCTAAGCAGAACATAATGTTAGCATTATTATTTTGTGTCTTAGTGACGTCTAGTGAGTGTATATATAGACCGATGACGTCGACCTCACCTTATAAAGTTTCCAGTGCTTAACGACATCTTATTGCATCAAGGGCCGTTGACGTCGATTAGAAGAAAATTTGTAGAATTTCCAATGCTTTTAGGTGATAAGCTTCGCCTTATCAAATTGCGCCGACGATTACTTATACCGTCGGAAGTTTGCTAATTAGAAATAGTTCAAACACGACACCTTCACTGATTGTGAAATATAATTTGCAACTTATTTATATTGCCATTGTTAATGTTATTGTTGCTATTGTGGTTCTTGTTGTTGGTGTTGTTGTTATTATTATTATTATTATTATTATTATTATTATTATTATTATTATTATTATTATTATTATTATCATTATCATCATCATCGTTAGTATAACAATGAATCACATGATTTTATATAGCGATTAGTAGAAGTTCCAATATTAAACGATATCTTATTGTATCAAAAGCGTATGCAGTATGTAGGCAGTGATTATAACGACTAATCGCATTTTAATTTTTATGTAGTCAGCCAAACATGTTTTAAAGGTGTCTAAAACTGCGTCTTGATCACCATTCTTTTAATGGGATGTTTTGGTTGGAAGTGCCGTTGCATGCGTTTTAACGACAAACCTGATTATTGTTTCTCTGTGCGATTCAATGCACCTAAGATACATTACAAAGAGCGGAAATTTTGTAAAGATATTGAGCTCTCCATCATTATGTGGCTACTGTAAAGAACCGAATTGAAACATATGCCTATACTGCGAACGAAAAAAACTTTATATGTATTATTTATATTTTTTGTACACACACAAACACAATACTTGGTAATATTTTCGAATTGTTATTTCGTGTTCACGACATCTTTTCAATCATAAATTACCTGAATGTCACAAGACATTCCAATGATTCAACGGCATTGAATTAGTTTATACTGTATATAACGGCAGATGGACGCGTTATAAAGGTGTCTTTTGTAAGTGCGTCGAATTGATATTCTGTGATTAACGACATCTCGTGTCTGCCAGGGCAGTTGACGTGAAAGTTCTATCTCGTTTTCCACGTGTTAAGTTGCTTGGAAGCAGCACAATAATTAAATTCAAACAGTTAAAACGATATTTAGCGACGTCTTATAACATCAAATGCCGTAGACGTTGATTGCAAATTATGTTTACAGTTTTCACTCATGTATTTCTACTTATAAAATAGCAGTTATCAATGTTAAAAGACATCTGGTGGCCGTTTTCGAGTAAACTTATACAACTATGTCAGATGTTTTAGCTATTAAATATTCTCGTTTAATTTTCAGTATTTCTAATAAGTAAGTAAGTATTCTTTTATTAGCATGAGTCAAACGCCCACACTTTAAAACAAAAATGCACGCAGCAATATAATAAATGACATGAACAAAGTAAAATAGGGTCTGAATGACAACTTAATAAAATAATTATGCTTAAATAGTTCAGAATACAGAACCACAACTATTAGGGCAATCTAGCAGAATTGAAATATTGATCTACTGAAATAGCTAAAATTTTCTATAATTATACAGTGATTGAACGACAAAGGATCTTTTATGGAGCAATGTGTAAAAGTTTGGCAATTCAAAATTATGTCCCCTCTCCCGCAAGGTGAAACCGTGTGAGAGCTTAGCTGGAAGTAACTGGTGAAGGCAGTGCTTAGGCTCCTGGATGCTTTTAAAGAATTTCAATTCAATTTTCTCGCAATAATTTTCAAGTTTTATACTATCACCATTCAAAAGGTTACTACGCACAGCGGGGCGTAAAAAGGAATCGATTCTCCCAATTAATTCTATTGACAGAAAACCACCCCAGGATGGGAGAGCATAGGTAAGTCTGGAGACTACAAGAGGTTGGAAAATAATCCAAAACGAATAATACTTATCGTGTGTCATCTGGTGCAAAGTGAGTCATCTCTGGTGAATTAACCTGCAGCCAGTATTTCCTCTGCCTGCCTGCTTATCTGTCTGTCTGACTGTCTGTCTCTATTTTTGTTTGTCTCTGTCTCTGTCTCTGTCTCTATCTCTGTCTCATGTCTTTTGACGTCGACCTTGCTTTACTTTTCCTATATTTTGTGTTGATCAAGGACTTTGAGAACAGTTCGAGAATGCGATCTGCGTTGATTTCACTTATATGTTTAACGACATCTTGTGGCTGTTGGCGTCGATGAACCTTCTTTTACCCTACGTTACATTTTGGTGGATTACATTCCACAAGTGACTCAGCAATGGAATAGCAGTTGCTTCTGTTTAACGACGCTGTTACATCGCGGAGATGATTAGTGTCGTCCTAATCCGAACCTGACTGTGACGGAATTCTCAGGTAGAGAACACACAGACAACCTACCGATTATTGGTTCCAATGTTTAAGGACATCTTATAACATCAAAGTCGGAAATCTACGTTATCTCTGTTGTTTATCAACATTTTCTGGCTTCGACGGCTATTTACGTCTATCTCTATATACTGTGTCTTTACAAGGATACTCATCACCAATTGAACAAAATTTAAACTTATATAGCTATGTGGAAAGTATTTTAAAGGTGTGCAAGCGGAACATTACGATATCTTAATAACTTGTATTTTCATAGTATCTAGAACCTGTCTTGGTCCTCATAGTCGGAAGATGTCGTTAAACACTGGACGCTGCTATTAATATCAGGCATTTCTGGACAACTTTAATTCACTTGCTTAAACATTAAATAAATCTTATTTTCTCTTAACTCGGCCATCAACTCCGCCACTGCCTTGTTTGGGGGTAGTGCCAGTCTCAAGCCTGGATAAAGAAGGAGGGCGACGTCAACGGCCTTTGATGCCATAAGATGTGCACTGGGGACAAAACGACTTAAATGCCCTAAGAAGAATGGAATTTTAGCAATTTTATTTTTCGTTTAGCGTCATCTAGTGTCGCAATTCCAGTGACATCGACCTTAGCTTACTTATTTAGGCCTACGCCCGAAGTAACAGGGCAACTGGAACCCATCAATGCTGGCTGGCTGTTGTTGGACATTTAAACTAGAAGCATCGGATGCTGAGTAGAAGCGAAAATCAGCACAAAAAACAGTTCGAGCTCAATCAATAATAGAAAAATAATAATAAATAATAATTGTTTTGTTTTTAGACACCTCTAAATGGCTTTTTCAGACGCTATATATAATTATTCTTCATTAATTCGATAGAAGAGTTCATGTAACATGTATATTGAAGTGGACTTGAACGGCCTTTGAAGCCACAAGATATTGATACAGAATTGAAAAAACAAGGTCTTCTCGTTTCTTGAATCAGGTTTCCCCAAACGCTAATTTTATAATTTGATTATGTCATGTGAAGGATAGGGCGATGTTGATGATGATGATGAAGTATCTAAACCCTCAACATACGAACATGTATTACCGGTCATAAAATCATCGCATTGGCTGCCCACGGAAAAGTGAATAATTTCATGACCAAGCTAATTGTATGCATTTGAGCAGACATCACCATTTTTCAATCTTCACTGGCTCCCAAGACTTGTCTCTGCTCGTACAGGCGTTCCGACTTTTTATATGACTGTTCCATGGACAGGGACAGCTCTCCAGCGGAATGCCTTTTCTGTCGCTTATATTTTAGGGGGGGCAAAGTCTGTCTTGGCCTTGAGATATCTACGAGAAGCTCATCTCTTCGTGGACTTGTTTCCTCCGTTGGCTGCTTTCTGTGTCTTCACCGATTCTTCCTGGACGCTGCTTCTCTTATCTTTCCCAACAACAACTGTTAGCTATGACTTTTGAGTGACTGCGGTTTAAGAATCTTACGTTACTTAAATTGTATCTTTCCAGAGTTAATCATAATCGCAATTCCGAGATTTCTAGAGCGCCAAGCGAAAGCTACGTCACGGGCACCAGCTTATCTTTTGGCTTAACGGTATCGACTGTTTAGCGACATCTTGTGGCTGCCGAGGCCGTTGACGTCGTCCTTAATTTCCATTCTATTGCTGGCCCGAATCATTTGTGTTTCAATGTAGTTATCGTTGTTCAACTGCGTTAGAGCCGTTCACGTCGACCTGATTTTGTCGTCGTATTGCTCTCAATTCGTCAACTTGTACATAGTGGTAGTTCTAGTGTTTACCGACATATCATGACATCAAAGGCCAATGACGTCGCCCTCCTCCTTTATCCAGGCTTCGGACTGTCACCAGAAGACTAAAGGCACAGCCGAAGTTTACCCTACGATGACATTCAAGTGAAAGGTAAACAGTTGAAGAAGAGCCTTCTGGTTTTTGGTACAATCAGAAAGAGTCAGTCAAGTAAGTTTTTTGAAGAATTATAAAACTGGAAGCAGGATTAAATAGCGGAAAAAGTGACTATTAATCATGAGTGGATGGCTGCTGGAGAGAGGATGGGGGGTGTTCGTTTTGGCAGGTGAAAAAGAGGATGAACGAATAGTCTTGAGCAGCACAAGACGTCGGCCTTTTCTTACTTTCCCTGAAATAAATAATACAAATGCTAGCTTTTGAATGCGATTACAAGGAGGTTGGAAATGTCGATGTGGATTCTCTACACTCTGAGCTTTTGCTAGGTTTCCTATTTTCCCCTAAATTTTGCACTATAGTCATTCTATTCAAGTAGCAATTTCAAATTTAAACTCATTTGGTCTAAAACTATCGGTTTTTAAGGGAATTGAAACCCTTTCTTGTCCGCCTAAAAATGACCAAGAATTGTTCCTTTTAACAAAAGTATGAGTGTTCCGACTACACACCTTTAAATCGCATTCAAATGAACTACATATGATCATCATTGTCACAACTCTTCCGTAACTTCGCCACTGCCTTTAGTCGGGTAGTGCCAGTCCCAAGCCTAGATAAAGGAGGAGGGAGATGTCAACAGCCTTTGATGCCATAAAATGTCGTTAAAATTTGAACTACTGCTTGGGAACTCTAATCAATAAGGCGACCAATATTCTGCTTGAATCCAGTATCTGTTAATAATACGCAAATCAATATAATAAATTATTTATATCAAAAACAAAATATGTCCTTATTGTTTGGAGTGTTTGATATACTCAACAAAGCGGTTTATTCTGTGATGACTACATTTAACAGATTCTAACCTGGAACATTGATGGCGTGTGAGCTATGGCTATTTTGTGAAGTTGGTAAATATCTTTTACATTACATTACACAAGAAACAGAATCCATTTAACTGACCCACACAACATCCAATTATTAAAGTGTTCTTACTGAAGTCAGAGATACAGACAGCCAGTAGATATCCGTAGGCACAAAATAATGTTAGCATTATGTTCTGCTTAGACACCTTTAAATAGCTTAAGAAACGCTATATATTAGAAATTCTCGTTCAATCGACAGCTAGTGGGTCTTGATTTTCTTTCACGGTAGAAGTAATCGTACCTAGCAGCCACTAGATGTCGCAATGCAATGCAAAAGACGAGGTTTTTTCTGATCGATTGAAGCTACAGGTAAACAACAATTCATTTTAGAAATGTTGGTCCACTTTCAGTCCAGCGCCATATTATCATGGCGACATGATTCCCCCAATAGCAAAAGCTGGGTTATTTATTGAATGGCGTTTTTTCGAACAAACCGGTTGTAAGGTATCAGTGGCAGATTCGTAAGGAATGTGGCGTAATTGGCTAAGGCCTCGAAAATCTGTGGAATGACTTTTTTATTTTTGTGTTCCTGAATCAAGTAGACCTGCATCCTTTTGCCCCCTTACTTCAAAGACTGGATCCGCTTTAATTTAAATTGTTAAAATGAATATATGTGTAGCATTTTGTTCAACCGTTCAATTTGTACCGATCTGTTTACGAAGTACTTCTATCGATTATACAGTCTTCCAAAAAAGGCTTTTTGTAGCTGGATCTCGATCGTTTTAAGTAGTAATTTTTTGCACTGTCTAAGAACATCTTGCGGCTGCCAAATCCGACCTCACGTAACCTTAACATTTTCGATTAACATTTTTGCCACCGTTTAAACGAAACTGAGATTCATATAACGTTGAAGAAAGTGAATTAAAGGTGTCTAGAAATGCCTTATATTAACAGGAGAGTCGAATGTTTGGTCATATCTTAAGCCTACCGAGGCCGTTTTTTAGCGGCGACTTCATCGGAAAAGGGAGACAGATAGATGTCCGTGTAATCTAATCTAATTGTAAGTTTATCTTGATGGGATTAAGTGCGAGTGGAATTCGTAACTGCGCTTTATGTGTTAATATTTAATAATTAATCATTGCTGTTGCGATTACGTTACAATCAAGATTCGGTCGACTTGGATGGCGTTGGCATCCACAAGATGTCGCTAAAACACCACGCTGCAATTTAAGAAAAGTAGACTAAGACACCTTTAATTCGTCTTCTTCAAAGGTATATAAATGTTATTTTCGTTGCGTTGATAATCGCGAGTATACGTTTTGCTAGCATTCATGTTAATGTAAGGTGAAGTCGATTTAAACGGCAATTAATGTACTGAAACAATGGAAACTACTCACGAGGGATACCATACAAATGTTAACACAATGATAATTACAATACGAAATTACCAAGCTATTTAATCATCAACTGCCTTCTATCGCTGCGTTGAACTCCGCCACTGCCTTTAGTCGGGTGGTACCAGTCCGAAACCCTAAAGAAAGGAGGAGGACGACGGCAATTATCTTCATTATGATACAGAGGTCAGGAGTTCAAATCCCTGTCAATGCAGAAAGATGTTCGAGATTTCTGCTACACTTGCTCCTCCTAATTATCGTTGAAGACAGGCTGTTTAACAGGCAATACAACACTTCTGTTAGACACCTTCAGAACGCTTCTATCTTAAGCTATATATAAGGTATGGTCGAACACTTTCTACAGGGCGGCCACAAAAGGGCCTTATAGCCACAAAAGAGACTGATGGCAAAAAAAGAACCCGATGGCCACAAAAGAGCGTGACGGCTACAAAAGAGCCGAAATGGCCAGTGAAAAGAAAAAAATACAGAAAATAATATTATATAAATCAGATATTGAAAAAAGGCTTTATAGCAACTGAGAAGACCCTTAATTGACACACAAGAGCCGTAATGGACAGTGGACAGTCTTCCAACAAGAAGAAAACCAACAAGAAGTCGACAAAGGTGCCACCAACCAGTCAACAAAACCCCCTTCGCCTGCATTTGGTCTCTCATCCATGTCGTGCTGCAATCAGTTAAAAAAATACATACATTACCTACGGAAACAAAAATCTTAAAGGAAACGATAAGAAGAAAAAATTGAACGGACAACGTCAGCAACATTTTCATGTGGAAGACGTCAACGGCCTTAGTTGCCATAAGATGTCGTTAAACCCATGGACAACAACAACAATTTTCTACAGGGAAAATGGCAAGGTAAGCCAAGATCGACGTCGATTGTCATGGCAGCCATAAGATGTCGTTAAACAATGGAAACTACTATGACGATTATTTTGTGTCACTTGGCAACTGCGAAGGGACATCGTAGAAGGGACGATCGCTGCTGTTGAAAATATAAAACATAAGACAGAATCGTAGACTTCGAATAACGCCTAAAATACTTGTTAACCGATGTGTGATAAAGAATATAGATACTAACTTACTTACTTACCTCCAGGGAGAAGCAAATACTAGGGACACAGAAAATGGCGCAGAAAATTCAACCGAAAATAAAGGACCACAGGAAGGACTTATCTATGAGAAGTTTAAAGGTCGGCGCGGAGGAGACAACCGTTCGTCATATACACAATGTACAGCAAAAGAGATGAGCCTCATGAAAAAAATTTCTACAACTTCAACTGGAATGGTCGGAGAAGGAAGCCTGCGAATTCTTCTCGAATTTAATCCCACCAGGACAAAGCGACGATCGGCTTTTTCTAGTCAAATTTCTGACAAAAAACTTGCCAAATAAAAGGAAGCCTCTGGTGGCGCAAGCACCGAAGGCGGTTTCTGCGACCCGGGACAAAGGTTATCCCCTGAACCAATTTCATGAACAAGGCCATGGGCGAAGTGTGAATTTGTCTAGACCCCAAAACTGCAGATTCCCTTGACCTTCTGCGTTGTTTGTGATGAAGGCCATGAACGACTGACAAAATCAGCCACGTGACTATAATAGAGGTGCGCTCGGCGTCCTTCAGCCGGTAGTTAAGCAAAATGTTGTGAAGAGCTAATGTACCTTCACAAAGTTAGACAGTTTTAAAAAGTTTAATCGATCAATTTTCGCAAACTTTGTTGAACAGTTGTTAAAAGCTGATGAGCCCAAACCAGTGAAGCCGAGTGAGTAAAGCAATCCGTTCCCATCTCACACAAAGATCACTCGTCTCTCGGCCCATTTCCCTGTGTACGACACCCAGCCTTATATGTGTATGCAATAGTCTACAAGCAGTGAGAGCTGTTACAAGATTTTTCAAATCGACCTCAATGCCGTAGGATGTCATTAAAAAATGGAAACTACTAATCGCCAGGTCAACTTCGCCACTACCTTTAGTCGAGTGCTAGCAGTCGGAGGCTTGGATAAAGGATGAGGGAGACGTGTTAAACATAAACAAAACAAAGAAGATCACCAGCTATCCATAGATTTTTTAACTGAAGTCGACGACGACGGCCCTGACAGCCACAAGATGTCACCAAATACTGGACATTGCCATGAACCTTTAAGGTTCTTAGACACCTTTAATTAGCTTTCAAAAGAGTTATATAAAAGTTTCGTTATTTCGGTTCTTAATTAGAGATATACCCTTTTAGCCGCAAGATGTCGTGAAACAACGGAAACTACTCACGGTGGCCGACACACGACACACGAGTGTTGCTATAAATTACAATTACAATACGAAAATACCATGGAGCAAATAATCATTTACAAAACGGGACTGTTTTTCAGTTTACACAATGCTATTACAATACAAAATGACAAGTAAACAGATATTTTTTAGACAGTATGATTTACATTTCATGCAGTTGGGTTGAAGATTTATCTTATTCGGGGCTTGTGACAATCGAAAGATTGCACTATCGACCTTACCATCCACAAATGAAATTATACGTTTCACAAAAAGGTCGTTGACGTCACCTTTCTCCTTTATTCAGGCTTCTATAGAATAAACGAAAACTGAACTTCATATAAGTGTTGCTGAATCGAATTAAAGGTGTCTAATACGCCTTGTATTAGTAGCATAGTCTCACGTTCGGCGACGTATTTAGACAGGAAATGACTTTCCCTTACAATGAGAGAATACTCTGCCACTGTCTTTAGTCTGAAAATGCCAGTCTCAAGCCTTAATAAAGAAGAAGGGCGACGTCAATGGCCTTTAACGCCATTAGGTGTTAAATATCGGTTTAGCTGTTTGAATTCAATTGTTGTGCTGCTTCCAAGCATTTTAGCATGTTTACAAAACATAATGGACGGTTGACCCGCCCTGGTAGCCACGACATGTCGTTAAACACGGAATAACAAAGTCGAGGAACTTACGAAAGACACCTTTATAACGTGTCCATCTCATAAGATATATTCGCAATGATATCGAATCGTTAGGCTCCAAGTTATCCACCACTTTTGGGTGAAATCAGATTGAAACGATGTCGTCGAACACGGAATAATATTACGGGGAACTTACCAAAGACAAATTTAAAACCCGTATCGAGAGGCGTACAGAGGATCAGGTTCTGCGCGAAGTCTTTGGTGTCCAGGAGCAAATGCCTCTCAGCTGGGAGCAGTTACGTAGGTAACAAATAGGATGAAATTTTATTTATTTTTTTTAAATTTCAACGTGCTTTTACCACATTACTAATAAGTTGGTTAATGTGTTTGTTGTGCAGTCAAAAGGAAGGTCAGCGGTTGAAATTCTGTCTAATATTTAAGTACTCGTCCTTTTGTATTTAAGAAGCGCTGCGGAAAATGAAAAACTGTTTTTTAATAACTTATTATTTACTGGATGGTAAGTTCATATTGTAACCGTAATTGTAACAACATTTGTATGGCATTCCTTCTGAATGATTTCCTTTGGGGCCGCAAGGGCTGTTTACGTGGACATCATCTTACATGAAATGTTGGGTGTGGTCCGTAGTAGTGATCACAAAACGATTAACGCTAGAGTAAGAGAGTTAAAGGTGTCTAAAAATCACCTTCTATTAATAGCAGTGTTGAGTGTTCAGCGACATCTTGTGAATGCCAATGCCGTCAAAATCTACTTCATCCTGCTCTTAGTGAAAGAGGAAAATCAGTAATTTATTACTAAATATAAACATATAAAATGAAGAAACATGAAAAGCTGTGAATTCCACTCATACTTAATCCCACCAGAACAAATTGACCAAATAAGACGCGTTGTTTCCGTTTCTTTTCAAACGTAAATCTTAATATATGGAATTCACCATCACCAGTTTTGAGGAACCCTTCTGTTTCTCGTATCTCATTTTAGAAGTGATTTAAGCTTTCTCCAGATATCCACGCTTCTATGATATATCTTCAGGCAGGAAGGATTCGGCTCACGCCAAAATCGAAGAGTCAGGCAATCGGATGTATGCCATCCCTTGTTACTAGTTTCCATAACGACATCTTGAGATTGCAAGGGTCATTTACGTTGACATCACTTTACATGGAATCATGCCACATAGAGCAACGATCAGTAGTAGTAGTTCCTCAGTTTAACGATAGCTTATGGCATCAAAGGCCGTTGACGTCGCCCTCCTCCGTTATCCAGGCTTGGGACTGGCACTATTTCCAAACAAGGCGATGGGGGAGTTAGAGCGATTGAACGAAAATAAGTTTTATATAAGATACTAGGATGCAAACTAAAGGTGTATAAAATGCCTTGTATTAATAACAGCGACATCTTTAGGCTGAAAATGACTTAACTTTACAATAAAGATACTAGTAACAGTGAATTAGCGATAGTGTGTAGTTTTAGTTTAACGACGCTGTGTCATAGCGAAGGTGACTAGCGTTTCCCCATCCTTCATTCTGGCTTCCAACTGGAACAACCCAAATAAAGGCGGTGGTATAATAAACCCTTTCAACCGTTGAAAGCTTTATGTCGAGATCTGTAGTTTAAAAGGTTCAGTTGCTGGGTTTGTGAGGGGAATCTCAATTTCGTGGAACGATGCGTCATCGAAATTTCAGAGACGACTTTTAGAGTACGTAGACCTAATTAGGGCTGTATTCTTGAACATTTGTATAGCGCCTTTCGATGAATTCTCAAAAGCGCTGTGAACAGTGACGTCGAAGAGATCTAAATAAAATCCTGTGATGATGTTTGTGCTTCCGTTCATCTCAGCTTCGACCTCGCCACTACGAAGTAGCAAACTTGGTGGTATACGACTTAAGGCAAATTAGCCAAATTAGGGGACCGTGATTTCAGCTTCTTAGCCCCATGGGTAGGGCTATGGTTTTTGTAGGCAAGAATGACCGCAGTACCATCTGGCGATAGCACTATTCTTAAGAAACACCACTAAAATGATATGATATGCTAGAGGAAGAAAAACGACTTAGCTTCATTGGTGTAAAGAATGTCAAGGTTTGTTGGTTTGCAGGTCAGTATTCTGAAGGGGCTTTGAATTCAGTGGAAAATACAGTTCTATTGGACACCTTTGAAACGTTCTCTTCCGGTGCTATATTTTAATGGACGTTTCTCAAAAGTAATCTGAATTTCTACATCTGTTAAATGTTCTTCTACGATGATGTCAGGTAGAGGAGTTCAATCGCAGATTTCCTCTCCAGGGTTCAATACCATAAAAATCGGCGTAAATGACCATGGCTGCCATCTAGCGTCGTTGAATAATAAAGAAATGATAAGGAATAATAAAGAAAACTAAGAAATCGCTCGATAAAACAGCAAACAGAGCTAAAATTGTTTTAATCTTCCATCAGACCTTAATGTTTACAACACAACTTCTGGTCTGTTTTTTGCGCAATCTGCTACTCACGATCCAATTAAAATTCTTATTGTTAATTTTCAAGTTGTGATAACTGCCCACTTCAAGTTCAATTGGTAAGAATCAATAAAATTTCCTTTCATAGTTGAACTTATTTACTTTACTTGAATAATCAACATAATTTTTAAACGTGTGGTTTGTACATTAAATTCGCCTTTCTCGATTTCCAGAAAGAGAGATCTTGGGGACGATACGTCAACGGTCCTCCCGTCACAAGATGTCACTATGTATCGCGTTTGCTCCTTCGAACTGCAAACGTTTATTATTTATATTTTATATATAAAATTCATATAAGAACGATTTTTTAATTAAGTCACTTATTTTATTTTATAAATTCTTTTTAGATGATTAATAAGAATCTTTACGAAGTTCTATACAGGCGCTAAAAGAATGTCCAAATACATAAACATGTAAGTGCACAAGCACGTGAGTGCCTGTTAATAAACTGGTTTCCGCGACTTAGCTTTCGTTGACCGCTAGATAAATCTATAGCTTACGATTACGATACGATTACGAGGTACACGAAAATCCAACCGTACATACATACATTTGTTTAGATAGTACTGCTTTTATTTCAGTTTAATTTGCCATGACAATTTAAAGCTATGAAGTAATAAAAATCTCTACATTAATCAAAAGTTTAATTTTTAGCAGAGTTTAAGGCTGACGTCAGCCTTGTCTAAAACAAACAAAATATAGTTACATCCGTTTACCACTGACTCCTACATTAGAAAGGTGAATATATATATATATAAGTCCAGATGAATAAGTTTTAAAGGTGTGCAATCATAACAGTACATTCATTCTTTTGGAAAAAAGCTCATTGCAACTCATTTTGAATGGATAAGAAATGGTTTCTACTCCTTTCGCCGTTAAAAAGAAACTACATTCAACTACAAAATAAATCAGAAATGCTGCCTGTTGTAAAAGGTACGTTAAGGTCGACGTCAATGGCCCTGACAACCGCAAGATGTCGCTAATCGTAATCGTAATCTCACGATTTCTACAGATCCCAACGAAAGCTAAATCACGGATAGAATCAGGGAGAAGGAAAACGGCGCCGGAAATGCAACCGGAAACAAAGGATCACACGGGAGACTTGTCTCTGAGGAGTTTAAAGGTCGGCGCGGAGGAGACAACCGTTCGTCAAATACATACAACAAAAGAGATGAGTCTCATGACAAAATTCAGTTCTACGACTGAAATGGACGGAGAAGGAGCCGACCGATCGGCTACTGAAGAGTTAAGGGCCTCAAACGGATGGCCAGACGGAACCAATGGACATCCAAAGGGAGTGGAAGAGATCTCCAAGGCGTTGACTGCGATCGTCACTCGTCGTAAGTCATTGACTGTTGCCATCTGTTCGATGGAGGCTCCCTGCTCTAACCAATTGGGTGTAAGTGTGATCCGTCAGGAGAAAGACGCAGACGGCGCCTCAGTGGACGGCCTCGTGTCGTCCCAAGACTACAAAAGATAGAAGGTGATTCAAATTACAACAGTAAAAGATGTGATGGTGGCAACCAGCGCCGTTTACGTCGACCTTCTCTTATAACATATAGTACGACAGACAAGCTGTCGATCGTGTGTTTACTTTCTGTTTAACGACGATATTTTTCATGAGGTAGATGATTAGCTGGAACCATCCGACTAAAGGCCTTGGTTGAGTTAAGGGTTGCATAGACTTAGCGATACAACGGATGTGATGAATATATAAAATGGCATTGTATTGTAATTGTGGCGTCCTTTCTATGGTATCCACTGTGAGTAGTTTTTAATGTTTAACGACATCTTATGGCTGTCAGGGCCGTTTATGTCGATTTCAGCTTTTAATTTGGAGAATACACGACCACAAGGAGGAAAATTGCGAATGAATTAAAATCCAAATTATATATAACGCTATGAAAAGCGAATTAAAGGTGTCTAATGTTGCCTTCTATTAATAGCAGCGTTGAGTGTTTAGCGCGACATCTTGTGGATGCCAACGCCGTCCAAGTCGAGCTCATCTTACGTGTTGCGAAATCGCAACAGCAGTAATTTTTAAAATAAAATATTAACACATAAAATCGAGATACATAATAAACGGGTGAATTACATTCGCACTTAATTCCACTGGGATAAACTGTCGATCAGCTAAGCTCCCTGCGGCCAAATTTCAGTCCGAAACTTTCCAAATAAAAGGACGGCGATGGTGGGACAAGCACCAAAATCGGCGGTTTGTTTGACCAGGAACAAAGGTTATGATCCCTTGGACCATGTTTCTGTGGAAGGCCATAGGCAACGGGTGATTGCCTAGTCGCCCTCCAAATGTCGCAGATTCCCTCGGATTTCTGCGTTGTTTCCGATAAAGCCAACGGCTCATTGTCATATTCAGTCCTGTGACTGACTAGGCGATAGTATCGTGTTGTTTGTTGTTGTTATTATTGTTGTTATTATTGTTGTTATTATTATTATTAATAGTAGTAGTAGTAGTAGTAGTAATAGTAGTCATAGTGGTAGTAGTAGTAGTAGTAGTAGTTGTAGTAGTAGTAGTAGTAGTAGTAGTAATTATTATTATTATTAATTATTATTATTATATATTTATTTATTTGTTTGTTTACTTGTTTATTTGTTTGTTTATTTGATTATTTGCTTGTTTATTTGTTTGTTTGTTTATTTTTTTATTTATTTACCTGTGTTGAAGGTTGATTGTTCAGAATACGATTTTTAAGTTTACGACTACGATGAATAATTGTTGATTATTTTTGATTGGCCTTTAAAAGAACAGTTCGTTGATTTGACGATTATGACGAGCGATAACTTTGAGATACTTTGCTGTTACATGCGATATTATACCATACAGTACATTGGAACTCCATAAAGTAAAATCCATGCAACGCGATTCTATTCAATACAATACAATATAATGCGACATAAAACAACTCTTTATTATTATCGTTACCGTTCGTTATAGTCATTACTATTATTATTTATTTTCTGTAATTTATTGTTCGTAATTTTCCTCTAATTATTTCGTGTTCAACATTTTCTCAACCTTTCATCATTCGCATATTAAAGGAAACACGTCTCAGCATCGTAATTACCTCCTATATATATGTAAGGATGGAGGCATTATAAAGGTGTTTTCTGTAAATTTGCCGCATTAATATTCGGTGTTCAACGACATCTCGTGGCCGCCAGGGCATTTGACGTCTACGTTATTTACCGTTTGCACAAGTAAAATTGCTACGATGCGGCCAACGATTGCAATCCAACAGTTAATAAAAACTTATGGCATAAAAGGCCGTGCACGTCACTAGTATGAAATTAATTATAAATTATCATTTCAAAAGTTTAACGAGATCTTGTAACTACAATAGCCGTCGACTGCCTAATTATAAAGTTAGTTTCCAATGTGTAAAGAAATCTATCGCATCGAAGGCCGTTGAAAAAATTGCAAGAACAGATTGTAGAGTTTACAGTTTTCTTTTATGATAGGCAAATTTTAGTAGTTTTCAGTGTTTAGCGACATCTTGTGGCTGCCAGAACCGTTGACGTTGAACCGCCCTTAGTCTATCCTTTCAGATACTTTACTGTTAAAGGTCCCAGAGTTTAACGACATCTTGTGGCTGTAATGATCCTTGGCGTCGATTTTACCTTTTTTCTCTGATATTGTTTCATATCTAGACCCTTTCACTCAAAACTGAAAACATTCCTCTTCCACAGATCCTATCCTGATACCCCTTCTTCCTCATCTCTCTCTGCTCTCCAACCCCAACACTCCCCTTAGCTGCCACGCTGTCTCTCCGTCTGACTTTTGGACCTTGACCTGGAAGCGGATCCTTTTGCCTATCGATTTTGTTTTGACTGAGCGCCTATGAATAAGCTGGTCCCCACAGCGCAGCTTTCGTTGGGCGCTGTAGAAATCTCAGAATTACGATTACGATTACCTTTGTCGATGACTTGTCGGTTGAATAGCATTAAATTAAAGAAGCGATTATATAGAAGAAGATGAGGAGATCGGAGAAGCTAGAGCAGCGTCTGAACTTTAATCAGATTTATATAACACTCTGATGCGAATTAAAGGTGTCTAAAATGCCTTGTATTAATAACAGCGACATCTTTAGGCTGAAAACGATTTAACTTTACAATGAAGATACTAGTAACAGTGAATTAGCGATAGTGTGTAGTTTTAGTTTAACGACGCTGTGTCATAGCGAAGGTGACTAGCGTTTCCCCATCCTTCACTCTGGCTTCCGACTGGAACAATCAGCCAAAAGGCCGTTGAAAGCTTTATGTCGAGATCTGTACTTTAAAAAGGTTCAGTTGCTGGGTTTGTGAGGGGAATCTCAATTTCGTGGAACGATGCGTCATCAATATATCAGAGACGACTGTTTAAACTGTATGTAGTCAATAAAACGCAGGCTTTAGACACGCATGCAATTGGCCTAAGGGGTCGTCCATAAATGACGTCACACACCTATGGGCGAGGTGGTCACACATCTGTGACGATTTGTGACAAGGGGGAGATGTGTGTTTAAGAAATGTGACATCACATCATAACATCAAACAGTTTGGATTGTTACGAGTTATTGTTAATAAACATTTTTAATAATTGTAATGATTCAACCAGAGCTTTTCATTTTGTGGAATGCATAATGATTGTAATAATTATACTCCATCCATTTGTCTTCGTTCTACTATATAGTTTCAGGGATTTTTATAGCTATAATTACTTTATTTGATAATTATAAGAAAGTTTGCATATAACATTCTGGACATCTGTTTTTTTTTGGGGGGGGGTGCAGAGCTTTGTGATGTCATTTTTGAGGGAGAACGACTTTTGTGACGACATGTGACGAGGGGAGGGGAGTCAAAAATTGTCCTAAATTGCGTGACGTCATTTATGGACGGCCCTTAACCTTCCTTCACTACTCAAGCTGCATCCAGTAGAATGTCACGTGACGATTGAATGTAAGCTTTTTAAAGATCTAAGTCTAAATCTATTTTAAGGATTTTATTGGTATTCTGTACTTAGCTTGTGGCTGTCATTGCCATGGCCTTCGACCATAAACTAACATTATACGTTTGGAGTCGTGGAGATACACTGCTTTCTTTTACGTCGATTGTAGTTCCTCAGTTTAACGACAGCTTATGGCATCAAAAGCCGTTGCCGTCACCCTCCTCCTTTATCCAGGCTTGGGACTGGCACTACCCCCAAAACAAGGCAGTGGCGGAGTTACGTCGATTGTTTGTGCGATTGTTTGCTTTATAGAACAGTTGTAAGCGATTTAAAGGTGTCTAATCCTTCTTTATTGTCCATATGTAATTCTCGCCTCCGACATCATCTGGCGAATGTGTGTAAACTGATTAGAGATTAAGCCTATCGTAATCGTAATTCTGAAATTTCTACAGCGCCCAACGAAAGCCACGTCGCGGGACCAGCTTATTCACAGGCGCTCAGTCAAAACAAAATCGATAGGCAAAAGGGTTCGCTTCCTGGTCAAGATCCAAGAGTCAGGCAGAATGAATGAATGAATGAATATTAAGAGATTAAAGTGCCAGACGTCAAAAATAATCTGAATCAGACGCAGAGACAGCGTGGCAACTAGGGTGAATGATGTTTGGGGTTGGAGAGGAGAGAGATAAGAGGAAGAAGGGGAGTCAGGATAGGATCTGTGAAAGAGGAATGTTTTCAGTTTTGAGTGAACGGCCGAAGCAGAAATTGCTAGCGGTGGAGCATCGATGAGTTTGTATGAATGGGTCAGAAAACTGTCGCAGTTCTGGGGGAGGGTGTTTATTCCAGAGTGGTGGGGCAGAATTGGCTATGGAGCGATTGCCAAATTTTAAGGATAAGGTGACTAAAGGGCGGAGAAGTATTAGTGCAAAAAAGGAGCGGGTTGAGCGAAGCGGTTGTATTGTAAATAACTGACGAAGATGAGAGGGTTGGGAAAATTGAAGTGTGTTGTAGGTAAGTGATAGGACTTTGTACTCGATTCGTTCAGGTATTTTAAGCCAGTGTAGTGATTTAAGAACAGGAGTGATGTGGTTTGTAGCCAAGTCTTTGAATGACATCAAACACAACATCGAAATAAATAGCACAACATCATTTACATACATCAAACACCTTTATAAGATGTCAGTCAGAAGCTATATTAGGGTGAGGTGAGGTTTTTAGATCCGCCACTGCTTTCTTTCGGGGTAGTGCCAGTCCCAAGCCTGGATAATGGGGGAGCACGACGTCAACTGCATTTGATGTCATAAGATGTCGATAAACTGAAGAACCACTAAGACGTCAACGCTCCAGACGGCCACTGGATGTCGCTAACATGAAATGATGTAAACATTATTGTCCTGTTTAGACACCTTAAAATCGCTTTTCCTAAACGGTATATAGGCAAACGACGTCAAATCGCTAAGTACTACTTCATCATTGGTTGCTACACATCGAGTACGTAGCTGTCCACATCAACGGCCCTTGAAGCCACAATATATCGTGAAACAATGGAAACAACGCACGTTCAACGATTGAGTTGGACAACAACTGCTCCTATAAATAAATGTATGCACATAAAAAGAACTGTTAAATTAATTAATTAATTAGGGTGGTGTCGAAGTAAAAAGAACTTGGCATCCGCTAGATGTCGTTAAATAGAGGAATTACTCAGACGGGATGCCATACAAATGTTGGTACAATTAGAGCTTCAAAAAATTTTTACGATTTAGTAAATAACGGGATACTAAACAACCAGTGCAACTGCATATTTGCCATGAAATATTAGCACCGACGTTCACACGCGCCAAAGTAAGTGGACTTTCAGCAGATTCCTCTTAAATGTTCTTGTAGGAAGCCATATATAAAGGTCAGCAACGTTCAAACGTGATATACTTTCCGCATTAGCGAGAAAAATTCGACGTGAACTGTCGTTGAATAAAGTCTCGTTGAATAATGAAAACTAAGAAATCACCGATAAAACAGCAGAGTTAGAATTGCTTCGCTTTTCACCAGATCTTAATCTCTTAAACTAAATGTTTGGTTTGTTTATATTATAGTTCCAATGTTTAACGGCATCTTATGTTATCAATCAAATGCTGTTGACGTCACCCTCCTCCTTTACCCAGGCTTCGAACTGGCACTATCCGATTAAAGTCAGTAGTAGCAAGTCCTCAGTTTATCAACATATTATGGCATCAAAGGCCGTTAACGTCGCCCTTCTACTTTATCCAGGCTTGGGACTGGCACTACCCCCAAACAAGGCAGTGGCGAAGTTAAGTTTGACGCGTTTCTCTTATTTATAGCTTCAACAAGCACATCTAAGAGTTGCCTTGAAAATCGCAGATTTCTTCGTGCGTATGAATGAACGCCAATTAAGAATATAGCAACGCAACAGAACTTTGTAAAGGTGTCCACTGGAACTGTATTTTCCACGAAATTTAATGTCCCACATAAATACAGAGCTGTGAAGATACAAAAAAATTATAACATTTTCTTTTCGGCAATAAAATTGAGTCATTTTCTTCCTATAGGCCTCAATATAAAATCTTTTTTTAGTACTTTTCTTCGGTAGAAGCGTACGTCACGTAGTTCCGAGGTCAAATCTGAGATGAACTGTTGTACAAACATCATCACAGCTTTCTATTTAGGTCTCTTCGACGTTTCACAGCGCTTTTAAAAGTTATTTAAAGGCGCTATACAAATATTCCAGGCTATAGACCTAGTACACTTGAAGTCGATTCTGAAGTTTCGATGGCCCATCCTTCCCCGAAATTGAGACTCCTGTAACAAACCCAGCAACTGAACCTTTCCGAAGTACCCTTCTCGGCATAAAGCCACAACTGTTGAAATGGTTAATAATTAGTCCGTAGTCGGGTTGTTACAGTCGGAAGCCAGAATGAAGGACGGGGAGCGCTTAAGTTTAACGAACAGCGTCGTTAAACTTAAACTACACACAATCGCTAAATCACTGTTACTAGAATCTTCATTGTTCAGTTAAGTTCTTTTCAGCCTAAAGATATAGCTTCTATTAATGCAACTCCATTTTAGACACCTTTAATACGCATCCTAGAATGTTATATAAATCTCGTTTTCGTTCAATCACTACTACTCCGACAGCGGGCTGGATAAAGTGATGACTAGGTAAACGACGCTTGTAACCTTAAGATGTCGTTAAACAATGGAAACCACCAACAAGGGATGCCACTTGTCTACCTGCCTGACTCCTGGATTTTGACCTGGAGCCGAACCCTTCCTTCCTAAAGATATATCTTGGAAGCTTGGATAACTGTAAAAAGCTGTCTTCAATCGCTTGTAAAATGAGATGCGAGAAACAGAAGTGTCCCTCAAAACTGGTGATAGTGAATTCCATAGATAAGGATTAATATTTGAAAAGGAATGTAAACCACGCGCCTTTTTGTTGATTTCGTCCAGTTGGGATTAAGTGGGAGTGGAATTCACAGGTTTTTCTGAATTTTATGTGTTTAAACACCACAGCAGACGCAGATATTGAGGATTTTCATAATCCTACTAAAGAATATTGGAAGATGATGACTCAAGAGTGTCCTGCAAACGTATTCATTCCTCCTCCTCCTCCTCTTCCTCCTTCTCCTCCTCCTTCTCCTCCACTTTCTCCTCCTCCTCCACACCCATCTCCTCAGGCTGCTCCGTCGACAACAAAGATATCAAATACATCCAAAAATCACAAAAGAAAACAAACCGTCGTTATTTCAAGAAGAACTACTACTACTACCGGAAAACCAAATTCTATTAATGGAGGAGATGAACAAAAATAAGAATCATATAACTGTGAAAAACCCGAATTAAAGGTGTCCAAAATTTACTTCTATTAAATGCCGCGTGGATAGCGCCATCTTGTGAACGCCAACGCTATCCAAGTCGACTCATCCTACATGAAGCGAAATCGCAGGAGCAGTAATTTATTATTAAATATTAACACATAAAATGCAGACAACTAAACCTGTGAATTCTATTCGAGCTTAACCCCTCCAAGACAAACTGACGATCATTTTCCGCTGGCCTAGTGTTTTCTAAATAAAAACACCCTCTGGTGAGGAAAGCACCGAAATCGGCGGTTTGTGCGACCTGGGACAAGGGTTGGACTTATATTTGTGAACACTGCCATCGGCAATTTGTAATTGCCTAGTTCCCTGCAAATACTGCAGATTTCCTTGACCTTATGCGTTGATTGTGATAAAGGAAAAGGCTCTGTCAATTTCATCCAAGCGACTGACTGAGTAGATAGTATAGGATCTCAGGGCCTCGTTAAAAGAAATTGTTGTCAAGAAATAAAGTGACGTTAGACGTAGTTATACAGTTTTAAAACTTTTCATCGCTCAATAATCGTAAAAGCTGTGGAAAATTTGTGCTCAATCAACCGATTAATAGCTCCAATGTTTAACGACATCTTATGGCATCAAAGCCCTTTGACGTCGCTCTCCTCTTTAATTCGAGTTTGGACCTGGCACTAAGCGATTAAGGCAGTGGTGGTGTCACAACGATTTTAGGGCCAATAAATTCTATACATACATTCCGAGTGATGAGTTATAAAGGCTTTTTTTGTAAGTTTGCCGGTTTTTTTTTATTACTTCTTTAAAAATCCTAAATATGTCGCTAAACGCCCGACGCTGCTGTTAATAGCAGTCATTTTAAACACCTTTAATTGGCTTCCTTTATTCTCATTATAAATCTCTTTTTTCGTTTATAATAGAAGTCAAAACTAATAACCGCGTAAGTTCATGTCGAAGTCAACGTCAATGACAGCCGCCCGATGTCAATAAACAAAGGAAAATATGCGCAAAGGATGCCATCAGCAAGATGTAATTGCCTAGTCGTCCTGCAATTACCGCAGATTCCCTTGGCCTTCTGCATTGTTTGAGATGAAGGCCAACGCTTCGTATCATATTCAGTCATTTGACTGACTGAGCGATTAAAGAGGCTCGCTTGGCGTCATTCAGCCGGTGGTTAAAATAAATAAAGTGACATTACAAGGTGATGTTAGGACTAGTAAGGCAGCATTTAAAATTTTTATTCGACTGATGATTGTGTAAAGGTTGTGAAAAAATTGCTCAGACCCTTTAGCATTGAAGTCGCAGTCGACGGCCCAGGCCGCTGTAAGACAACGCCAAACTTTCGACGGTGCTACTATTTAATGTAAGGCATTTTGAACACCTTTTATTAGCTTTCTTCAGCGTTATATAATTCATTTTCGTTCAGTTGATTATCATTACATAATGTATGTTGTTTAAGGTGATGTGGATGTCAACGTCTGACGGCAGCAATATGTTGTAAAATGGAAACTGCACACAAGGAATGACAAACAAGTGTTGCTCTACATTACAATTACAATTACAATACGAAAGTGCCATGCAGCAAATAATCATTTACAAAACAACACTGTTTTTCATTTCCCCTCATTTTACGTAATGTAATTAGAATACAAAATGACAAGTAAGTAGATATTAACTAGACGGTATGATTTAGATTTCCTGCACCTGCGACCAATTGAGTCTAAAATGTAAATCGTGACCGTTTTTAGACTTCATAGGCCAACATTTGAAAATCACCTGCACTCCATCTAATTGTAGGCTATCGGTTGAGGCATCAAAGAACCAACATCTACAACTCAGGAGGAGGAGACGAAGGTGGGCCTCATTAACAACAGAGGAAAGATCAAGATCATGAAGATAGGAGAATGGATTAACATAGAGAGGATCGTGATAAATGACAAGGAGGTTGAGATCGTGGATGATTTCTGCTACCTCGTTAGCTTCATTAATAAAATACTCGGCTCTGTATTTTGGGGAAATTTCGACTTCATCATACAATGGCGCTAGATTGAAAGTGGATGAGCATCCGATGACTTGTTTACCTGTATCTCCTAGAGGTCAGAACGCCGCTTTGTTTACATTGCGTAGCGACATCGATGCCTATAAAACATTCTTGTGCGACACTATAATGTATTCGTTGTAACTGTGTCATTTGCAAAGGCTGCTGAAGTATCAAGGAGACAGAGGCAAGAAACCTGTTGATGAGAGGTGGCGGAAACAAGCTTGTTGTACAGAGAAGTGAGTTGCCATGACGACTATGACGTCGGTAATGAGCCGATAACTTTGCAACACGTTTCAAGTAAATGCAACACAATACAACACACGACATCTCTGTACAATAAGCCACATGCCATAGGATCCCATGATTTATTACTATTATTATCATTAGTATAATCTAATTATTATTAACATCCGTAACTTTGTCGTATTATTATTATTCCGTGTTCGACGGCATTTTGTCAACCTTATATTACCCGATAAAGAAATCAAGCAACTAATAGTTCCGCAGTTTAACGACAGCTTGTGGCATCAAAGGCCGTTGCCGTCGCCCTCCTCCTTTATCCAGGCTTGGGACTGGCACTACCCCCAAACAAGGCAGTGGCGGAGTTAAGCACCTAATGACGGTGAAGTATCTACATATATATACTGATAGTAGGACGCGTTATAAAGGTGTTCTTTTACTTTTTCACAACATTACTATTATAAAGTATTTAGTGACAACTTGTGGCTGCCACTATCGTTGACTTCGAACTGTCCTTAGTCGATCCTTTCACATAACTTGCGGTCTATAGTTTAAAATGTTTAACGACATCGTATGCGTATCAAAGGCATTTAAATCTGTCTAATCTCTCAACTGCTATATAGTTTAAAATTAATTTAAGGAATCCATCATATCGAAAACCTATGTGTAAAGTGTAGGTTTTAGCTGATGCGATGCCGGTTCAAAACACTCAAGCAGTCGGACGGGTATACACAACCGGAAAATCCCTATGAAAAACTGTATGCGTTGCACAAAAATTGGGGAGTGGAATAAATGTCTTCCGGGAGTGAATTGTAGCATAGACTGGTCTCTTCTTGGTCTCATGAACCTCGGAATCTTCGGTGTTTGACATCCTTGTTTAGCATACGACGTCTACCTTACCTTACCCTACCTTACCTTACCTTACCTTACCTTACCCTACCTTACCTTACCTTACCTTACCTTGTGTGTTCTAGAGGGATCTTCCACACTTCCGTTCTTCCACTGTCCAACATGGAAGCTAAGCCGTGTTCGGCCACTCAGTCTGGAAGAGGCTGTGATGGAAGCTCCAACATTAAATTCCTCTCCCTCTATTTCGTCTTTGAATGAAGACAACTCGTTTTCATCATGGTCATATTTTATCACAGAGGTTTTCTACAACAGGTGCTATATAATTTAATATGCCCCAACAAAAGTCCTACTCCCAAGTTTCCAGTGTTTATGCGACGGTTTACAATTACATTTCCATATTAGAATTGACTTACTTCGTATGACCAACCACTTGTGTTATAGTTTCTGCTTAACGACGCTCTGTCATAACAAAGATGATTGGCATCGCCCTCTCCCATTAGCCACGCCCTCTCCCATTAGCCACGCCCTCTCCCATTAGCCAAGCTTTCGGACTGGCTGGTGGCGGTTCCCACGGTTTAACGACATCCGTTGTCTTCAAGGGCTGTTGACATCTGTAGGAAAATTATTTTTCTGTCAGTGTTTCTAGTACTATATATTACACCCATTCGAATTTCCACCTAACACTAGTAACACCCGAGAATTGAAGGCAGACGATGGGTACATATCATTTGAAACGCGTCTAAATGCGCTGTTTTCTTATTAGTTTTACGATTCAGTATTTAGCGACATCTCGTGGTCACTAAGGTCAATGTTAATGTCAATTTTGCCTCACATCTTATCGTAATCATTAGTAGTAGCTTCCGTTGAATAGCAGCTTACAGTTGCCAGGCAGTTCACCTCGACCTCAACGTAATCATTGAAGCCATAACATTTGACAACGTTGTTAGTTAATTTACTTCTGGATGACCTGTACGCGAATAAAGGGTGTTTAATTTTCCTTTGGCTTCTAGAAGTAATTTTGGCCTCGTGCGCCATCTGGTGAATATTTTTCGGCTGACTCGAAAGTAAGCCGAGGGCCTTAGCAGCGGTTCTGCTGAGAATGCGTCATTTCCTGTTCGCCTTTCGAGGCAAATTGGCTCAAATTCGATGGAGACCTCAATAACACAAAAGCATCTGATCAGGGATGCATATGGATTTTTGCATGAAGGCAGATTTGATTAAACTAATTTTAGTCTTAAGATAAGTTAAGGTAAAGTAAGGTATTACTGGGTAAAGTAAGCCTTAGGTTAGTGAGGGCAAGGTGAGGCGAGATAATGTAAACATTATGTTTAACACAGCGTTTGTTTAAATTAGCATGGTTAAGCAAAGTTAAGTTAGCGCAAGAGTAAAATAAAGCCTAACTGTTAACAAAAGGTTAGGTTAGTTAAAGTAAGGATGATCGTTCTGCTCGTTTATTGGCTGTCGTTGAATTATCTTTCGAATATAAACAACACACCTTCAAGACGGTTTCATACGAAATACACATACATACATATATACATTCATACATACATACATATATACATATATACATCCTAATAGCCACAGCACTGTGATGTTTCCCTTGCTTATTGATATCTCGTGTCTGCCATGGGCCGTCGACATCAACTTCGACATAATAGCTTTGTCTCATCCAGTTACTATTAAAGGAAAACTGCAACTAATATAGTTTTGGAGAAAGCGATTTAAAGGTGTCTAAATGGAAAATAATGAATTTTTAGCAGACAGCCCCAAACGAGACTCAACTGATTACTGAAAACGAAACAACTGCTTGGGTAAAATTCTGATTTCAGAAAGTAAGAATACAGTTATCTGGAACAAGTTTAATGGTTACACTATCGTATAAATAACGAATGTTAGCATTCGGCCGACCGAACGAAAGACAGACAACCTATCGACCGAATAGTTAACGCATGCGCTGCTTTCTGAATCGACTTTCGAACCGTTATGGACAGGGGTTTACTACCGTAGTTAACAACTATTATCATCGTTGGGCTACTTTTAAGGACTTAAAGCTAGTGATTAAACCACAAAATCTCAATATGTGGTTGACTACGCTTTCATATAACAAGTTTTCGGCAATTCGGGGTCTCAATTTTGTTTAATAACCAATTATATATTCAATAGTTAAGGCAGTTTCATGGTTAGATTCACAGGACGAGAGCCCCAAAACAGACCCAGGCTTGGTTTCTATAGCAGCAGTTTCCAGCTCGGAAACCGTGGACAGCAACACGCCATCTGGTGATGAAATCCTGAACTGTTCTCCGATCCGATGTAGCGTTAGACTGGGTAAGAAAGACCCAGTGTTCTACGGGGAGAGATGCATTTAGAGACGGGACAGCAAAGTCAGGGTTCGAATTCGCAGCTCACCATGGTGAAAGAGGTGATTCCTTCCTCCAGGCTTTCTCGGCAGCACGCGGGGACTTTTCAGTCGAGAGGTCACGCGTAACATAAGGAATACGAAGTGCCTACACAAAAAAGTATAGAACACGATAATACTGGATGAGCCAAAGATAAATGAACTTTGAACTCTTGCCTATGTCTGCCATTATAAATGTATCGTTTGAAATGCATTATCTTTGAAAGAATTCTCATATACTGTTATGATAAAGATGGTTGATTGTCTACGCCTACGCTTATAAATAACCAGATCATAATAGCTGATTGTAATGTAAATAATGGTTTAATAATCTGTGTAAATGAAAAGTTCAATAATTCTTCCAAAATGTTACAGTCTTGTGCGAATTACTTGGGACAAGCATTATTTCAATGGAAATTTGACATTTCAGTCATGGAAATTAGGTTTTTTCTTTTTCTTCTGTTGTCACTTCAGACAATTAGTGTTTAATATGTCCACCCTTTGCCTTGAGTAGCAAATTAACTCTCTTAGGCATGGAATCAACGAGTTTCTGGCATGTCAGAGACAATTCTGCATCGTGAGACCATAATCGGTAGTACATGTATGGCTTCGGTCATCTTAGTTTTTGTAGTGCAGTCACGTTTCCTGAGCTTCTGTTTCATGATGGCCCACAAGTTCTGTATGGGATTCATATCAGGCGAGTTGCCAGGCCATTTTAGAACCGTTATGGCATTGTCATTTATGAACTTCTGAACTTTTTTTACGTGTGACACGGAGCAATATCTTGCGGGAATATGCATTGTGTTTTCTTGGTTTTTAGCAGAGAAGATGATCCCTATGTTTTCGTTTCAGATATCATATGGTCCCTGCTGCCGGAAATGTAATTAATTGTAAGAAAACATGGATGTCACGCCAAGAAAGCGGTCAAAAATAATTACTTTGGCCAATTTTACAAGTAAAACGTGCAGAGAAATTGCTTTAGAATGTGGAATAGGGAAGAGCACTGTTGCTCGGTTGATAAAACATTACTCAGAAACTGGCAGCATTTCACCCTCACGAGTTGGACGATGTGGCAGGAAACGAAAAACTTCTCAACGTATAGACAGACTTTTGGTCGGGATGAGTAAGAGAGATCCACGCAAGACTAGCAGAGATCTCAAACGAGACATGGAAGCATATGGTGTTCACATTGACTCCAGTACGGTCCGTCGTCGTCTGCTGGCTGTGGGAAGAAGAGCGCACAAGCCACAGAATAAACAGCTACTCACCTCCGCCATGAAAAAGAAACGTTTGCTCTGGGCTAAGGCCTACAAACATTGGACTACGGAAGACTGGCAAAAGGTAAATTCTGTTCTCCATAAAAAGGCCATACTCTTAAAATTACACATGTGAATGTCCACGTGTACTGCTGTTGCTTTCATGATGACAAACTCTAACAATATTGCACTTGTACAGTACATGCACAGCCTACAGTGTGTGATTTACATGTATTTCTGTGCTGCAGGTTGTCTTCTCTGATGAGAGCCATTTCGAAGTGCAAGGACAACGTGTGCAGTTCGTAAGGCGATCCCTGGGTGAACCGATAACAACCGAACACATCCAACAGAACGTCAAACACCCGGAAAAGAAAATGTTCTGGGGGTCATTCTCAGCGGCTGGTCTTGGTTTCTTGTTTCCTGTCACCGGGATGATGAATAGCGACAAATACATTGAAGTCCTTCGCTCAAAACTTCTGCCACACCTTCGTCGCGACTTCCCTAGTAACGACGGCATATTCCAGCAAGATCTTGCTCCGTGTCACACGTCGAAAAAAGTTCAGAAGTTCATGAATGACAATGCCATTACGGTTCTTAAATGGCCTGGCAACTCGCCTGATATCAATCCCATAGAAAACTTGTGGGCCGTCATGAAACAGAAGCTCAGGAAACGAGACTGCACTACAAAAACTAAGATGATCGAAGCCATACTAGCGATATGGTTTCACGATGCAGAATTGTCTCTGACATGCCAGAAACTCGTTGACTCCATGCCTAAGAGAGTTAATTTGCTACTCAAGGCAAAGGGAGGACATATTAAATACTAATTGTCTGAAATAAAAGCAGAAGGACACAAAATACTTACTTTCCATGATTGAAATGTCAAATTTTCATTGAAATAATGCTTGTCCCAAGTAATTCGCACAAGACTGTATATTTCATGTTGACAAGTAAGAAGTTTGTATTTCTGTATATGTCAATATATGATAGTATAATTTGAGTAATTTCTAATTGTTTTTATAAAGGAATAGTAAGCTATATTTAAAATGATACAGACATTCTTTAATAAGAGCTTTCATTACTAAATGCGTTATCTGCACAGTCGTAAAAGTAACAGACACAACTGCACCAAGGAAATTAGTGATTGAACGATTTCTACCCTTATATAGCATTGGAAAAATCGAGTTAAAGGTGTCTTGGCAGTACGCAATGTTAGCATTATTAGTGTCATCTAATGGCTGCCAGGGCCGTTGACATCGACCTTACATAATCAAATTACAACCTACTAGTAATAGTTCGAATGCTTAGCGTCGTCCCATGACGAAAGTTGAAAAGATTTCTTTTCTATTTTCTTTTCTTTTTTATTTTCTTTGTAGCATTTGCAATGCCTTTGGAGTTTTTCTTCTGTTTTGGTGGTAGTTTTCTTAGATGTTCGTTGTTTGGACGGAATTTAGTTTAGCACTTGAATGGACCCACACTGAAAATTCGAAACTAACGAATTAACGCTAATTTAATATAGCTCCAAATGGACGCATAATAAAGGTGTTTTATATAAGTTTTTAGTATTGTTTTGTTAAATAGGGTGTTGTGTTTGACACCATCCTGCCATTCAGTGAACGCATAAACTTTATATGTAGGTCTTCCCATTATCTCATCCAAGATATCCATAGAATTAGATGCCACGTTACCTTCTCTGTTACCCTGTTCTCTAGCCGCCTTGACTTCGCATATCACCAATCCTAAAATCATTGCATTGGGTGCTCATGGAAAGGCGAATGATTTTCAAGACTGGGCTTACTTTATACAAAACTCTACATTTAAGAAAACCTGAATAACTTCTCTCTGTACTGACTCCCAAGATTTGTATCTACGTACTCCACTCGGTCTTCTGGCTGTCTAAACTTGACTGTTCCGTGGACAAGGTGAGTTCTCAGCCGGAGTGCCTTTTCTGTCGCTGGTTCTAGATTCTGGAACTCTCTTCCGACAAACGTTCGATCTGAAAAGCCTGTTTCCGCATTCATAGCTCGACTAAACACTCATCGTTTCCTGGACTCGTATCATCCGCAAATTATTTCTATCTCTACTCGGAATCCCTTCTTGCCTTTTCGATCAGACTCACCGACGAATTTAGCTTGCACGACGCTCTTGCTAAGTAGCGACCATTGAGTGATGAACTGAGTGTTACTTCTTATGGCGCTATAGAAGTCCTCAGTTAGATTAAATTGTTATGCAGCGTTTGATGACACTTTAGGGCCGTTAAAGCCGACATCACATTGTCTGATTCAGGGAACATAACCTGACTATATATTAGTAGTTCCTCAGTTTAACGACAGCTTATGGCATCAAAGGCCGTTGCCGTCGCCCTCCTCCTTTATCCAGGCTTGGGACTGGCACTACCCCCAAACAAGGCAGTGGCGGAGTTGACTATATATTAAGCTCCGTTTAAGCTTATATATCGTCGTTTCAATAGTTTTTAAGGTGTCTAAGGATTGAGACGTAAAATAAAGTTAGTTTAACAACATCCTGTGCTGCCAAGTCCGTTGACGTCTACCTTAACTTTAAATACGGACTGCGGCGATGATTTTCATTAAAAACTGAGCATGGTCGAGGTCATGCTGTCGCTGTATAAAACGCGTATATTTCATTTTTTGGTAATCAGGGTTGTTGTAGACGACATTGCTTTACAACGATTATAAAGATCGTAGGCCATATTATTTGGGAGTTCTGGGTAAGAACGTAGCTTCGCGGGGCGCAGTTGACTACGTTCACAGTCATCCGCCTCACTTTCCCTTTAACTTCCGAAGTAAACTGACCTTTAGCGCCCATAGTGTCCGTTCTCTCCAAGGAAGATTTAGGATTGGCCGCTTCCTTCAGAAAAGCAAAGCTTTGCCTCAACCCAAAGCGTGCTATTAGATGGAGTGCGGAGCAGAATACTTTCAAGTCTTGGCGTATGAAGTTTAAAAACGATCAGGATTTACATTTGGACAGATGTTGTTAAATATATAAAATATAAGACAGAATCGGAGACTTCGAAGACACACCTCCAAGGAGAAGCAAATACTAAGGAGAAGGAAAATGGCGCAGGAAATTCAACCGACAACAAAGGACCTGAGGCGTTTAAAGGTCGGCGCGGATGAGGCAAACGTTCGTCAAATACACCACAACAGAAGAGATGAGTCTCATGACAAAATTCAGTTCTACAAATGGAATGGACGGAGAAGGAAGCGACCGATGGGTTACTGAAGAGTTAAGGGTTTCAGGTGGATGGCCAGACGGAACCAATCGACATCCAAAGGGATTGGAAGCGATCTCCAAGGCGTTGACTGCGATTGTCAGTCGACGTAAGTCATCGACTTTTGGCAACTGTTCGATGGAGGCTCCCTGCTATGGCCAATTGGCTGTGAGTGAGATCCATCAGGGGAAAGACGCACACGGCGCCTCTATGGACGGCCTCTTGTCGCCCCAAGACTACAAATGACAGAAGGTGACTCAAATTGCATCAGTAAAAGAAAGGAATTAAACAGAAAATCAACAGAAAGAAAGAAACGTAAGAACTACAGGAAACGCCACAAATTCGAAAATAAAACCAGAAAAGTCGAACTCAACACATCATCGAAAGACAGAATCAGAGATAAGAGTTACAAAACACTTCAGATTTAAAGTCTACAATCCTCGTTGTAACTCCAGATCGACATAACGGCTCCTATTACCACAAAATGAAAGTGTGAACGTTTCTGTATAGTCCATAGCAACCGTATGACCCCGAATCTGCTCGTTTTTCAATGAATATCATCAGAACAGATCCTTCACCTTCGCTGTCCATTTAAATTATAAATTGGTACCACGCCGTTTAAGGTTCCCCGAGATTCAAATCAAGATGTCAGAGGACCTGGCAGCGATAAGATATCATTAAAATCTGGGTAATACAATGCAATCCTAAAACACCTTTAAAACAACTTAGAAAGACTGTATATTTACCTTGCGTTAAAGTATCAGACTAACTCCGCCACTGCCTTGTTTGGGGTAGCGCCAGTCCCAAGCCTGTATAAAGGAGGAGGGCGACGTCTACGACCTTTGATGCCATAAGCTGTCTTTAAACTGAGGAACCACCACACTTTCTACTAGGGAAATGCAAGGTAAGGTAAGATCGATGTCAATGGCTCTTACAGTCATAAGATGTCGTTAAACAATGGAAACTATTATGTCGATAGTTTTGTGTCACATGGCAACTGGGAAGGAACATCGTGGAAGGAACGATCGTTGCTGCTGAAAATTTAAAATTTAAAACAGAATCGGAGACTTCAAAGAACACCTCCAAGGAGAAGCAAATACTAGGGAGAAAGAAAATGGCTCCCTGCTCTAACCAATTGGCTGTGAGTGTCATCCATCAGGGGAAAGACGCATAAGGCGCCTCAGTGGACGGCCTCGTGACCCAAGACTACAAAAGACAGAAGATGATTCAAATTACAGCAGTAAAAGATATGCCGGTGACCTTACCTTATAATATATATTATGATACACAAGCTGCCGATCGTGTGTTTACTTTCTGTTTAACGACGCCATTTTTCATAACGAAGATGATTAGCTTAGTCGTCCTTCCTTAATCCAGGTTTCCGCCTGGAACCATCCGACTAAAGGCGGTGGCGGAGTTAAGGGTTGCATAGACTTAGCGATACAACGTATGCAATGAATATATAGATTGGCAATTCCGTATTGTAATTGTAATTGTAGCAACCTATCTCTGGTATCCACGGTGAGTAGTTTTTAATGTTTAACGACATCTTATGGCTGCCAGGGCCGTTTATGTCGACAACAGCTTATAATAAAGAGAATTCACAAGCAATGACTGGAAAAAATGATTGTGAATAAAAATCAGAATTATATATAACACTGAGCAAAACGAATAAAAGGTGTCTAATGTTGCCTTCTATTAATAGCAGCGTGGAGTATTTAGCGCGACATCTACGTTTAGTGAAAGAGGAACAGCAGTAATTTTGTTACTAAATATAAACACATAAAATGAAGAAACATAAAAAGCTGTGAATTCTACTCATACTTAATCCCACCAGAACAATTTCGACCAAAAAGACGCGTTGTTTCCGTTTCTTTTCAAACGTAAATCTTAATTAATGGAATTAACTATCACCAGCTTTTGAGGAATCCTTCTGTTTCTCTTATCTCATTTTGCGATCCAATTAAAATTTTAAGGTAATTTTTAAGTTGTGAAAACTGCCAACTTCAAGTTCAATTGGTAAAAAATCAAGATAATTTCCTTTCGTAGTTGAACTTATTTACTTTACTTGAATAATCAACATAATTTTTAAATGTGTGTCTTGTACATTAGCTTCACCTTTCTTGATTTTTCTGAAAGTGAGATCTTGGGGACGATACGTCAAAGGTCCTCCCCGTCACAAGATGTCACTATGTCGCGTTTGCTCAGTCTAACTGGAGATGTTGTAATTTCATACTTCAAATTCTTATAAGAACGATTTTTTAATTGTCACTTAATTTGTTTTATAGATTCTTCTTAATTGATTAATATGCATCTTTACGAAGTTCTTTACAGGCGCTAAATGAATGGCCAAATATATATGGAGGTATGTGCACAAATACGTGAGTGCCTGTTAATAAACTGGTTTCCGCGACTTAGCCTTCATTGGCCGCTAGAGAAATTTATAGCTTATGATATAACAATACGATTAAGGGGCACACGAAAATCCATGCGTACATACATACATTTATTTAGATATTACTGCTTTTATTTCAGTTCAATTTGCCATGATAATTTAGAGCTATGAAGTATTAAAAATCTCTATACTAATCAAGAGTTTAATTTTGGAGCAGAGTTAAAGGCTGACGTCAGCCTTGTCAAAAATTAAATGAAATAATTGTCTGTTGATACATGAGAGTTGCGTTATAATGATGATTATATATAACTTCAGATGAATGAGTTTTAAAGGTGTGTAGTCAGAACCGTACATCCATTTTTGAAAAACTCATTGTAACCAATTTTGAATGGCATAAGAAATGGTTTCTACTCCTTACGTCGGTGAAAAGAAACTACATACAACTACAAATGCTGCCTGTTGTAAAAGAGACGTTATGGTCGACGTCAGTGGCCCTGACAGCCACAAGATGTCGCTAATCGTAATCGTAATCTCAAGATTTCCACAGCGCCCAACGAAAGCTAAATCACGGGGAGAATCAGGGAGAAGGAAAAGAGCGCAGGAAAATGGCGCAGAAAATTCAAACGACAACAAAGGGCCACACGGAAGACTTGTGTTTGAGGCGTTTAAGTGTGGGCGCGGAGGAGACAACCGTTCGTCAAATACACTACAACAAAAGAGATGAGTCTCGTTAAAAAAATTAGTTCTACAACTGCAATGGACGCAGAAGGAAGCGACCGATCGGCTACTGAAGAGTTAAGGGTCTCAGGAGGATGGCCAGACGGAACCAACAGGACATCCAAAGGGAGTGGAAGCGATCTCCAAGGCGTTGACAGCGTTCGTCAGTCGACGTAAGTCATCGACTTTTGGCAACTGTTCGATGGAGGCTCCTTGCTCTTACCAGTTGGCTGAGAGTAAGATCCATATGAGAAGAGACGCACACGGCGCCTCAGTGGACGGCCTAGTTTCGTCCCAAGACTACAAAAGACAGAAGGTGATTCAAATTACAACAGTAAAAGATGTGACGGTGGCAACCAGCGCCGTTTACGTCGACCTTACCTTAGAACATATAGTATGACAGACAAGCTGTCGATCGTGTGTTTACTTTCTGTTTAACAACGATATTTTTCATGAGGTAGATGATTAGCTTATTCCTCCTCCCTTAATCCAGGCTTGGATCCATCCGACTAAAGGCGGTGGCGGAGTTAAGGGTTGCATAGACGTAACGATACAACGTATGCAATGAATATATAGATTGGCAATTTCGTATTGTAACTGTAATTGTAGCAACCTTTCTATGGTATCCTCTGTGAGTAGTTTTTAATGTTTAATGACATCTAATGGCTGCTAGAGCCGTTTATGTCGGCTACAGCTTTAAATTAGGAAAATACACAGATCACGACTAGGCGGAGAATTCTGAAAGAATGAAATCAGCTTTATATATAACGCTGAGAAAAGCCAATTAAAGGTGTCTAATGTTGCCTTCTAATAATAGCAGAGTCGAATATTTAACGCGACATCTTGTGGATGCCAAAAACGAGTCGACCTCATCTTATGTGTTGCGAAATTGGAACAGCAGTAATTTTTTCAATTACATATTAACACATAAAATCGAGATATATAATAAACCTGTGAATTACATTCGCCCTTAATTCCACCATGACAAACTGACGATCAGCTCCCTGCGGCCAAATTTCAGTCCCAAACTTTTCAAATAAAAGGACTCCTTTGGTGGGACAAGCAGCGAAACTCCGCCACTGCCTTGTTTGGGGGTAGTGCCAGTTCCAAGCCTGGATAAAGGAGGAGGGCGACGTCAACGGCCTTTGATAAAGGAGGAGGGCGACGGCAACGGCCTTTGATGCCATAAGCTGTCGTTAAACTGAGGAACTACATCGTTAAATAACTGAGATAGTGCGCTGAAGTCGAAGTAAACGGCCCTGACAGCGACAAATTGTCGCTATGGTAACAACGTATGTTCTGACCTCTTGAAGCTAGGGGGTAAACGAGTAAATGGATACAGAAATGTTGACTCACTTTCGGATAGGAGCTTTTAGTCGAGACCTGAATTCTTGAACATTTATACATCGAGCATAGGTGATGTTTGCGCCTCACTTCATCTCAGCTTCGACCTCGCGCTATGTGACGGCTGCTTCTATCGATGTAGCTCACTAGGTAGCTTAGAATTTAATGCGTCTAAATCTATTATAAACTAATTTTATATTATCTAATTGTATAATCATATAATTTGCAAATGAGTCATCTGGAATTCTGCATTTGCCATACAACCAATCCTATTACAGCTTAAGTCGAATTTAAAGGTAGCTTTCTAGACGAACTGATACTAAGTTTGAAGCAGTATTGTGTAAATATTATACGGTGTTTAGCGACATCTGGCGGCAGACCAGGCGATGACATAACCCACAATACAGTTGTTCAGAAATAATACTTTCACACGCCTGACAATTAAAGTTTTGATTCTTTACCGACATCTTATGGCTTGAAAGGCCGCTGACATCCATTCTATCTTAGGAAAAGGAGTCCTGACTAAAATCAATTAACATTAAGTGCTGGTGATTAATTAATAAAGCATCGGTCAACTGCAATTTAAAGGTGTCTAAACTGCGCTTGCATTTAGTAGATGGCGGTGAACTGCAGTATATCTTGTTTTGGATTTATTTCCAGTTCTTGTAGTAGGAACTTTGCTATTTTCTTATGCAGAATCGCAAATGAGTTAAATATCTTAATGCTTGTGTGTAACTGTATTAGTAGTTCCAATGTTTAACGACAGCTTATGGCATCAAAGGCCGTTGCCGTCGCCCTCCTCCTTTATCCAGGCTTGGGACTGGCACTACCCCCAAACAAGGCAGTAGCAGAGTTGTATTGTAGTCTGTGTTCCATTTTAAGCAGACATGCGACTCGGTCTCGTCTCAACCATTGCCGCAGATTTCTTCTTTATCTGCCGCAAAGTATCCGGATTGTTCCGGAGTCCCGAACTTTCACGATCCAGCACAGAAGTTTTGTTTTGGTAGGTCCATCTTTTCGGAAGCAGTTGCCTATTTTGTCGTGGGTTTTGATTGACTTCGCGACAGATATTAGTCAACGTTAACGACCCTGGCAGCCACAAGATGTCGCTAAACAATGTGAACCAACTAAGATGTCAACGGGTTTTGATGCCATAAAGTGTCCTTAAACCGTTGGAATCCATCCACCTCTAGTAAGGCTGCATCTAATTATACAGTGTAGGTTTAAGTAGTAAATAAGTAAGCTACGATTCCTCGCTTAGCCGGTGGACACATGGCGTGTTAACAAATGTCTTACTTACTTAGCTGATTTAAATCAACAGAAGGATCCTGAAGCTTAGTCGTGCAGGCGTAGCTCTTATAGATCCGGTAGGAGGAGCTGTAGGTAACAGACCACATAGCCCCAGGCGCCACGAATAGCATGACTCTGGGTCCTAAAGGGAATGGTTACTTAAGTAAGGAAAGCCTACAGAAAGAGGCCTATGTCAGCTAGCAGATATAAGAGAATACTAGACACTAAGTCCTTTCGGTTAAGACAACCTACAGTCAAACAGAATGACGGTATTCTGTAATTTTTATGCTGTTGGGATAAGGATCGACTGAGATGAGACTCTAAGTTAATCGTTTGGTTACATTCGGCCAGGTAATCATAGGGTCTCTTTGGGAGTCACAACGCACTTGTTCAATCGTTGCTTAGATCATACAAAATCTCGCATGCATGACGAACACAGTCGTATTCAACAATAGAATATTGAAGCTAAATGCAATCGTTCAATCCGATGGTATTGTTACGGAAACAACCCAAGTAAGTGTTCCTCCGGGCGGTTGATCCAAACGTACACTTGGATGACCTAACCAGCACCATCCTAAAAGTAAATTCATGGAGCAAGGCTCCCGTGATGAATCAGGAGGCTGCATCAACAAAGTCTTCACGTTTCAATCTTTCATGAATTTCACATTGAAAGCTATGTTAGTAAGTCCCTGTAGGTCCAAGATAGCAAGTGCCAGCATTAGCATCTTTTTATTATTGTTTCTGCATTTATTAGGCGCCACTGTCTTAATGACTTAGCATCAATCTATGGCGCCGAGCAGTTGTGAATGAAGGACTTGCTCAAGGTCCTTTCACAGTAACCGTCTCAGGGGAGTTTCGAACCCGCACTCTCCGCGTTACAAGCCGAGCACTCTCTCCAATAGGCTACCATGCCACGGAATCTTAAGCGAACTAATGTGAGCTTCATAATTATTCTAATGAGACTACACACATCAGCTAATTAAAACAACTGATCAACCAATATAAATGTAATAGCAATGTCCATTTGAAAATATTACATATGTTAGTTTGTTGATAATGCAGCAGATGGAACTGATCATTGTACAAAAGTTCTAAATGATTTATTAATGTCATCAGCAATGTGCTAATGTTTTTTTGTAATTTATTAAAGCTATCCACAAAAGCAAAAGATTAAATCATTGCCAATTAGCTAAGCTCTGTTGTCGTTCCATGCGGTGACGCAAGTGCAATTCCACAAACCGATGGACAACTTCCACTTTGTAGCCACCAGTGTTTTTTTCTAGAAAAAAAGGTTTCGGAACTAAACAATTATGGAATTTTGTGCTAAAATTTCATTATTTTTAGCAGTCAATAAACACCGAAAACAGTGTAAAGTTGTAAACAATTAAATTGAATTAAAATAAGTTACATTATATTATATACTTAAAATAACTTAGTAACACAATTATGTTATTAAAGACTAAATAATTGTTTAATAGCCGAAAAAAGGTGTCGGAACTCCGTTGCGGAGCGTTCCGTCTGAAAAAAGCGCTGGTGACCACCACCTAGTAGCAGGAGTCATAGTGGTCTGGATCCCAGCCTTTTGTAGGGGTAGTCGTCGTTTGAATCGGAGTCCAAATCTCGGTATCTCCGAGACCAAGGGGGGGTAGGAGATTTCATTGTCGCAGTTCCCCGCTTGGCAACGACATTTTCGTCTCTCTTCCACTTCGAAATGATCTCCTGGATCTGGTCTTCGAGCTGCGGATCGCTGCAGCGAACGTCCAGTCCACTTCCGGTGGTTGTGAAGTTCCGGCCGCCACTGCCGTAGCTGCCACAGCCGTAACTGCCACTGCCATAACTGCCTCTGCCGTAACTTTCCAATACGGTGATAGTGCTGAGAACTCCTGCTTCCTCGAGCTTCTTGTAGAGGTAGAGACGTCTGTTGCCGCGGGAACCACAGTACCACTGGCCGTTCCTGCGGATGCATTTGATCTCTGGCAGATCCGTCACTTTCTCTTCGCCACTGATCAGCCGAGCGAAGGTCGATGTCAGCGGAATCCCATCGGAGAACTTGCTCGAGATGGTGTCCTGTGAGCAGCGGATTTCGCTCGGACGCACATTGAACTCCATCGTCGCTCAGCACAAAAGGAGTTCAATCCTAAAATCATATCGCAACGAGTTTGTCTAATATCTAAACGACCATGAAGCATAAGCAGCTTGGATTGAGAGCATAAGGTCATGGACAAGATGAACTATGAGTCAGTTACTGAGGACAACTGAAGATAGAAACATCTGAAGTCTTACGGTTCATGGTGCAGCCCACCTTCGGATCGAAGACAGCTAAAGAGAATAAGACAGCTGAAAAGAATAAGACAGTTGAAGAGGATAAGACAGCTGAAGAGAATAAGACAGCTAAAGAGAATAAGACAGCTAAAGAGAATAAGACAGCTGAAAAGAATAAGACAACTAAAGAGAATAAGACAGCTAAAGAGAATAAGACAGCTGAAAAGAATAAGACAGCTAAAGAGAATAAGACAGTTAAAGAGAATAAGACAGCTGAAGAGTATAAGACAGGTAAAGAGAATAAGACAGCTAAAGAGAATAAGACAGCTAAAGAGAATAAGACAGCTAAAGAGAATTAGACAGCTAAAGAGAATCAGAATAAGAATAAGAATATGCTAAAGAGAATAAGCTTAAGAGAATAAGCCAAAGAGAATAAGCTAAAGAGAATAAGACAGCTAAAGAGAACAAGACAGCTGAAAAGAATAAGACAGTTGAAGAGGATAAGACAGCTGAAGAGAATAAGACAGTTAAAGAGAATAAGACAGCTGAAGAGTATAAGACAGGTAAAGAGAATAAGACAGCTAAAGAGAATAAGACAGCTAAAGAGAATAAGACAGCTGAAAAGAATAAGACAGCTAAAGAGAATAAGACAGCTAAAGAGAATAAGACAGCTGAAAAGAATAAGACAGCTAAAGAGAATAAGACAGCTAAAGAGAATAAGACAGCTGAAAAGAATAAGACAGCTAAAGAGAATAAGACAGCTAAAGAGAATAAGACAGCTAAAGAGAATTAGACAGCTAAAGAGAATCAGAATAAGAATAAGAATATGCTAAAGAGAATAAGCTTAAGAGAATAAGCCAAAGAGAATAAGCTAAAGAGAATAAGACAGCTAAAGAGAACAAGACTAAGAATAAGAATAAGCTAAAGAGAATAAGCTGAAGAGATTAAGTTAAAGAGAATAAGACGCTTTTGCGAGGTACCTAAAGGCGCTATGTCAAGTGTCTTGAAACACATAATAGACAGGACGCACAGGCAGAACCATTGATCAGCCGAGTAGCTGACCACTACATTTTGACTACTAAAGGATGGAGAGCTGAGCTACAGACAGCTACCGACAAGTTGTCACTTGGTTCTTTTGAAACGACGCTGGCAGGCACAGATAAGTTAAGCAACAGCAAGTGGGTTTGCACTTGGATGGGTGATCGTCCGTGGAATACCACTCCACTTGGATCCAGTTCTGCCCTTCATCCTTTAGAAGTCAAAATGTAGTGGGCAGTTACTGAAAATCACCACAAGTTGGAAGGTTCAGAAGATGACCTGTTTGATTACTGTGATCATTTTTTAAACTCATTATTGCGTTACGGCGATAATCCATTTGAAAATAATAGATATTATCAGTGCTTTTTTCTAGAAAAAAAGGTTCAGGAACTGAACAATTAAGGAATTTTGTGCTAAAATTTCATTTTTATCAATCAATAAACACTGAAAACAGTGTAAAGTTGTAAACACTGGAATTGAATTAAAATAAGTTACATTATATTACATAATTTAAATAACGCAGTAACACAATCCTTTTACTATAAACTAAATTATTTTGTATTAGCCGAAAAAAGGTGCCGGAACGCCGTTCCGGAGCCGTTCCGTCTGAAAAAAGCACTGCATATTATAATGTAACTGAACATTGTAACGGCAGAGAGGACGACACTCTTTCTTGTTACCTCTTGTCAAATCTAACCTGTATAAAAGTTGTTTTGTGAATCGATGTATCTTTACTTATATTTAGTTGTGCAAGTCTGTCTATTATATTTACTCGTGTTATAATCTAGTTTAAATATGAATGTGAACAATTTACACGATGTAATGCATGTGCATTTGTTAGATGCTGATAAAGGCTACTTACTTACTCACCTAATAAACCTCCGATCTTTCTAACGAAGATCCGACCTTTACAAGAAAGATCCAACCAGTATTATGGAGGTCATACCTCTATAATAATTGAAGACCCGATCTTTACAAAATCCAACCTTTCAAATAAAGATCCGACCTTTTAAATGAAGATCCGACCTTTCTAATGAAGATCCGACCTTTCTAATGAAGATCCAACCTTTCTAATGAAGATCCGACCTTTCTAATGAAGATCCAACCTGCATAATAAAAATCCTACCTTTATTATGAAGATCCTACCTTTCTAATGCATATCATACCGTACCTGTCCAATAAAGATACAACCTTTGTAATAAATATTCAACCTTTATTATGAAGATCTACGTTTCTAGTGCAATTCCTACCTTTCCAATGAAGATCCGACCTTTCTAGAGACGAACCGATCTTTCTACAAATCCAAACGAAACTACAACGATCTGTTTTACTTAGCGCTTTCTGCGCAGTTACTGATTACAACATTGTACTCTTGTGTATGGATTTAATAGCGTTGATAAGACTATCTTTGTCTATTACTGCTGCTCATGAGTCCTTCTGCTTGGCTGTGTGCATAGGGCCTATGTTCGCGCTACTGCCTAACACGAACATCTACCTTTGCAAAAACCGAAACCGAAAGAGATTAACTATTTTAAATTATCAAAATGGCTGTGAGACCGTCTATAACACCACTGCAAATGTTCTCACGGCATCAAATGACGTTGCTGCTAAGGGAACCCAGAGTGCGTGACATAATCCAGGGTTAATTCAGCACAAGAGCTGACAGGCGATCCAGATAGAGTGTTTATTTTACGTGTAGGACAGATATTACAAAGTGCCACCACCACCACAACCAATACTACCACCAATACACTACTACGACACCACCACCCCAACCACTAATGCTATAAGAGCCACCATAATCACCAAAACCACCACCACCATCAGAGTACAACCACGCCTACTACAACCAAAAACCACCATTACCACTACCACCAACACCAACACCACCTCTACAACCAGAACCACCTTTAAAGCTAAGACCACCACCACCACCTCTATGACCAAAAACTACCATTACCACCACAACCAACACCACAAAACCACCACCACCATCATCATGACCTCCATCACCACCATCATCATCATCATCACCACCACCACTACCTCCACAAGGACCACCACCACCACCTTGATACAAGTCCTAAATGCTCAGCTAGGCCTATATACCACTCCAGTGGAAATGTAACTGGTGTCAGGAGACCAATACACGATTAAACAGATTTTATGCCCCTACGAATGAAAACTGTTCTCGTGCAAAAAAGACAATCAACTCATAAAGCTGATTTCGAAAGTTATATCACAGAATCACAAAATACCAAACAATGACGTTTATCTCATTTTAATATAAAAAATTTGAATCACACGCACAGTCACGCAACAATTTGAATCTGAAGCGCTCATTTTAGGTCTATAGTTCAGAATTGTATTGAAAATTGACTATAAATCATATTTTCCTAAAATAAAAAAATGTGTGCAAACGAAACTTTAGCATTTCAATGCTCCAGCCTTGCTTGATGCAATAGGTCTGAAGGCATTAACGTTGAATGATCCTAAGTAGCGTTGAAGCATTCTAACTAGCGTTGAAGCATTCTAAGTAGCATTGAAGCATCCTAAGTAGCTTTGAAGCCTCCTGAGTGAAGTAGAAGCATTCTATGCAGCGTTAAAGCATCCTGAAAAGGACCTGCAACTAAGAGAAACAACCAATAGAACCAACTGATCAAAAAATGTATATTTAGGCCATGACATCTAGTGTACTAATAATGGAACCGAATGCAAGAGCCCAATGTAAATTAAGACAATCTAATTTAACAAGAAAAAAATGAAAGACGATGGAATAAATCAGTGTACCAATGTTCTCGATGAGTTATTAAATGTTGTCTACAAATTGGAAGAGATCAAACATTGCCTATTAACGAAACTCTTGTGTTCTTCAATGCGATGAACTACAGGTGCTAGTCTTTAAAACGGATTGCTAGCTTTCGCTTTGAGACCACCTGTTAATAGTAGTCATAGGTGTCTGAATCGAAGTCAGGGTAGTGGTGATCGTAGGAATCGTAGTCGTATGAGTAGTCATCGTACGGATCGGAGTCGTACAGATCACAGTCATCGTATGGATCGAACTCGATATCGCGGTATGTTGCAAAGCTCGAGGTGATCGGTGATACTGGGGTAGTTTTCCACTTGGCAACGACATCCTCGCCTCTCTTCCACTGCGAAATGATCTCCTGGATCTGGTATTCGAGCTGCGACCCGCGACAGCGAATGTATAATCCACTGCATTTCGTTGTGAAGTTCCTACGGCCAGTGTTGCGTCCTCTCAATGCGGAGATGGTGCTGAGGACGCCTGCCTCGTGGAGCTTCTTGTACAGGAACAGACGTCTGTTACCCGAAGCAGCGTACCAGCTGCCTTCTTTGAGCACGCACTCAATGGCTGGTAGGCTCATCACGCTCAGTTGGCCGCTGATCAGTCGAGCGAAGGTTGAAGTTAGTGGCGTCCTGTCGGAGAACTTGTTGGAGATGCTGTCTTGTGAGTAGCGGATCTCGCTCGGACTTAGAGTCAGAGTCATCTTGGGTCAGCGCCGATGGAACTCAGTTCTGAAATAACAGAGAATGCAGATGCAGATGTTTTATTAACATCATTCAGTAATCAAGTTACAACAGTACAGAATAAAACTGCAACATTTGATAATGTCCTCCTAACAAAGTTCAGAATTCCACATAGAAACTGGGTAACTTTAAGAACCACATGTATTATGCCGCTTGGTGCAGTGCGCGCTGACCGTTCACCTGGTTACCATTTACATACTGATGACACTCGGTGTCTCATTTCTTTTGGCAGTTCCACTTCTGCTCCTTCCGTGCAACTACTATCAGCAGTTTGACCCCTCCAAAACCGAACGACTTCTTTTGCGCTTAAACCAGCAGCTTACTTCTATTCACATCAGTGGATTGGTTGTCACTCGCACCGAGTCATCACGTAATTTGGGCGTAATATTTTATTCCATTGTGTCTTTCTCGGAGCATATTCATTCCACTCCCAAATATGTTCATTTTCCACGTTTATTTATACAAGACATTCGCAGAATAAGACCTCGTATACCTCGGAATGTCTTGAGTTCACTAGCTAACGCTCTTATTTCTAATCGTCTTGAAAAGTTGTAACTCACCTTTATACTTGTAAATCACTTTTTAACTTCTTGATAACTTGTAACTCACTTATGAGGAGTGTCACTAAGACAAGTCTGCTAAATTACAAATGCTCCCGCACTCCTTGGAAAACACCCGAATTCCAACAAATCACGCCTATACTGCAATTGTTGCACGGGCTTCCTATAGAACAACGAATCCAGCTTAGAACTTGTCTCATAGTTTATGAAGTAATACACACTGACCATTGAACTCACCTTTCGTCTCAGTTCACCTGTCAAGTTCACAAGAAGGCTCAATGCACTCGCTTATTGGATGATTGTGTAGTTGCTGTTTAGCGACGCTGCGTCATGACGAAGATGATTAGCGTTGCCCTTATCCTTTATCCAGGCTTCGGACTAGATGATCCGATTCTTCTAGTGCCGAGCACCAGAAAAGTACATCTCGTACAACTTTATTATTTATTATTAGACATTTGTCAATGCAAGTAGTACATGTAGCTTGATACTGACGATGCTGCATAAATTGTCGTGATTACAATTATAATCTCCAATTACAAAGTACCAGGTTCCAGATCTTTCTCAGTCGCCGACCCTAGCCCTGTAAGTCGATGCCTGTTTCTGCCCACTGTGCTGGTTCTATAATTTCGTATCGGTTGGGAATTAAATCTCATGCTTCGAATTGTTAACACCCCTCGACAGCCCAGTAGCCCGTCTTCCGGTTTCAAATAGGCTTCATGTATCTTAATTTTATGGCTCTGTCTAAAGGATCATTTTGGAAAGTAGTTTTGCTTAGAAGCGACCATCGATTTGTGACATGACATTTAGACGCAATAGAAGTCATGTATTAACATTATTTAAGTAGGGTAAATGAGATAATGAAATGTAATGGAATATAAGGAATTCCAAAAGGAAACAATTAGAGCCTGGTTTTGAAATCTGAGATAGGTAAGATAAAATAATGAGTCCCCAGACCACCTACATGTATCAGACCGGCGGGGGAATGAATCTTCAGTCAGCCCAGTGCCCGAAGATGAATGGATTTACGAGAGTCTATGCTAGCGATCGGCCTGGAGTGTGGGGAAGAGTCGCTAGTCATACAGACGATTGACACAGAACATGACACCTACATATATCTGGAATCAGAGGGTCCAGCTTCTTTGATTAATCACAAACAAAATAGGTGTCAGATAAGTCTCGTCGAGAAACAAGAACCGCAGAGACAAGTAGGCAGACACGCAATGGGAACCACGTAGACAAGCCCGAGTAAAGAGGCCACGATTATAACAGATGGCCACGTGTAATGGTAGTAGTTGCTAGTAATAATAATAATGATCGTAGTCGTTATCGTAATTCCGAGATTTCTTCAGCGCCCAACGAAAGTCGAGTCGCGGGGACCAACTTATTCATAGGCGCTCAGTCAAAACAAATCGATAGGCAAAAGGGTTCGGATCCAGGTCAAGATCCAAAAGTCAGACGGAGAGACAGCAGTGGCAGCTATGGGGGATGGTGTTTGGGGTTGGAGAGGAGAGAGAGATAAGAGGAAGAAGGGGTGTCAGGGTACGATCTGTGAAAGAGGAATGTTTTGAGTTCTGAGGGAAAGGCCGAAGCAGATATTGCAAGCGGTGGAGCATCGACGAGTTTGTATGATGGGTCAGAAAACTGTCGCAAACTATGCCATGTAATGGTTGTTCTTTGGTATGTATCATCATTTGTTTATTAAATCTATATTAGCTGCAAGCGGAGTAGATCTTGTCATCTCTAGCTGGAATTCCCGACTCGGTCATAGATTGATGACTGGTGGTTACGATAATGGCTATAAAAGTTTCCCGATAAGATTAGATAATCACTTTTAACGTAATCCCGATAAAGCTGACCACTGGGAAGGTTACAGTATTGCCAAAAATATTAATCTTCGGTAAAAACAAGGAAGGAAATGAATTTGGAAAATTAATAATTATGAGATAGAAATGAACATGAAAACGAAATGGAATGAAATGATAATGTAATTGGAATTAACATGAACTGAATGTGGAAATGGGATTGAAATTAAAATTGAATGAAAGTGGACATTCTATTAAAACTGAAAAGGAAATGGAATAGAAATGGACGTGGAAATTTAAAGGAGATGAACAATCGATATGAAACGAAAATGTAAAATTGGAATGAAATCGTAATGGAGATGGAATGGTAATGGACATGGAATAAAAATATAAATGGACATGGAAGTATAGTAGAAATCTACATGGAATATAAATGGACATGGAATCTGGAAAGAAATGTGATATGAATAGTAAGGGGTTAACTTAACGGGTTAAAATTGTGTCCAACAGAGATAAACATTAAACTTCAACCAGAAACAAAATGTGTTCTTCTCAATATGTCCCTTTAACATTGTCCCTTTAATGTGACTCTATACAAAGAAATTTTTACCACAACTAGTCAAGGATAACCAAATTCACTGAAAAATGACCAGGATCTAGGTCATACTGTCGATATATAGACAAACGTGCACATTTACATTTTAGAATGGAACTTACGAGGACTATACGCTTAAATATCGATGTCTATTCATAAGTAATGTAAGTCTAAATTTCAGACGATTGTAAGTGATCATACATACAGAAACACAGATGAACCGAAATGTCGTCTGATGATCCGACAAGTAGAAAGATGAGTCACGACAGCAATAACCAACGCGGAAGTACATAAGAATTTACTACGCAGGTTAAGCTGAAAACGGCCTGAGCTTTTGGTCACATGTGAGTCGATATTGCTCATTGTTTTTCTGACTCTGCCTCAGTTTGTTAGTCTCTTTGGTCATTTTTAGTTCGTCTGCGTCAGTCTCTGTTTGAGTGGTCATGCATTTGTGTGACTGTCTACGTATTTACTTTACTTTACGTGTGTTCTTCTGTTTGTGTATAATTGTGTATTTGTTTGTCTGTCTAAGTGTTTATCTGTGTGCGTGGGTCTGTGTTACAGCGTGCTACGGAAAGTTCCTTTAGCAGAAACCGAAAATGAAATATGGAATAGTTTGCATTGGGTTCAATTCTCGCTCAACGGACAGTTATGCTGCCTATCCAGTACCTCGATCTCAATATTCACCAACCCAGCCTTTATTGCCGCTGCCAGGAGGCTCCCAGCAGACTTGAAAGCCATTCACCTTTCCATTTCTTCAAATTCAGGGGTTGGTGTCACATTGTCCGTTAACTTGTCTCAACTGCGAAGTCCACCTACTTGTCTCGTATGGTCTCTCAGAGCTCCTCTTTGCCAAGATTATTATGGCAGGAGGTGAACAAGATCCTACACCGCAACGAATGCAATATATTACCTAGTCTTTATCACATTCTACCCTTGCCGACGGGTTACTGCTATTTTTTCTGACAAGATCTCGACCATCAGACTTAAGTTTTAAAATTTTCTTCTTCTGATAGCCTATCATATCCTAAATCTCCTCCTCCGGATTTCAGTCTATTCCAAATAACAACTCTGACTGTGATTCTTAATCTCATTTTTCGTCTCTAGATCAACAATGTGCCTCGGACGTTATTCCTATTGCCCTTCAACCATCACATACATTGTAAGCTTCTCTCTTTCTGAAGTCTATTTCCCCGCCAGTTTTGCTCATACTATGGCTTACTCTCTTCTTAAAAAGCCATCTCTCTCTCATTTAATGCTCTATCAAACTATCACCCTATCTCTATTCTCAATTTCACTAAATAAATTCTGGAAAAAAGTAATTGCTAATCGACTGAGCTGTCACCTTTCTTCCAACAACCAGTACCTTCTTTTCCAATCTACCTACCGCAAATATTATTCCACTAAAATTGCACTATTTACCATTCACAACCACACAGTCAGCTCCATGGATGAAGGAAAAGTAACTGTTGTCATTCTCCTTGACCTACCTACTGCGTTTGATACGGTTGATCATGATAAGCTCCTTCACCGTCTCGATTGCGGTGATTCTGTACTGGGCCACTCCTGTTCACATTACAAACCACTCCACTCGGTTCACCACTTACTGATAGCTCTCTTGACCTCCATTTGTATGCTTCAAAAACCGAACTTGTTCTCCAGCAACTCCGTTAATTTGATTGCCCTAAGCCTGTTCAGTTGGGTGGCTTAATTATTAAATGCAGTGAATGCGCTCGCAGTTTGGGTATGGCGTTTGATTCCACCCTGTCATTTCTAACCATGTTCAAGACATACGAAGAGCAGCAGCTCAATTTCACATAGGGGATATTTGTAGAATCGGATCTCTTTTGCCTCGAACTGCTTTAATCCCATTAGCTAATGCATTGGTTTCCATCAGACTTGACTACTGCAACTACCTTCTTATTGGCATCACTAAAGAAGGTCTGCACAAACTATAGTTGCTGAAAACTATCTCGCCAGAGCCATAGCAAAGACCCAAATAGCATGAATAAAATGAAAATGCAATGAAAATGTAGTAGAAAAGGACATATGATAATAATGATGGACATGGAATAGATATTAATCCAATAACATATTGGATAGCTGACATGAAAAAGAAAACAGATATTGCCAGGTTAATTTAGCAAAACTGTCTCATCATTTGTTCTTTTTTCTGTCCATGATATTCTAAGTATTTTCCGTATGCACTTCATTTCAAATGCCCTTATTCTATCCTCATCCTTCTTTTTGATTGTCCAGCTCTCACATCCGTACATCATTACTGGCCAGATAAGCGTCTTCATTAATTTTAACTTTGTGTGTACATATTGGATAGTTGACATGAAAAAGAAAACAGATATTGCCAGGTTAATTTAGCAAAACTGTCTCATGAACAAACATTAAACTACAGCAAGAAAGTAAATACATCCATGCATCCTTGATATGTGACCATTTTGACACTGTCTCTATAGTGTGACCATTGCAGAAAAGAAAACTTACCAGAGATATTCAAGAAACCTAAAATCGTAGATAGAAGACCATAAGCCTAGTCCTCGATGTATATTCATGACTACCACAAGTCTGAAGTTTAGACGGCGGTAGTTTATTATAAACACGGATAAATAAATTATCTTGCTCTATTATCCGACAGCATGATGCATAACGTAGATATAACTATAATAACCAACAGGGACCTGCATACGAATTCAGTGCGCAGTTGTTACCTGCAACAGATGCCCGAGTTAATGCGGTCACGAGTGAGTCTGTGTTGGTCAGCGTTTGTCTTACTCTGCGGGTGTCTATGTGCTTGTTTGTCAGTGTGTGTCAGAGTGTGCTGCGGAAAGTTTCTTTTGCGGAAACCGAAACCGAAATATGTAAATGTTCTAATGTTGTAGGGCCTACCTTATCAGTGGTAGGCTAAAATTTCTGCCTATATAGTTCAGTCTTAGGACCTCTGCTGTTCATCCTCTACACTTCTTCAGTGTTATCCGATGTCCCTCTTTCTCATGGCCTAGGTATCGACTTGTATGCCGATAATTCCGAACTCTGTGTATATCTCCGGCTAAATGAGGTGGCTGAAGTTATCACAAGACCTGCAAAGGTGGTATGCTTTGGAGTCTGTATTACACACTTCAACCTTAACCCTGACAAACCTGAGGTCATCTGGTTTGACCAATCCTCCAAGCCCCTACACTGCACTGACCTGTCACTCTCTATCTCATCCTCTTTATTTTACCCATCCTGTATTGTTCGAGATGTTGAATCAAGTGCGGCTAGACCCTGTATCTAAACTCTCATAGAGCAACTTCTCGAACATGTTTGTTTCACTCTATAAAGGTCAGAAAACTACATTATATTCATCGCTGAAAACACTGACACAAATCCTTATTCTGATAACACTCAACTACTGAATTCTCTGTAGTTTGCCTGACTGCACTGTGCTTCCTATAAACACCTCATGTACCTCCACTGTGCTTTGGACTCTCTTACCGAGGCCATATCACACTAGCTCCTTGTTCTCTACACTGGCTTCCTGTATCTGAGTCTATCCGCTTCAAGCAGGCAAATTTCAGGTACAAAGAAAGTGCAGCTCATTTGCCTTCCTACTTATCCTCCATGGTTATTCTCTAAGAGCGATCCTCTCTTCGATCAGCATCTTCTGGAAAGAATTTTGTTCTTGATAAACGTCGTGTTTTTATCCAGTGCCAATTCACAGTTGCTGGTTCTACCATTTGGAACTCTCTAACCTCTTATTTTCGCGACCCTTAAACTGACACTATCTTTCGCCTTAAACTGAAAACTTCTCTTCCAATCTGTGTGGTTCTTAATCTTTCCTCTTGACCGGCTTCAATGTGCACTTCTGAACTTTTAAAGGAAGCATTGTCAAATTTGTATTGTTTTCTAATGCATTATAAATATAATGCGTACTTAAGGCATTGGGTTCATCACCTGATCAAAGGTGCAGTTAGTTAAGCTGATGGTATTGCTGCTGACCCCAAGACCCAGAATACCAATTCTCACCCAGTCCATCCATAATCGTCATCCAAAACACCACCAACCCCAGTACCACTACCACCGTCACAACCACCATCATCACCAACAAAACCAACACAACCATTACAACCACACTACTACCTAAACCATCACCGTCATCATCACCACCACAACCACCGCCTCCTTCACAAGATATACGTGGTAACCCGGTTGGTCCGAGTGCTCGACTGTAATGTTAACAGAACTGTTTAAAGTCTTCTCCCTAGACACGGTTATTGTGTAGGGACCTTGATCAAGTTCTTCCCGCACAGTTCCTCAACGTCATTGATCCAAGTTGCTTACCCACCGTAGCCTGGCTTCTGATTTCTCCGACCTATCGGAATTCGACCCGGCTTCTCCAACGGTTTTGGATTTTTGACTGATTATGACTTGAAGCGACCATCGGCTGATGCCTTGGGCATTATGAAGCCTTTTGATTATAACATATTGGTTGATGCTTAGTTATTAGTCATTGGCGATTAATAAATGTGGAAAGAAAAATAATAATAGTACTAAGACAAGTCGCCACATTCTTGAGTGCGATATCTGTTAATATTGTCGTTCCATTCGAGATTTCAGGTGAATGCAGCATAAGCATATTGTATATTATCTAGACAATATAGCGCCTCTTAATACTCTCAAAAGCGCTGCACTTTTGAGAAGTACTAAAGACATGCAAGGCGCGAAGTAATTAACCGAGAGTCTATTTCTTTTGGTCGTCAGTGCTGTTGCTTTTCAGCACAGTAATGGTGCTGAGGAAGTTTGCTCTTAGTGCTGTTTTTTAAAGCACAGTGGAGAGTTTTCTTAAAGCCTAATATTTGTAATTTTATGTCCTATAGAGCTGGAATATTAATATATATGAATGATGGCAATTATATGATTAAACATGCACGTCTGCATCTAATCTAGCATCGTATAAGCTTTATAAACAAACCAAGTAAAACTTAAATGTGAATATAAAGAGAAGCGCAACGCAGTCATTTGCAATAATAATACATAAACATATATCCAAATGCATATGTACAGACATGAAATAGATCAATATAATCCAAGACCATATATTCTACTAAGAAGGTCGTCAATATCGCTGTAAGTGATCGCCGTTCCCCACTTGGCAACGACATCCTCGCCACGTCTCCACTGCGAAATGATCTCACGGATCTGGCTTTCCAGCTGCGACCCGCGGCAGCGTATGGACATTCCACTACATGTTGTCGTGAAGTTCCTTCCGCTAGCATTGAATCCCTGCAATACGGTGATGGTGCTGAGAACGCCTGCCTCCTGAAGCTTCTTGTAGAGGAACAGACGTCTGTTGCCACTAGCCGCGTACCACTTGTCGTCCTTGACTACGCACTCGATGGCTGGTAGGCTCGTCACGCTCAGTTGGCCGCTGATTAGTCGAGCGAAGGTTGAAGTCAGTGGCGTTCCGTCGGAGAACTTGTTGGAGATGCTATCTTGTGAGTAGCGGATCACGCTCGGACTTAGAGTCAGGGTCATCTTCGGTCAGCGTCGATGGAATTCAGTCCTGAAATAATACAGAACCCAGAGGGGTGTTTCAACATCGTCCAGTAGTTAATTTACTCTACAATACAGCTGAAATTTGTTAACTGTCTCTTCACCAAGTTCAGAAGTGCATCCAGGGCAACAGGAAACTTCAAGAACATGAACAGACTGGAGGAAGTAAGATGTCAGTTGTTTAGAGCGAATAATAGTCTCGGTAAGAAAGTCGAGAACATGATGAGTTAGATAGTTCCAGACGAAGGGAATGGCAACTGCGAATGAGCGCCGGCCAGAAAAGACGTGTACAAGGAACATCATAGTTTCCAGAAGATGCAGGTCGAATAGGGGATAACATTTCAACAGAGCTACACGACAGATAGATAGGATGGAAGATGATTTTCACGTGTTTTGTGCATGAGGAGTGCTGGCCTGAAGTGGATACCCTTGGATACAGGAAAAGCTTAACGCCAGTTATCACTAATATTAATAAAATTACAAATACATTTGTAGCTCACACAATTAAAATACAGTCTCAAAAGCGCATGCAATGATTTTCATTATAGAGAACGAAGACCGGGTGTGACATGATCTTGGTAAGACAGTTCTGTCGTCCAGTTGTTCACTACTTTATGCTGACTGGTATCAAAAGTTGAACCCGCTAAGATAGCTTTAGCATTTGTCTTGTTGAGTAAAAACTGAAAACTACCATAAATAATGCTCTTATCTAAGTTTTACCCACTTTAAAATGTCGATTCGAAAGAAGCAAACACGGGCATTCAATCAAAATGCAACAAATATTGTTTCGAACAAAACTTAGTTTCAGTGAGATAAATTTGAATATGAACTTGGCATAAAACGTCGCGTGTCATGTAATTAGACCTAATTAAGCGATTTTACCATTAGTTGTTAAACTTTTCCCTACGCCGCATAAATCATTAAGTAAAATTTAAAAACCAGTATAGAATGTTAAATTTATTGTGAGAAAACGGGAAAATTACTAACATTTAATTTAAGGAGGCACCAGGTAGACCTTCGTTGCGATTTGCAACCCGTGAGATTCTGCTGACCATTATCATAAGGCCCAATGAATCAGTCGATGGTCACTTCAAGTCAAAATCACAGTCAAAAATCAAAAACCGTTGGTGAAACTGGGTCGAATTCCGATAGGTCAGAGAAACCAGAAGCCAGGCTACAGTGGGTAAGCAATGATCAGTGATATGAAATATATTCATGAGTGAACAGTCATCTAAAACTTTCATTTCAGCAGAATTGTTCATCAGGGAATTGTTGTGTTTTCCATTCCAGTCCCCTCCAGATTAAAGCTTATAAATCAGACACTCGTCTGTCAGTCGCCATAGATCACCCGCTTGAGCTCCAGTCCTAATGTAAGTCTTAAAAATGATTTAGGAAGGAAATGCATTTTTGAGATATATTTAACGTGAGGTGGAAATGAACTTGGTAGGAAAATAGAATGGAAATGGAATAAAATATTTAATTGGAAATTACAATGGAGATAGTTTAAAAACGGGGTAAATGCAAATGAACATTATAGAAACATGAAAATCGAAATGAAAATATAACAGAAAAGGATGCGTAAAATTTAATTTAAAATTAAATGGATAGGATTAAATGGTCATGAATAGGAAATGAATCTGGAAAGAAATTTGGCATGAGTAGTAAACATTCCCATGGTTAATTTCGAAAAACTGTGTTCCATGGACAAACATTAAACTATAGCCAGAAAAGCATGTTCTTATCCCATGATGTACCTTTAACATTGCCCCGTTTTGCGATCCTTTATAAGGAAAATTATAGCAGAAATTTTTAAAAACCACCTAGAAAGGAACATGCGATGATTATACGCTTAATAATCTCGACTATCAATTCATATGCACTTTGAGTCTAAAGTTAAAACAATTCTAAATGATCATACATACAGAGATACAACTGAATAAGAGATGTTGTCTAATCATCCGACAAGTGGAAAGAGAACGCTGACAACTCGACAACCAACGCGGAACTACATCTGAATTTACTGCGCAGTTTTAGTTGAAAACAGTCTGAGTTTTTCGCCGTCACTTGTGAATCCCCTTTGCTCGGCGTTTTTCTGTCTCATTGTATGTGGTCTTCCCTTTGTTTGTTAATCTCTTTGGCAATTTGTTTGTTCGTCTGCGTTTGTCTCTGTGTATTTGTTTGACTGTCTTTCTGTATGTGTGTTTTTCTTACAGTGTGATGAAGAAAGTTCCTTTTGCAGAAACCGAAACCGAAAGAGGGAAATATTCTGCAGCATCAACTGATCAGTGGTACATACATAGTAGGCCGTGTTTTAACATCAGCATCGTATTCCGTTCCCGCTCAACGGAGCAGTTAGCTATGCTGCCGCCCCAAAGCCCATACACGGATCTTCAATGACCCAGCCTTTACCATCATCTCAACCACCACTACTATCGCTTCCACTTATTCCTTTTCTCCACCCCACAAAATTTCAACCACGATCACCACAATTGCCACACTTAAACCAAAAATTTACAACCCATTCCCTCATAGCCACAAAAACTAACTATCCTTGCATCCCTTCTTCCTCTTTTCTCTCTTTCCGGTCCAATTCCAACCACCCACCGTAGCTGCCACACTGTCTCTCTGCCTGACTGTTAGACCTTGACCTGGACCCGAACCCTTCTGTCTATCGATTTGTTTTGACTGAGCGCATGTGAATAACTGGTCCCCGTGACGTGGCTTTCGTTGGGCTCAGAATTACGATTACGATTGTGAACTACCATTTCCACCACTTTCACCATCACCACTACACGACCACCAATATCAAAACCACCAGCAACACCTCAACCACTACCGCCACCATCGCCTACATCACCAATACTAAAACCAGCACCACAGCCATCACCATTACAATCACCACCAAACCCACCATAAAATTTACAACCACCACCATCATAACTACCACCAACAACTCTAAGCTTAGTTAGCTACACTGGTTAAAGCAAAGGCTACGTCAAGGCGGACGCCAGTTCTCACACCGATCATCATGGCTAGGCCTATATTCAGAAGTTTAATTCTCAGGCCAGCACGGTTAGTATGCATGAATTTTAAATGGCGTGGCGCCCATTCAAATGGACAGTGGTGGTTAAGGATCTCACACGATAAATTCATTGAAAAATGAAGAGGATCGAGGCCATACGGTCGCTGTAGAAAAGGGGGTACATTTACATTTTACAACACCATCTTCAGGATTTTCATCAAACATTGCAGTGATTAATGTTGCCAGCAAAACGTCAGACACTGTTTTCTGTAACCACAAGATCATAATCAATATTTCATTGTCGTCCCAGTCGCAATGCAGACCAATAACACAGACAGACAGACAGGCAAACAGACACACACATAGACAGACAGACAGGCAAACAGGCACACACATAGACAGACTGAAACACAGACAGACTAAGCACAGACAGACTGAAACACAGACAAACTGAAACACAGATAGACTGAAACACAGACAGACACAGACAGACACACACAAAACAGACACATAGACACACAGACAGACTAAAACACAGACAGAACAAATATCTGAAGCTAGTGAAAGATACACCAAGTGACAGGCAAACAACAATTACTGAATGCATTAACAGATACAGGGACAGAGAGGAAGCGAAAGGCAAAAACAGACGTAGATCCAGAGACACACACCAAAAGTGGAGCATTTCGCATTCCATGCATTCCCTTTCCACCTCCCCTTTCTCATTAAGGATGACGGAATGGAGAAGGAAGCCTGGAATTAATAGTATCGGCTTAGACACGATCCATGTTGCTGTTTTGATGCGGATATGACGATAGCTTTTCATCTCGCATGTATTTACTTCTGATGTCGCCATTGGTCAGATTACATTCAGTCCCATAATACATTGCTGCTGGTGCCCGGAAGTAACGTTCTGAGAGAGCTAATGCACATGAGTACATATTCATAACACCACGCACACATACACACCCATATTTAGACTGGTTTTATACGGACTGCTGGGAATGTTAACGTTACTGTGGGGACCTACAAATTTAATACATGTCCACCTATGGTTCTATTCTTAGACATTAAACCATTCGCGATATATATATATATATACATGTCGCCTTGAAGTTATATTCTTAGATCATAAAGCACTCACGATCAGTATGTATATATATATATATATATATATATATATATATATATATATATATATATATATATATATATATATATATATATATATATATATATATATATATATATATATATATATATATATATATATATATATATATATATATATATATATATATATATATATATATATATATATATATATATATATATATATATATATATATATATATATATATATATATATATATATATATATATATATATATGTGTGTGTGTGTGTGTGTGTGTGTTTCCATATATATTTATTTGTAATGTTTTAATTTTATATATATATATAATATATATTCCTATATAGCACTCTTCTAAATTTCAATGTATTTCTATGCATGTGTATATTGCTGTAATGAATTATTGCTATTTATTATTCATAGACGATAAATTCCACTGATGCTTCATTTGTCCTGTAATTGTCAAGTCATAATGAAGGGCGATAGTCGGCATCAGCAAATTTTCTTGGACAGAATTCCTGTCTACACCCAGAATGTGTCTGCTATAAGTGGCGCAGATATCTATGTGCTGAATGCTGCATAAATAACATTTTGTTGAGATATTAGAATCTCATATAAAACTAGTGTGAACCTCTCCTTGCTAAAACTCCGCCACTGCCTTTAGTAGGGTAGTGCCAGTCCCAAGCCTGGATAAAGGAGGAGGGCGACGTCAACGGCCTTTGATGCCATAAGATGTGGTTAAACATTGGAACTACTCCTTGCTAACTTCGTCGACAAAGTTCGCCCTGATACTGTTTAGCAGCTCCCTTAAGTTGGACGTTGGGTTTCTGTCTACTTTCTATTACTGAATTTCATAGTTTGATTTCTTATCACTGGCAGCAACTCCTAGAGCTCATAAACTCCGTCGAGAAGATGTTCTGTGTAGTTTTATTGTAGGAAGTTAACTCAAAACACCTTTGTTGAAAATATCTCGAGCTCGCAAACAGACCGACTAAATTGCTGCTTGTCTGACACTGACTAAACTAGCTACAACTAGACACTCCTTAGCTGTTTTTTCATATTTCGAGTGCACGAACGCACGCTATCGAGAGCAATATTTGCTCGTATGAAGGTTTATGAAAGAGCAGAGATAGTTCCTTGATTTAAATGTAGTACCTTGTGTACTATAAGACTTCGGTCACCTGAAGCCGGTTAACGTACCGTGTTATTAGTAAAAAATATTGTTCTTGTAACCGTCTTATTAATAAAAAATTACACCTGTCTAAGAGGCACCAGGTAGACGTTCGTTGCGCTTTGCAGCCCGTGAGATTCTGCTGACCATACGTTCCTGTGCGACAACGCCAGCACATTGCGTCTTCTCGTGTTGTGGAGCAGCCTTCTGGAACAATCAACCACTAAAAAATGAAACTTATCTGTCAAATATTTTCACTCCACCATAAACTCCGCCACTGCCTTGTTTGGGGTAGTGCCAGTCCCAAGCCTGGATAAAGGAGGAGGGCGACGGCAACGGCCTTTGATGCCATAAGCTGTCGTTAAACATTGGAACTACTACTACTCCACATTAAGTCGCAGCTTTTCAGATAGGTCACATAGCCAAGTTTCATAGCCAAATACGAAGTGTAAATAGGCGCTAGAAAATTGTTCAGATAGGCCTGCACACAAATCTAGTCGAAATCCAACTGGTTTCTGGGAGACAATAAATATCATGCACATGTCTTCGAACAATTATATAAGAGAATAGAAAATCATAGCAAATAATAAAAGTTATATTGTCAATGTTATTAGGAAAATTTGTATCACACACATGGTTACATGACATTATGAATCTGATGAAAGCGTTCCAAGCCTGCGGCTCTGAGTAATCAGGAAAAGTTGGCTTAAACTTCTGAATAACTTAAGCGAAGCTTTAACATTTTGAGAAGCTCTTTCTGCTTTGATCGATGCAACAGTCTGACGGCAGTATCACCAAAAATTCTAATAAACATATTTATGTTAATGAAAGTAAGAAAACCAACAAATAGCCAACTTGAAGCAATGCAATTAAGCTCACCCAGTCTAATAATAAAGATGAATCAAACATATCGTATCACTGATGTTATCAATGATTCATTAATGTAATCATGTATTCTGTAATGTACTAATGTACTGTTTTCTGTAATTTAATAATGTTATTTACAAACGACAAAGATCAAAATTGCCAAATTAAGTCTTTTTTGTTCCATTCGATGACGGAGGTGTAATTCTACAAATGGATGGATATCTTCCGCGTTGTGACCGTCTAGAAGTCATAGAGGTCTCCATAGTCTAAGTCACCGTACAGATCAAAGTCGAAATCGCGGTATCTCCTAGAGCGCGAGACGACAGGTGACAGCGGTGCATTTCCCCACTTGGCGACGACATCCTCGCCTCTCTTCCACTGCGAAATGATCTCCTGGATCTGGTATTCGATCGACGACCCGCGGAAGCTAATCTGGAGTCCGTCACATGTGGTTGTGAAGTTCCTGCGGCCAGTATTGTATCCTTGCGACACATTGATGGTGCTGAGAAAACCTGCATCCTGGAGCTTCTTGTAGAGGTAAAGACGTCTGTTGCCAGACGCAGCGTACCAGCTGCCGTTCTTCTGGACGCACTCGATGGTTGGTAGGCTCGTCACGCTCAGTTGGCCACTGATCAGTCGAGCGAATGTTGATGTTAGTCTATACCCATCGGAAAACTTGTACAAGATGCTGTCCTGTGAGTAGCGGATCTCGCTCGGACTTAGAGTCAGGGACATCTTGGGTCAGCGCGTAAGGAACTCAGTGCTGAAATAGCAGAGAATACAGATGGTTTTTGAACACAGTACAGTTTTGAGTTACAGTTCGATCCAATCAGATGTGTTGAAAGGTGTCAAAAGGTAACACCACAGAAATATTGAGCCCGCCAAGATTGAGGTCGGCTATTGAAACTTAAGATCTTGCGAATTATAAGACATATTTCTAAGTGTATTCTTTGTTCGTTTGGCGACCAATACAATGAATACATCGTGAGTAAAATTTGCTGACATTAAGTGTAATAGGCCACTTATAATGATCGACTGAAGGAATAATCTAAGTTCGAGAACGTAATAACAGGCAAATAGATAAAAATGATCGATCAATCAACTTCGGACAAGACAAAATTGGCCCAATTCATGTCTTAGCTCACGCCTTGGACATGATTTTAGTTTTCATAATATCCGAATGCCCAATCATTGCCTACGTTGTGTTTGTTAAATGAGGTCTAAACTTAAGACTTGTACATTTTAAATGTTAGTTTATTGTGTCACCTGACTGTCTGGGGCACGGTGGCCGATTTACCAGAGAGCTTGGCTTGTAACGGGTTCGAGTCTCCTCCTCTGAATCGGTTACTGTGTAAGGACCATGAGCAAGTCCTTCACTTACAGTTGTTCTGCGCCATCGATGCCTAGTCATTAAATAGTGGCGATTATTAAGTGCAGAAATGATGTTGATGATGATGATGATGATGAAGATGATGATGATGATGATGATGATGACGATGGTGGTGATGATGATGATAATGATGATGATATGTACCTTCAAAGTGACACTTAAAAAGAAATCTTACCAAAAATATTTAGGAACCCTAGAATGGACGAATCGAGAATCAAACCCCAAATTCTCGATGTGTAGGGCCTTCTCAGGCGTACTACAACTCTAGAGTTCAGACGATTGTAATAAAATTATATCGTTAAGACAGATGGATGTGTTTAAATCAATAAACAATGACATCTAAAGTTGTTCAATGACCCAACATGCAGAAACTTACCATAAGCAGAATTGCGGACTGCAACTACCGACACAGAGCTACATATGAAACTTCTGCGCATATCTCAACTGCAAAATGTCTGGGTTTTTTGCACTCACGAATGAGTCAGTATTGATAAGGGTTTCGCTGCGTCTATCTGTGTGTCTGTGTGTTTTTCGTCGTCTATCTGCCTGTATGTTTATGTGTTTGTTTGTCAGTTTGTTTGTATGTGTTGCAACGTGCTGCGGAAAGTTTCTTTTCAGAAACCGAAACTTGGAAATGTTTTTCCAATTGTTTATTGATCAGTGATAAAGGATGAAGGAAGGGATGGTTTCGGGTGGTAATAGCGTTAGTCGTGATGGATGTGGTATTATCCACAATTTAATTTCTATTGTGTCTAAAGAAAGGTAAGAAGCGTGCGTATTATTACAAGGCATCGGGTTCTGTTCCCGCTCGACGCTCCAGGAAGTTAAGATGATGATACTGTTGTCACTTTCTAACATCCAGAGACCAATCCTGATCGACCCCAGCCCTCACAATCATCCCAATAACCACTACCACCATTTCTATGCTCTTACTTCCTTCCCTCCCACAACCTCTTTCTGCGCTATCGCAATCGTAATTGTAAGCTCTAGACTTCTACAGTGCCCTAAGAGGCTAAGTCGCGGGAACCATCTTATTCACAGGCGCTCAGTCAAAACAAAATCGATAGGGAGGTAAGGTCAGGTTCGGTTCCTAGTTAAGATTTGAGTTTCAGGCATGCAGTCAGAATGTTACGGTAGATGGTATTTGAAATTGGAGAGGTAAAATAGATTAGGGAGAGTAGAGAAATCAGTATAGGATTTGTGAAGGAAGAATGTTTTCAGTTTTGAGTGAAGGACCTGCGCATAGATTGGGAATGCTACCATCTCCATCACGACCACCATATTTACCACCCCAGACCATCCTTTCCTTCATCGCCACCACAACCAGCACTACTACTACCATCATCATCAATACCAGAAACATTAACTAAACACACCTTAACTATTTTACATACATCGAGTGTACAAATGCACATCACCGCCGTAGCGTCACGCTTCACTGACTTGGCGCAACTCAACTTAATTAGCATAAGTAAGAAACAAATCGCATTAGCTAATGAAATCAACGCTCATCCTCGGCGAATGATTAGGCCGAGGGCACTACATGAGACAGAAAGGAAATTTCGTGACGCTGTCATGTATCAATGTCACCCATCGTCATAGTTGCAGACACTAGAATACAGAAGCTCCAAAAAGATAGAAAAACAAGAGGAAAAACATGTTGAACTGTCAATTATCAATATCCCCCTGCGTCAAAACTTGCAGAAGCTAAAATAAAGACATAACTTGATAAAATTCGTTCATTTATGTGACAGAACAATACATTCCTAATGGCTACTTTGTCATCTATTACAAAGTGATAACGTGCAATACAAACTGTCTCCTGATGAATTTTTTACTTGTGTTTTTATGTCCACAGCTTGGAAAGGTGTCGTTTGCTTAACAAAGTACAATTACGATAGCCTAATATACATGACTACAACAAGAAAATGCAGAAAACGGAAATCTACTATCGTTTAAATAATTTTATTAAATAACTAATGTTGCTCAATAAACTGTTCCATCCCTCTATTCATATAACATTCTCGGTGATTAATTTAGTCGACGATGTACTCGTGTTCATTGTGATTTATTAATGATATCTGTGATTCGTAGTAATAAGAATTCTGTAGGTTTAGTAAAATCTTTATTAAGAGGAATACAAAGCATCGCACAAATGATATTCGATCAATTATGATTATTAACAGCCAACTGAGAAGAGTCACAGTGTTAACTAAATGAAAGTAAACAGTGAAAGTTTTAAGCTTCGCAAAAATGCGAGTATCAATCAAGTGATAAGCAAAAAGCACTACACTTGTAAATGGTTCACCCCACTGTTAGATTTCGCTATACATATCACAACTGCAAGAGAAATTTATTTCTTACAAGACAGATTATTTTAAACTTATGAAATATATGTTTATTTTAAGCAAGCAAACTAAGAAAATCTTTAAGTGGGGTGAAGCGAAAACGATACAGATATTGATTTTGTATTATAATGTAATATACAGTATCGTAAATACCGAGTTACTTCTAGGGTGCTTTACAATGTCAATTTTTAACGAAAATTACATAATAGATAAAATTTCATTGGCTTTTTGAAAGTTTGAAGACTTTTGACATACTGAATAGATGCCGGAAGGTGTTCCACATACGAGACCTCAACAGGTGAGACAGAAACGAGATCAACGTCTCGTCGGTCAATGAGACGGAGTCAAAACCGAGAAGAGACCGAGACGAGGCCAAGACGAGGCATTTGGTTACTTCTGTACATCTCGGGACCTTATCGAGACCCAAATGTTGAGATCGAGGCTACGTCCTTGGCGCAGTATTTTTAAAATATAATTGTATGTGCTTGTGCTGTGTTATTGGAACTGTCACATCGTTTTTAAAATCTACACAAAGCTATTTATGTGCAGAGCACTATATTTAGCTACAACTAATGTAAAAACATAGTCACATATTTAGAAAGACTGCTAACGGCCAGAGAATACAAATGACTCGTGTTAAACCTAACACTTAATTAAGAGCAAGTCCTATCCGAATACTTCTTCTGGCCAGATGATTAGCATACGTTTCAAAAGTATTGGTGTTTAATATTTGCTTTTTACGTGTTTAATTTGTAAAGTGTTGCCGTCAACGATCATTCCTAAACTTGGATGAAAACTTTGCATTACTATTAGTCACTATCATCACTATCATCGTCGTTGAACGAGGATCTCCTCATGACTGGAGAAACTGGTGCTTTTACCCATCTGGCAACAACATTCTCGCCTCTCTTCTTCTGCAAAATTATTTCATTGATCTGGGGTTCTATCTGCGGCCCACGGATGCTAATGTTGAGTCCGCTGCATGTCGTCGTGAAGTTGCTCCCATCAGTATTGCTTTCCTTCCATACGGTGATAGTGTTCAGGAAGCCTGCCTCCTGGAGCTTCTTGTACAGGAACAGACGTCTGTTACCAGAAACAGCGTACCAGCTGCCGTCTTTGAGTACGCACTCGATTTCTAGTAGGCTCGTCACGCTCAGTTGGCCGCTGATCAGCTGAGCGAAGGTCGATGTCAGTAGATTCCCATCGGAAAACTTGTACAGGATGCTGTTCTGCGAGTAGCGGATCTCGCTCGGTTTTAGTCTCAGGGTCATCTTGGGTCAGCGCCGACGTAACTCAGTCCTGAAATAACATAGAATGCAGAGAGTTATTTGAACATCGCACAATAGTCAAGTTGCAGTCCGATCCAATCTGCAGTCTTTTGAAAGGTACCAAAAGGTAAAACCGAAGGAAAATCGCGCCTTCGAAACCCTTCGACCTAATCTCCAGTGTGATAGTAGTTGTTATAAGATAAAACCGAAGAAAATGGCGTTCCTAATCACAGGCTCGCGCTAGAGCAGGGATTGTAAATATTTTGTGTAATATTTTATGTAATTTTTTACGCACATATTTCAATTTTAAACAATAAATGAATTTATATTAATAATTTTCTTTTGGTAGTTAAATTTTCATGGCTCTTATTACAAGGGTTCTGTTTTTCTCAAGTCCAGTTGAGCTATATTAAGTTGATTATTCGTCATTTCGAAAATTATTTATGTGACATAAGCGACCCACGTAAGCGAAACATGGTTCTTTCTGGGTCTGACTCTTGTATTCCACGTGTATTTTATGTAATATATTTTATGCTGTTGTTTTTGGAGCAATAAATGAGTTGAAATAAAAATGAAATGAAAAATGATCTAATGACTTCAATTGCGGCGTCACCATAATGCACAGCCCACCCTAACAGGTCCTTCCCCCTTTTCATCTCTGGTCTTCTGGCAAACGGACGTGGTTCTTGCCATGGCATCTTTGGATTAACTCCACTGACTTGAGGCACCGCTCGTGAATAAGCTAGTGCACTGCGCTTAGCTTTTAGGTAATGCTTTAGAAATTTCAAGTTTACGTTTGCGATTACTAATCGATGGTCACTGAAGTGAAATCCTAGTCAGAAACTGAAATCCGTTGTAGCCTCACTTCTGGTCTTCATGAGATATCGAATTTCGACCGCATCAACGGATTACCTTTTAAACTACGGTTTCATTTGAAGCTGCCGTAGAATAATGCCTTGTGCATTACGATAAGGGCGCTATAAATGAAATGGAATGGAAAATGGACAAGTAATTAAAATGGAATGGAAATCGATACGCAATGGATATGAAAGGAAATGGAAATGGAAGGAAATGATGATGGAATGGAACGAAGTTTGAATGGAATGGATACAAACATGGATTGGAATAAACTATGAATTAAATTATACATGATTAGGAAGTGGACATTCCCAGATTAGTTCCATAAATTCGAGTGGAGATGAGCAAATGTATCCGATAGACAAATATTAAAACGCACTTTATTAATTAACATGTCCCTTACTATGACCATGTTGACGTTTTCCCTTTAATGTGTCCCTTCCGTGTGGCTTTTTAATGTGATCATTTATGTGACCTCTTAAAATGTCTCGTTAGGATGTCATTCTAAAGTGAATTTTAATATGACCCATCAAAGTGTCGTTTTAATGTTATTCTGAGCAAAAGGTAATCTTACCAGCAAAATTCAGAAATTGCCTAGAATCCTAGATATGAGGATTTGAATCAAAGTCTGGACGTCTGTTGCAGAATATTAGAACTTTATACGGTTGATCATAAATCAAATGCAAATGAAAAAATAATGCTTTTCGATGATCTGACTTGAAGAAACTTATTGTAAACAGAATTTGGGACAACATGAACCAACGAAGAATCGCATAAAATTTTCTACTCGGCTGTGACCTGCAAGAAGATGTACGTTTTGTTGTCACGACAGAGTCCTTGTTGCTAAGCGCTGGTGTGACTATCACTGCGGGTTGTGCTTGCTCTTTTCTCTGCTTGTTTGTTTTTTGTCACGGTGGGCTGTGGAAAATTTCATTCGCAGAAATCGAAACCGAAAATCAAACTCTTCTCCATTCTCTACTGTTCAATGGTAAATACCGTGGATATTGAGCAGTTCAGTTCCTGCTCAACGTACCATTCACCTAAGCTGATGAATCCTTACCCAATTCAGTCCGCACCGTCATCCAAACCACTATTGCTACAACTTCCACGTCCTTCATCTCCACACACCTCTTCCTTCACAACTAACACCTTCACCGCAGTCACCACCCCGAAACCATCGCTCCATTACCGCCTCCACTATCACCACCATCACCCCCACACCATTATGATCACCATCAGAAATACCATGCCCACCAGCAACACCTTCACGAACACTACTACCACCACCATCACTAAAACAACTATAAATAATGTAACCACTATCACCAAAACCATTTTCACTACAATCTCCATGATCACCACCACCCTCCACCATCAAGTATTTTCACTCCACCTTAAGTCGCAGCTTTTCAGATCGGTCAGATGGCCAAGTTTCGTAGCCATATACGAAGTGTAATTAGGCGCTAGAAAATTGTTCAGATAGGCCTGCACACTATTCCAGTCGAAATACAACTGGTTTCTTGGAGACAATAAATAATTGCTGCACATGTCTTCAAAAAATTATATAAGAGAATAGAAAATCATAGCAAATAATAAAAGTTATATTGACAGTGTTATTAGGAAATTCTGCATCACACATATGATTACACGGCATCATGAATCTAATGAAAGCGTTCCAAGCCTGCAGCTCTGAGTAATCAGGAAAAGTTGGCTGTCGATAAGATTTTCCTGAACTTCTGAATAACTTAAGCAAAGCTTCAGCATTTTTAGAATTTTTTTCTGCTTTGTTCGATGCAACAGTCTGACGACAGTATCACCAAAATTTTTAATAAACATAGTTAGTCTAATGAAAGTGAGAGAACCAATTAAATAGCCAATTTGAAACAATGCAATTAAGCTCACTCAGTCTAATAATAAAAAAGATGAATCAAACAGATCGTATCACTGATGTTATCAATGATTTATTAATGCAATCATGTATTATGTAATGTACTAATATACCGTTTTCTGTAATTTAATAATGTTATTGACAAACGCCAAAGATGAAAATTTCCAATTTAAGACATTTTTGTTCCAGTCGATGTCGCAGGTGCAAATTCTACAAATGTATGCACACCTTCCGCGTTGTAACCGTCTAGAAATCATAGATACTGATATTTTTTACTTCGCTTGAAATAGCGATATCTCCTAGAAGGCGAGGTGGCAGGTGACAACGGTGCATTTCCCCATTTGGCAACGACATCCTCGCCTTCATTCCATTGCGAAATGATCTCCTGGAGCTGGTATTCTAGAATCGACTTACGGCAGTTAATGGACATTCCGTTGCAGATGGTTGTGAAGTTTGACCAGTCAGTTCCGTAACTCTCCACTGCCTCGATGGTGCTGAGGACACCTGGCTCCTGGAGTTACTTATAGAGGAAGAGACGTCGGTTGCCAGATACAGCGTACCAGCTGCCGTCCTTCGGGACGCATACGATGGGCGGTAGGCTCGTGACTCTCAGTTGGCCGCTGATCAGTCGGGCGAATGTTGATGTCAATTTCATCCCATTGGAGAACTTTTCCGAGATGCTGTCCTGCGAGTAGCGGATCTCGCTCGGATATAGATTCAGGTTCATCTTGGGTCAGCGGCGATGGAATTCAGTCCTAAAATTATAGAGAATGTAAAGGGATTTTGAACATCGTACAATTTTCAGTTACCGTTGGATCCAATCTAATGAGTTGAAAGGTGTCAAGAGGTAAAACTGAAGGAAAATCGCGTCCGCTAAGAGACAGGGCGACTGATTTAAATGTAAGACCTAGCGAGGTATAAGGCAGATTTCAAACCGGAATCTTTGCTTCGAAGGGCAATGAGTACAACGTGGGTATAATTGGCTGACATTTTTTAAAGCCTAGTGAAAATGGCCATTTATAATGATCGACTGGATGAATAATCTAAGTCAGGGAAGGTAATAACAAGTTAATGGGTGCAAAGGATTGACCAAACATCTTAGCTTACGCCTTCGATATGCTTTAAGATTCATAATATCCGAATTGCCTGCCTTCTGTCAGTTATTTCAGGTGTAAACTTAAAGGTCATCAATTTCGAACTTCAATATTCACCGTAGCCTCACATCTGGTTTTCCTGACCGATTGGAATTCGACTAAACTTTTTATTTTTTATTTTTTTATTTTTATTTTTTTATTTCGCTTGAAGCCCTATGCATTATGATAATGGTGTTACAGAATGATGTCATTACGTTAGATTAGATCAGAGACCGCTTAGTTTCTTTGTTCGCACTTATGAGAATAAAGGCTCATTCCTGGATGTTCTAGATTTCACATTGGTTATAGTCTGGGTGCAGGACATTTGGTTTGTCTGTTTGTTATCAAGATTTGATAGCTAAACCTTACAAATGAACAAATGCACACAATACTATGATCGTTGTCTGGGCTGCTGTTGCTGTTTTATGGCGATGATATTATTAGTAATTTATTACCAGTCATCGACATCGTCGTCTTCGTCATGATCATCATATTTTTCATCGTCACCCTTGTCTTAATAATTGTCAGCGTTATTGCGATAAAGCTGATCAAGAGAAGGTCGTCGTATTGCCAAAATATATCAGCGATGTGAAATATTTTTCCTGGAGATTTTGATGACAGAAAATCCTATAAAACTCTCTTCCATTTCATCCAAATTATTCATCTGGGAATTGCTGTGTTTTCCGATCGAGTATCTACTAGATTAAGACTTAAAAATCAGACATTCGTCGGTATACGGCATCACTGATCACACGCTTGAGTTCTAGGTCCAATATTAGTCTTTGAAGAAAGTAGCCTATAGGAAGGAGGTGAATTTGGAAATAAATGAATAGACAAGGAACGAACATAGAATTAAAATGGACGTGGAATTGAATGGAAATTAAAATAGAAATTGATTAGAAAATTGACATGAACTGAAAATATAAATGAAATGAAAATGGAGAAGGAATGGAAATGCAGGTGGAATGGAATTGCAGATGTACATAAATCTTGGAAATACAATAGACATGAAGAGGAAAGGGGGATTTTCAGATTACTTCCGCAAAATCGAATAAAGATTAGGCAACTCGGTTCCACAGACAAGCATTGCCCATTTCAAATGTGAGTTTATGATGTCACTTGAATGTATTGGGCACGGTGGTCTATTGGTTAGAGCGTTCGGCTTGTAATGTGGAGGGCATGGGTTCGAACCTCCTTCCCTCAGACGGTTATTGTGTAGGACCTTGAGAAAGTTCTTCACTCACAACTTCTCAGCACCATCGATGCTTAGTCTTTGGATAATGGCTTAGTAAGTGCAGAAATAAGGATACTGATATTGATACTGATAATAATTATAACTGTATGAAGATTGTTCCAAAAGGAAGGGCCGACACAAGAGAAGAAGACACGATGGACCCGAGTTGAGGTCGCAAGCGCCGCACCAGCATATCGCCGCAAGCAGCGGAGCGCAACGATCGCCGACCGAACAAACTGTAATTTTAATAATGTGGACTTTATAAAGAAATCTTACCGTAAATATTTAGGAACCACCTAGAATGGAAGAATCGAGAATCAAACGCAAAAAATTCTCGATGTGAAGGCTACTCATGCGTACTACAACCCTTGAGTTAAGACTATTGTAATAAAATTATATGATTAATACAGGTGGATGTGTTTAAATCAATTATCAATAACATCTAATGTTTACAGATGATCCGACATGTAGATACTTACCATAAGCAGAAGTGCGGAATGCAACTACTGACACGGAATTATATATGGCACTTCTGCACATTTGTCAAATACAAATTGTCTGAGTGTGTTGCTTAGCTTTTGTCAACCTCTATCTGTGTGTCTATGTGTTTTTTTTTCATTTGTCTCTATCTGTATCTTTTTGTGTTTGTTTGTCTGTTTGTTGGTATGTATTGCAGTGGGCTGCGGAAAGTATCTTTTCCAGAAACCAAAACCGAACGAAAGAAATATACTCCATTGTGCGTATTGTGCCTGATCGGCCGCAAGGTGGGTGTGTTGGAAAAGAGGTAGGACTAGCTATGACGAGCTTTAGGTGGCAACGAAGGACTACGCTTGAGTGCACTGTTAGACCGGTTTAGCTTCATAGGGTGAATGGGGATAAACCCTGGCCACTTAACGCTTCAAAGATCTTTTTACTAGAATCTACAACACATATAACTATGAAACTTTGGAGTTACACAGATCAATATTCCAGCATTGCTAATATACAGTGAAACCTGGCCATTGCATTCCAAACTTGGTCAAATGCTGCACCGAGTGATATCGCCCTACTGTTGACGAAAATAGCCATTTTCTTGTCAAACCTGGCCACGTTTCAGATAAAGCTGGCCGTGGCGAGCTTTACCTGCTATTGCACAAACAACATACTACATCATAAAACTGATTTCATTTGTAAAACAAATATGTTAATCAGGTGAGATATCTGTTGCAAGATACTGCAAGCAATTTTGTGCGACAGCTCAGGTTCAGGTCTCCAGTGGATCATTCATTTGTCAACAGAGGATCACTCAAAAGTCAACCTTCGTGGGAAATTGCAAAATGTCCTATACGGTGACTGTTTGAAATTGAAGCAGTAAGATAGATTAGGGGAAGAGAAGGAGGAGAAAGGTTAGGATTTGTTGTTATGTTTTCAATTATGTTTTCAGTTTTGAGTGAAAGATCTTCGCAGAGATTGCGGATACTACCACTTCCACCACGACCATCGCAATTACCACCCCAAACATGCCTTCCTTCACCGCCACCACAACAACCACTACCACTATCACCATTACCAGTTCGTCGTTCTGCTAGATGGCGCTTTTTGCCGTCTTTTTAACAATTTTATTGAATTATTAATGCTATTCAATAGATTGCCAAATCATATGCTTCATCTCTTTGATCACACATTGATCTCTACGATTTAAAAATTATTAATTTCTTCTACGATACAATGATGTTTAATGTGTTTTCTGAATGCTATTTACAATATGCTAATGTCCTTTGTCATTATTTTATTATTGCTATCTGCAATTTGCTAATGTTCTTTGTGCTTTATTAATGATATCTGATTTTAATGCTACTTATAATTATTCATAGTAATAAGATTTCCATAAGTTTAATAAATATTTTATTAAGAAGCATAAAAGGCATCGCACTAATAAGATTCGGCCAATTATGATTAATAATAGCCAACTGAAAATAGTCTTAGTGTCAACGAAATGAAAGTAACCAGCGAAAGTTTTAAGCAAAAATACGAATATCAATCAAGTGACAAGCAATAATCACTAAACTAGTAAACGATTCAACCCATCGTCACATTTTCGCTAGCCATATCACAACTGCAAGAGAAATTTAGGTCTTACAAGACAGACTACTTCAAATGTGTGAAATAAGTGTTTATTTTAATTAAGCAAGCAAACTAAGACAATCTCTAATTGAGTTGAGGTGAAAACGCTGTAAATAGGGCCTACTAATTTTGCAATGTACAGTAAAGTACTAATGACAATTTATACAGCATCGTAAGTAGCGCGAACTTCTACGGTGCTGTGGAGAATCTGCCTCTGCCTTTATTCTAATTGGCACGAAAACATTGGCAGACTTTGATGATAGCAACTGCAGTCTATTAGGGTGATTATTATCAACTGTATGCACTTATTAAGAGCCACTATTTAATGACTAAAAATAATGTGATCCAGCAGTGAAATAAAATTTGAGTGAATTAAACAACAGAAGGTGAATAGGACAGACGGATGCTAATGTCACTGAATTCTATCTACGCTTGAGTTCGCCATATAGTAGTATAGTCTGCTAGTAGTTAGTTCTGCTCTGTTGAAATAAATTACTACATTTACAAGTTCCACATGACAAGTAGACAGAAGTTATTATTATTGTTGTTGTTGTTGTTGCTGTTGTCATTATTATTATTACTATTACTATTATTATTTTCATCATCATCATCGTCGTCGTCGTCGTCATATCCCACGGGATTTAAACACTTTTAATTACCATCATCATTGCTGTTATTGTTATTGTTAATATTATTATTATTTTTACTATTTTGAAACAGTAGTAAGCTATTATATCTCCTGAAGTTCCCCATATTGCAACGACATTCTCGCCTCTTTTCCACTGCCATACTATATCCTGAATCTCGTTTTCGATTGACGACCCGCGGAACCTAATGTCATATCCGGTATTTGTGGTTGTGAAGTTCCAACCGCCAGAATTGTATCCCTCCCTTATGGTGATGGTGCTGAGAACGCCTGCCTCCTGAAGCTTCTTGAAGAGGAACAGACGTCTGTTACCACGATCCGCGTACCACGTGCCGTTCCTGCGTACGCACTCGATGTATGGTAGGCTCGACACTCTCAGTTGGCCGCTGATCAGTAGAGCGAAAGTTCTTGTCAGTGGAGTCCCATCGGAGAACTTGTTGGAGATGCTGTCTTGTGAGTAGCGGATCTCGCTCGGTCTTAGTGTCGTGGTCATCTTGGGTCAGCGCCGATGGAACTCAGTTCTGAAATAACAGAGAATGCAGAGGGTTCTTGAACGTCGTACAGTGATATTTTTTAGTTCGAACCAATCTACAGTGTGCTGGTAGGTGTCAGAACGTGAAACCGAAGGGAAGTGGCGTCTCTAATTCCAGAAGCGCGTTACAGCAGGGACTCCACTATATGAGCAGATCAGTTCGTGTGGGAATTCCTGTGTTTTCCAATCTGGTATCTTCCAGATCGAGGCTTAAGAATTGGAATTCTTTGTCATAGATGAGAGGATCACAGATCACACGCCTTCGCTCCAGTCCTAGTGTTAGTCATGGAAAACGATAGGAGATGAAAATGAATATTGGAAGTGAACGACTCTGAGATCATAATGAAGAAAGGACGAAATTACTAACTAAGAAGAAGTAATAAAAGTGTACATGGAAAATGAAAATGAAAAAGGAACTGGGCAAGGAATCTAAATGGAAATGTTAATGTAATGGAAAAGGGTTATATAAGTAAAATTGAATGAACATGGACATCGAATGGATATGAAATGGAAATGGGGCGCACCGACAAAATCGCCCCGACAAAATAGCCCCGACATAATAGCCCCGACATAATAGCCCCGACATAATAGCCCCATAGACAAAACAGCCCCGTCAAAATAGCCCCGTAAACAAAACAAGTGAAACTTTTAATATTGAATTTCATGTTGTCAACTACAACGAAAACGTTAATACCTACAGCACAGAAAACTTTAAAGGTAGTCTTTTGTAATCTCTAGATTTAAGTATAATGAACAGTCAGTAAAATTTGGGTATAGTATACATTAATCTAAATACTAAGATTGTGAGCAATTCCGCGAAGGTATTCGAGAATGTCAACTGCGCTCCTTCAAACGTCCGCGACAGTTTTTCTCTACGCACCTCCACGATTTACTCTCGTCGGCATTAATTCTCGCCTTACGATAACGGAACCCGTCTTTTAACAGCAACTCCTTTCCTTTCTGTGAGCCTATCTTCTCCATGCTCGGTCGACTTTCAGTTTTTGCAATCACTCAGAATCGTCCCTTTATATATGTGTGTTTTAGTTGTTTCTTCACTGGTCTACTATACAGGGTGCGAACCGATGAACCGATGAAAAGGACTCATATCACTTTATTCTACCCTTGATGTTGCCCGCGTGTTTCGCGTATTAGCGCCCCTTTTGTATATGTGTGTTTTAGTTGTTTCTTCACTGGTCTACTATACAGGGTGCGAACCGATGAACCGATGAAAAGGACTCATATCACTTTATTCTACCCTTGATGTTGCCCGCGTGTTTCGCGTATTAGCGCCGCGCCACACGAGTAACAGCGGGGCTATTTTGTCGGGGCTATTTTGTCTTGGGCTATTTTGTGCCGGGGCTATTTTGTCGGGGCTATTTTGTCGGGGCTATTTTGTCGGGGCTATTTTGTCGGGGCTATTTTGTCGGGTCACCGGAAATGGATATTGAATGGAACCAAGATTAAATAAAATGGATTCGGATTGCATATGAAATGGAAATAGGAATGAAATGGAAAATGGATATGTAATTAAAATAGAATGTTATTGGACACGGAATGAATATAAAATGAAAATGGAAATGGAAGGCAAAGGAGAAGGAAAGGAAAAAAACATCGAGTAGAATGGATAAGGGATGGATACGCATTTGGAATGGAACTAACTAGGAAAGAAATTAGACATGTTAGAAAGCAGACATTTCCAGATTAATTCGGCAAAAATCGAGTGACGTTGAGTGATTGTATCCGAGAGGTAAGCATTAAAATACAGTTTGGAAGTTAACGTGTACTTGTTGATAAGGCCCTGTTCACTTTGTTCATTTAGTGTGTCCCTTCCATGTGACCTTTTAATGTGATCCTTTATGTGAACCCTTAAAGTAACTTTTTAGATAGTCATTTTTATGTGAACTTTAATGAGTTTCATTTTACTGTGACACTTTGCAAAAAATATCTTACCAGATATATTCAGGAATTACCTAATTCGAAGATATGAGGATTTTAGCTTCTCGGTATCTATTGACGAGTACTACAAGTTTAGACGGTTGTTCATAAATTGATTGCAAATGAAGAAACAATTCTTTTCGACGATCCGACTTGTAGAAACTTATAGCAAACAGAACTGAGAACAGTTTTCTACGCAGTTGTGGCCTGCAAGTATGTATGTGTTTTGTTGTTAGAACAAAGTCCTTGTTGCTAAGCGTTTGTCTAAGTGTCTTTGTGATCTATGCTGGTTCTTTTGTCTGCTTGTTTGTTTTGAGTCACAGTGTGCTGTGGAATATTTCTTTCGCAGAAATCGAAACTGAAAATTGAAATATTCTGCAGTGTCTATTAAACAGTGGTAAATACCGTGCAGTTCGGTTTCTGCTCAACGTAGCATTCAGCTAAGCTGTTGTTATTACTGCTGCCCCAACAGTCAATTCATTGAATCCTTATCCATCACAGCTCTCAGCGTTATCCAAACCACTACTGCTACAATTTCCATGTCCTTCTTCTCCACACACACACCTCTTCCTTCACTACTACCTCATCCACCACAAGTACCATTATCATCACCATCAGCTTCACACCGCCTTAACCACGAACAAAAATACCACAAGTACCAGCAACACCACTACCACCACCAACACCATCACCAAAACCACCATGAATACTGTAATCACTATCACCACAACCATTTTCACTACAAACACCATAATCACCACCACCCATCACCACAATCAGCTCCGTCGTACACTGCAGTATAGGATTTTGTTTTCTTCACGCCGGCGTTGTTTTCAATAACAACAAGCTCATAATCAATGTTTTACAGCTGCCCCACTCACAGTACACACCAATAACAATGAAAGGCGCTAGACTCCGATGCACGCATTTACTTTAGGCCTATACCACGGTTGATTATGGCAATGGTATTTACGTAGGAGTAACTCTTTCCAACATTAACCGATTGCAATCAATATTAAATGCTGCCGCCCTAATAACTTGAGATATACATAAGTTTTCGCATATATCCATTTTCATTTAAATGTACGTGTTTTCCTATATGGCCGCGACCCTGCACAGTATGCAATGAATTAACTGGGCGAGATCCTTTATCACCGCTGCTCGTTTGATTGGACGGCACCCCAGTTAAGGTCCCTTTGCACGGACCGTGCTAGCCGGAGATGATTCGAATCTCGGTAATAAGCCACGACCGATACGCGAACAGGCATCCTTGACGTCCTCTGGCCATGTGGTAGGAGCTGTACCGGTAATTACCAATGCGCAGATGCCTCGAGTTTAAAATATTAATGCTTATGCGTGATGACTTTGCAGGCAGTGGTCACTCTTATCTTATGGAGCTATGTTTCTCCGTTGCATCAATTCCTGATTTCAGATCCCTTTCGTTTTCCTGCGCAAAGTTGCGTGCATGACCTCCCCGAACTACTGCGAGTCATAGAATCTTCTTTGGGGTAATAGTGTTGGGTTCTGGAGCGTTATCGGTTGCTGGTCTACGTCTGTGGAATTCGCTGTCAATTTCTATACGTTCTGCCAGTTCTGTGATGTCATTCAGGTCTAAATTTAAGAATCGTCTCTTTCAACTTAATCACCGTAGCCTAACTCTTGATTTCAGGAATTCGACCTCGATTCTCCAATGGATTATGATATTGACTCCGATTTTACATGAAGTGACCATCGACTGATGCCTTGGGCATTACTATAACGACACTATCAAAGTCATTAGATTAGGTTTTTGGTTAGTTCAGCTTTCTGGTACAGGTTGCATAGCAACAAACGACACGAACTCCATGGTGTTTCTTTCCCTCTATTCCGTAAGCACCTGGAACATTTTAGTTCGGTCGTGGACTGTGTTTTCAGATCCGAAGCGTCTCTTATGAGTTTCATTAGAGGGGCACAAAATAAATATCTGATCATAATTGCAATAACACACAGACAGACATGGAGACATAAAACATCGGAAGGCAGTAACAGACACTGGGAAAGACACAGAGGAAGAGAAAGGGAAAGAGAATGAGACAGACTATCAGATACATCAATCGACATAGAGAAAACATAGAGACATCTATACCAACAGCGGAGCTATCTGTATTCCATACGTTCCATATCCACCTTCCTTTTCTCATTAAGAGTAGCGGAATGGAGGAGGAAGCCTGGAATAACAGCATCGGCTGAGACAAGGACCATAATGTTTGTTTTTCATGAGAATATACAGTAAGGTTAGCTTTTCATCTGGCCTGGATTCACTTCAGATGTCGCCATAGGTCATATTACATTCAGTCCCACACTGCATTGCTGTTGTTGCCCGGAAGTTACATTCTGAAAGAGCTAATGCATAGGAGTATATATTTATGACACACACATATGTATATGTACATGTATATGTAGATGTAGATGTGTATATGTGTATGAATACTAGTTTACACGGACTCGGAGTGTTAAGGTTAATGAGGAGACCTGTGTACATGTACGCTTGCAGTTCTATTCTTAGATAATAAACCACTCGCGATTATATATATATATATATTAAATAAATAAATATATATATATTTGTAATGCTTATATCAGTGTGTGTTTACCTATTTATTTATATATTCCTGTGAGTCATATTATGCATAATTCATAGACTATATATTTTATGGGATACTTCATTTGTCCTGTAATTGTCAGGTCAGCGTCATGACGAAGGGCGATAGACTGCATCAACAAATTCCCTCGAAGAGAATAATTTTTCCCACGTCATCCCGGAATGTGTCCCGCTGTACATGGCGCATGCAAACAGCTTTATGCTCAGTGGTGCATGAGTTACATTTGTCAAAAAATTAGAATCTCCGAAAAAATATTGGAGAAAATGAAAACGCTGTTAACACTGTCAATTATCAATGTCATCCTAAGTCCAAGTTACCGAGACAAAACTGGGGCACGGTATCTGATTGGATAGAGCACACAGCTTGTAACGTTGTGAGTACGGGTTCGAGCCTCCTCCTCACAGACGGTTACTGTGTAGGGACTTTGAGCAAGTCCTTCACTTGCAGTTGCTCAGCGCCATCTATTGATTTTTAGTCATTATATAGAGGCGCTTAATTAAGAAATCCAGAAATATCATAATTAATAATAATAATAATAATAATAATAATATTATTATTATTATTATAATAGTAATAATAATAATAATAATAATAATAATAGTAATAATAATAATAATAATAATAATAATAATAATAATAATAATAGTAATAATAATAATAATAATAATAATAATAATAATCATCATCGTCGTCGTCGTCGTCATTATCATTATTATTATCACTATAAAATAGTTGAGATTCGTACATTTCTGAGATAGCACCATATTCATCATAGTTATTATGTCGTGTGCTACGAAAATAGTAATACACGGCTGAAACTGGCTCCTGAAGAGATTTACTCGAGTTTTTATTTTCACAGTTTGGAAATGTGTCACTTGCTAAATAATTGAAAATGAAAGTAGCCTAGCAGCAGATCTGGACAAGGAATTGCGTATAACAGAAATTCTCGTTCATCAACTGAATCAGCATTCTGGCATTTCCGGCATATATTCTGGCATTTCCCGTATATATTCTGGCATTTCCGGTATACATTATATATTCTGGCATTTCCGGTATACATTATGGCAATTTTGGTATATATTCTGGCAATTCTGGTATATATTCTGGCAATTCTGGTATATATTCTGGCAATTCTGGTATATATTCTGACATTTCCGGTATTTATTCTGGCATTTCCGGAATATATTCTGGCAATTCTGGTATATATTCTGCCATTTCCGGTATATATTCTGGCAATTCTGGTATATATTCTGACATTTCCGGTATATATTCTGGCAATTCTGGTATATATTCTGGCAATTCTGGTATATATTCTGGCAATTCTGGTATATATTCTGGCATTTCCGGTATATATTCTGGCATTTCCGGAATATATTCTGGCAATTCTGGTATATATTCTGGCAATTCTGGTATATATTCTGGCATTTCCGGTATATATTCTGGCATTTCCGGTATTATGACATTTTGTATATTCGGATATTATGGCAGCTCTTCCGTCTGCTTTTACAGTAGGCCCCGTCTCTGGTCTCCTGGCAACCGGATCTTATGCTTCCAGCAATATTTCTGTAAAACACCTCTGAATTGACACATCGCTTGTGAATAATCTGGTGTTCTGCGCTTTTTGGAGCTTTAGAAGTTTAGAATTTACGACATTACGATTACATCTACTAGTCAAGAAAATCTTTTATTATTAGGATGTTGTGTGTCTGATAAGTTTTTACTTGTGTTCTTAAGTACTTGTAACCGATGTGCGATTAGCTATTGTTTAATAAAGAATAAACCTACTTACTTACTTACTTACATCGTTACACGTCAGAAGGGAAGCTGCTTTGTGCTAGCATTTCCCTATTAAACCAGGCTGTTGTTGGTTACACAGATGGTCTAAGTGGCGTATCAAAAATGCTATATTGATTCTGTGTATAATTTAATGTAAAGTCATGTCATGTGATGCAACTAGGTATTTATATGCGCCTTTTAAGGCACGGTGATCTATCGGTAATGCGTTTGGTCAATTGTCATGCGGTTGCAGGGTCGATTTCGTTTAACGACCCTGAGCAAGGTGTTTGCGCACACCGTGCCTCTGTCACCAAGCAGTAGAATATGGTACCGGTGTAAGCTGGGAAGTAAACGGCAAGTCTTGCGATGCACTGGCTCTGTGTACAGGACATTGGAATTCGTCCATTGCCCGCTCAGAAGTCTAGATATGGAGATGATACACAATATTCCTCGTCAGGGTCGTTTTGGTCTTCGTATCGGTACACGTAATCGTCCTCGTATTCGACCTAGTATTCGACCTCGAATTGGTCCTCGTATCGATCTTCATATTCGTCCTCGTATCGATCTTCGTATTGGTCCTCGTATCGATCTTCATATTCGTCCTCGTATCGGTCGTCATACTGGTCCTCGTATATAAGATACGAATATTGGTACTCGTATTGGTCCTCGCATTGATACACGTATTGGTTCTCGTATTGGTCGTCACACTGGTACTCGTACTGGTACTCGTATTGATCCTTGTTTTGGTCCTCGTATTGGTCGTCATATTGAACTTTGTATTGTTGCTCATATTGGTCCTCGTATTGGTCGTCATATTTATGCTTGTATTGGTGCTCGTATTGATCTTCGTATTGTTCCTCGTATTGGTTCTCGTATTGGTCCTCGTATTGATCCTCGTATTGGTCCTCGTATTGGTCCTCGTTTAGGTCCTCGTATAGGTCCTCGTATTGGTCCTCGTACTGATCTTCTTATTGGTCCTCGTATAGGTCCTCGTATAGGTCCTCGTATTGGTCCTCGTATAGGTCCTCGGATAGGTCCTCGTATTGCTCCTCGTATTGATCCTCGTACTGATCTTCGTATTGGTCCTCGTATAGGTCCTCGTACTGATCCTCGTAATGGTCCTCGTATTGGTCCTTGTATTGGTCGCCATATTGATCTTTGTATTGGTCCTCATATTGGTCCTCGTATTGGTCCTCGTATTGGTCCTCGTACTGATCCTCGTATTGATCCTCGTATAGGTCCTCGTATAGGTCCTCGTATTGGTCCTCGTACTGATCTTTGTATTGGTCCTCGTATAGGTCCTCGTATTGGTCCTCGTATTGGTCCTCGTATTGTTCCTCGTAGTGATCCTCGTATTGGTCCTCGTATAGGTTCTCGTTTAGGTCCTCGTATAGGTCCTCGTATTGGTCCTCGTACTGATCTTCGTATTGGTCTTGGATACCGTAGCGGTTATAATAAAAATTACTGCGTTTATATTTAAGTTCCATGGGCGCTGAAGAGATCCGGACTTCAAGAGTACGATTACGATTACCAAGAAAGTCGGACTCGACTTCCGAATCCCGGATGAAACTATTTTACTTTACGACTACATTTTTTTTCCAATTTCCCATTGGGAAACGATCTCATCCGTTGTCGACTCCAGAAAGTACTGTCTGCAGAAATTGTTCATTCCGTCACAATCAGTAGTAGTAAAATTTCTCTGAAACGACACCGCAGTGGGACTAATCCAACTCTTTCTCACGGTGATTCTTTCAACCATGGCGGCTTCCTCCAACTTCCGGTACAAGAAGAGATGTCATTTTCCGGTCCATGCCCACCAAATGGGTACAATGACAAGACATCAACCTTCGGTAAATCTGTTACTATGAGAGCCTGCAACTGAGCAGACGAGCAGAAACGTAGGGAAGAAGAATGTCACCCGAAAACCAAAGACTTTCATTACTACCCCAGTAGTATTGGATCTGACCCTGACGCAGAGTCAAAGTATCCATAATATCAGAAAAATTCCTAAAATTTAACCAAAGCCAGTTTAGTATTAAGCTGGTGGCTAGCCTCAGGTGGAAGTCTAATATACAGTAAATGCTTTGTTTTTGGTTCTTGTAATTGTGGCAAGGCATTCTGTAATGACCTTCTAAACATTTCTTCTAGGTATTTCTCCCAGACAATTGCGAAAGCAGTTGCTCTAAAAATTGCTTCTATACATTCCCTAGAGAAATAATACTTTGCATTGCAATTATAGCCGACTGGATGAGCGCTCGCCTTGTAAGGTGCAATGTGCGGGTTTGAGCCTCCCTTGAGACGGTTACTGTGTAACGATCTTGAGTAAGTCCTTCACGCAAACTTGCTCACTACCGTTGATAGATGCTTTACTCTCTTGTATTACTCCTTTGTCTCAATGGACAAACCTCTTTGATTTGGACGGATTTGTTGAGAGCCGTTGATGTGCCATCGGCCGATGCCTTGAGCGTTACTATTTTCGCATTTAATTCGCTAGCTACACTAATCTTGTACATTTTCCTCATTCGATTGTTTTATTGCCAGTCAGAATTAGGACAATCATAACTGAATGTGGCACACACATTATAACAAGACGATCTTGAAAGCTATTCATTCCACATTGCAATGTTTTCCAGTGTTACTCATAAAAAGTAGGATATTACTTTAGCCACGGTATACGTTTTCGGTTAAACTCTTATCTTTTGTGACGATTTTGTCGCGATCATTGATGAATAATGATTGAATCTTGCAGAAAAAATCCTTACCGTTGAAGTAACCTATCATCTTAATATACCAAGTGTGCAAACTGTGTACAAGAGAACTGCCAAGATCTACGTTGTAATGAGACTTATTCTCACAGTTCTTATTTTCTTCTACTTGTTACTGTCTAAAATTTGCGATAGCTTAGAATGACTAGTGGCAGGCAGTAGCATTCGTGAATAGATAAATGAACTTCCTCGTTAAAACATTGGCTTGGGCAATTGAATTGCCAAGTTTAAATTAATAAGCCAAAGAACATCCTGGTCATAGTCAGCCTAAGTGCATATCATTGTACAGCCCGTATTTAACACACATTAACTTTAGGCGACTCAGTGTGGCTATGAGTTCTCGAGCCTCTCTGATTGGAAAACTGAAACCGAAAATGAACTAGAGATGTCGGAATATATGTAAGCTTATGTTTTTATGTATATATTCAAAAACAACATATAAGCTATTTGGAAACCTGAAGTGTCTAAAGTGCAGCGAAAACTCAATTTAACTTGGCATCAATGTTTAAATTCTCATGTTGTAGCTTGTGCAGTAAAAGTGATACCTCTATCACAGAATTACACTACGCGTATATTTCGGAAATCGACAAAATCCAGGCCTCGTCTTATCAGCAGATGCGACCAATAACACAGCACCTACTCGACAGTTAAAGTTTTACCTACCTTCAAATTCAGTTGATACGGTTAGCCTGCATCAGTCTGAATAAATACACTATATATAAATCGAATTCGTATTTTGTGAACACTGCATAAGTCTCCTAATATTACTGTATATATATATGTGTATGTATGTATGTATGTATGTATGTATCTATAAATGTATTATCAATTTATGCAGGTGTTTATGTATGTATGAATGTAAGTATGTATGTATGCATGTAAGTATGTAGGTATTATGTATGTATAACGGACGTATACTGTATATGGATGTATGTAATATGTATGTATGACTCAACGTTATCGCCTTCAAATTACCTCCTCCAGAGGGCGTTAGACGTTGGCCGAAATGATTTAAGTCTCCACGAAGTGCATCTACGTTCTCTCTGAGCAAATGAAGCTCAGACAACTTGAGCAGAGCGTCCTACGAATTATTGATGTATTTCGTTCGATGATGGAACACGAGTCAAGTGTGACGATTGTGGGCAATATTTACTGCTTCAGTGTTGTCTGCCTGGCTGTAGAAAACATCTGCTCTATGAAACAAGCTAACAAACGCGGTATCAGCATAGGTGTTTCCCGCAAGCATCCACTACACATCGTTTTGATGACTAGGCAGCTGCGTGAACAAAGCATCTGTTGGCATTTTTAAGCATTTCCATTTGGAAAAGTGAAACCGAAATCTAAAGGCATTTGACGCAGAACAAAGAACAACGTTAACTGAAGTTAGCAAGTATAACAAACACGATTTATTAACTCGAGACTTTCCTAATTTATCCGCAGATTCCCTTATCATTGTCGTTTGGCTCAAACAATCCACCGGTAAGCTTATTCAGGGCCAGCCTTAACCATGTTCTAAGAGTTCAGCCTAACAGGACGTCGATTTAGGCAGCCGCTATTGTTCGTTGAATTATGATTGGCTTGAATGGCCGCCGTGACCCCACCATAGTCCATATTTCACTGCACAACTGGGACCAATAACCATACCTACTTATCTTATGGACAACCCCTCTTACTTGACGCAGCGATCGTGAATAAGCTGGTAGTCCCCTGCGCTCGACTTTATAGTGACGCTTTAGAATTTCTCAAGATTATGATTACGATTAAGTGGAGATTAGCACCCAGGGAAAAAGTCTGATGCACAGAAAGCACGAAATCATATTTGTTTACGTACTTACTGTTTTACTCAACTGACATCAGTGACTTAACCTTAATGGCAGGAAATGGACGAATGGATGGGTCGACAAAAATTTGGGTAGAAAAGGCCTTGGGGCGGTTAAGACCGCCCCTGCATTAATTTATTATATCGTTTAGCAGGAATCGGCCAAACAAGATTTCTTGACTGTCTTTTGAGCTCGACTTGACACACTTTGTGGAGCACCCTAGTCGATTGATCAGAGTGTTCGGCTTGTAACGCGTAGAGTACAGGTTCTAGCCTCCTCCACTGAGATTGTTAAGTCAGTTCTGAGAATCTTAAGTAAGTTAGTAAGTAAGTAAGTAAGTTTTACGATTTTGGAATGCGATTTTGACTAGAAGCGACCATCGATTGATGCCTTGGGCATCATGATAACGGCGCTACAGAAGTCATTAGATTATATTAGATAGATAAGTAAATAAGTAATTAACTAAGTAAGTAAGTAAATAAGCAAGTAATGCATCTGTTAACACGCCATACGACCATCGGCAAAGCAAGGAATCGCAGACGTGGGTGGGTCACAGCGGTCAGACAACAAAAGCAATACGATACAAATAGGTTTTGCCTCAGATTACTTTAGGCGAATTCTCGAAATTGTAGTACTTTCTACACTATAGAATACGACCGATTATTATTTTTATTATATACATTGGCTTGAAAGCGTTTTAAAGGTGTCTAAAAGGTGTTAATTATTTGGGAAATATTCAGTGTTTAGTAACGTCCTGTGGCTGACTGGACCGCTGACGTCGACCTTACCTTGCCTTAATTAGTTCTAGTGTTTAACGACAGCTTATGGCATCAAAGGCCATTGACGTCACCCTCCTGGCTTGGGACGAGCACTACCCGATTAAAGGCATGGACTGAGTTAAAGAAATTTGATAAACCAGTCGGCTTATATATAATATCAGATGAACGTATTTTAAAGGTGTCTAAAGATACTAACTTTGTCCTTGCTGTGTAGGTCTGTACATCGGGCAGAGTAGCATCTCCATTCATCTCTGTCGACCGCCAGTCTTCCTTCCTCGTCCCATGACGTGTCCAAGCAGCCAAGGTCGTCTCTGACCAGTTCTTCCTTGGTCTTCCTCTACTCCATTTCCCATCAGAAATCCAAATCATCGCTTGATTGGCTCACCTATGTCTGTCCATACGAATTACTGTACATATCCATCCATTTCAGTCTTCTCTTTCTGACGATATTCTCTATATCCTCTTGTCTAGTCCTTTCTTTTATAGTTTTACTTGATATCTTATCATGCTACAAGGTGTCCAGAATTCTTCTCAACCATCTGTGATATGCAGCCTCCAGACTTTTCTTATAATTGGCCAAGTTTCTGATCCATGTAGTAGTGCGCTTAATACTAGGGCCTCATACAAACGAACATTTGTCCTCAAACTGCACCCGTTGTTCTTCCATATCTTTTCAAGCCTCCCAAAAGCATCATTTGCCTTTCCTGCCTACCTGTCACAGCTGGGAGTTCTTGTTAAACGTCCCCTTGGAAACTGTCCTACGTTGAGGAGCAGTATGTACCACGACTAAGCTATAATAATAAGATATGTACGTGTGTGTGTGTGTGTGTGTGTGTGTGTGTGTGTGTGTGTGTGTGTGTGTGTGTGTGTGTGTGTGTGTGTGTGTGTGTGTGTGTGTGTGTGTGTGTGTGTGTGTGTGTGTGTGTGTGTGTGTGTGTGTGTGTGTGTGTGTGTGTGTGTGTGTGTGTGTGTGTGTGTGTGTGTGTGTGTGTGTGTGTGTGTGTGTGTGTGTGTGTGTGTGTGTGTGTGTGTGTGTGTGTGTGTGTGTGTGTGTGTGTGTGTGTGTGTGTGTGTGTGTTAAGAACTGACATCTAGCAATAAAATAGCAGTTGAGGTTCGACACCTTTGAAAAGCTTTCAACCGACTTTATAAAAAGGAATCTCCTAGTGTTAATCGCCACTGCTCTGTTCAACGTTTAATGACAAGGTAAGGTAAGCTCGACGTCAACGACCCTAGCAGCCACGGTGTCGTTAAACACTAAATAACGAATTAGTAACTTTTGAATATATGTATATATATATATAATACATACACACTATGTATATATGTATATGCCATAGAGAATATAGAATATTTCACTGAAGTACACGTTCATCTGCGGAGACTGAAGTCCGTTGGCTGCTGCTTACGGCGGAGGGAGTTGAACGTCTCCGCCTTCGATGGGCCTCATCTGTCATATAACGCAACAGCCAGGGCGGCGCCAGCACCCGTCCGCATGGACACCCAAATAGTAGGATATGGATACAAAACTCGGCCGAGCGCATTGGCCATCACATCCAATGTCGTACGTTATTTCGCTGAGTGGCGTATATGTGAAAGCGTACAATAGATTTTTTTTAAATTTAAAGTTGGAACTGTTTTTGTTCAGTGAGCTTATTAGTTTCTAGATCTAAATTTTGAAACGGTCTTCCTGCGTCTTTAAGTTCTACTCAGTCTTTTCGGTCTCAACTTGAGACAACTTTTTCACTTGGCTTCTCCACCTCAGGCCTCTCCCTGTCTCATTCGGCTGACTTTCCGGATATTGATCTGACTGCGGCTTGGTTTTGGTGCGCCATCGGTTGATGTCGTGAGTATTAGAGGTTGGATCTATGGTTCTTAATTGATGACCATGATAATGATGATGATGATGATGATGATGATGATGATGATGATGATGATGTTGGTAGAATCATAGAAAAATGACTGCTTAATATTTTTGTGTTCTTTACTAGAAGTGGACAAACTACCCTTTACTAACACTGTTGTAAATGGAATACACTGACCGCACATGGTCGGTAGGAAGATAATTATCTGACCCATCATATAAACTTACCAACACTTCACCTCTTCTAATCTAATCTAATCTAATGACTTCTATAACGCCGTTATCATAATGATCAAGTCATCAATCAATGGTCGCTTCAAGTCAAAATCGCAGTCCAAAGTTATATATCATTGGAGAAGCCGGTTCGAATTCCGATGGGTCAATTACTGGTCTAGTCTTTCAGTCTTAACTGAAAACACTCCTCTTACACCTAATCTATCTTACTTCTCTTACTCCTATCCTGATTCTTCCTCTTCCTCTTATCTCACTTTCTGGTTCAATTCCAAACACCGTCCACCGTCTGACTGTCTGCCTGCCTGACCCTTGGATCTTGTTCTAGAACCGAACCCTTCCTGCCTGTCGATTTTGTTTTGACCGAGCAACTGTGAATAAGCTGGTTCCCGCGACTTAGCTATCCTTGGGCGCTAGCAATCTGCCTTTCGATGTTAGGGGTCTGCTCTTCTTTTACTTGAGATTAGCATAGGCGTCGATGTAGAAGTCCATATGGTTTCAGTCCAATACACGATGCAGCGCGCTATGCGGTTTCAGTTCCATTACACTGTTTAAAGAAGTCCAAGATTTCTTACGTTTGGTGGGAGCCATCCCCGGACAGCTGAGCCGACGTCGGTCATAGCTGGACTCGGTGTGGGAGGGACGCTGTCAATTAATCCACAATCTAATCGCACTGCGTACAATACGTTTTTCTCAACAAATAAGAAAAGGAATTAACTTTAATGTTATCGTGGATTTATTTTAATAAGCACAACCATTGGATAGCCTTTTCAAACAGAAGCCACACGTCGAAACACTAGTTGCTCTGTCACTCTAGCCTACTGTGCCACTCTAGTGTGCCTAACGTTAAACGCTAAAATGAAGGCATAACTGCAAAATTACTGCACTCGGTGCAATTCAACGTTTAACTTTCGACGCATGCTACAACAAATACCCGCAGTGACTGCCACTTCTCGTTCGGATGCCGCAGTAAGATGCCGGTGAATGCCGCCACGAGATGCCCGGAGATGCCAGAGAGGATAGCCAGAAGCAGTATGTCAGCGTGAATGCGTTTCTACGGCGCATTCTTGACGCGGTTTTTAAGCGATTCTGACGCCTAAGAGGTGAGCAAACAAAACACACCACTCTAGGGACGTGTCGCCTTTCGTAATTAAACACTTCGCTGATTAATTAGTTTTTACTAGTAAAATATTTCGCTCAACAAATACTTTGTTAATAAAATGCTTTGCTATTTATTAAACTACTCTGCTAATTAAACGCTTCGCTCATTAAATAATTTGCTAATAAAATACTTTGTATTATAAAAATATTCTGTTGAAGATAAACACTGCTCATTAAATACTTTGCTAACAATACTTAGCTACTAACTAAAATACTTTGCTAATTAAATACTTCGCTCATTAAGTACTATGTTAACTAAGTACTAAGCTAATTAACACTTTGCCAATTAAATACTTCGTTAATTAGTTTATTGACGAAATAGTAGTGGTACTAGTAGCAGTAGCAGTAGTAGTAGTACTTTAACTACGAATGACAATGCGCACGCATTGAGATGGATTCGATTTTCTTTAGATTTCCGGACACTAGACATTTGTGTTTCAATCTGTGTAATGTTGCTAGCAACTGTGGTCATCATCCTAGCTACCTGAAGACTGAAAGACAAAGAAGTATATTGGAGTCTGAAAGATACCGAACGATACCGAGAGATAGTTGATACAGAAAAATATTTAACGATTTTGTAAGACACTGAAAGATACTGGAAGATACTGAAGGGATACTAGATCCTAAAAGATACCGAAAGACATTGGATACTTAAGATATTGATACTGATACTAAGATACTGAAAGAATTTGAATGATACGTAAAGAAACTTAAAGATACCGAAGGATTCTGTATTCTGAAAGATTTTGTAAGATACTGAATGATACGAAATGGATACTGGATCGTAAAAGACGCCGAAAGATATTGGATACCGAGAGATACCGAAAAATACTGAAAGATTTTGATGGATACCGAAAGGTAATAAACGATACATAAACATTCTGAATACTAAAATAGTTCTGAACTATACCGTAAGATACCGATAACGACACTTGGAGATGAAAGAAACCGTTTGATACATTTTTGTAATACTTCAAAGTCGGCTTTTGTTATCATGTAAGTAGAGCGCATATCGCACTTATTGGGAAAGAGTGGCACTTAATTTGGCGCCCAAGTGTCTGACATCGATGACGCCGTTGACACTCGACACCGTGGCGCCAATGTCAAACGGCACGCCGCGTCACAGACGTCAAGCGTCACTAAGGGTGACGTTCGCCGACGAATACCAAGGACACGTCAACTGCAGCGTCATCTACTACTGTGACGTCGCCGATGACGTCACAGGAGACGACGGAAATGTGACGTCACCGGCTCTGGTTCATTCTCATTCCGTAAAACCCTCGGGCCAGTCCGTGAAAAGGTCGATAAGGTAAGAAATGTATGTATGTATGTATGCATGTATGTATGCATGCATGCATGTATGTATATGAATATATGCATGTATATATGTATGTACAGATGTATGTATGCATGTGTGTATGTATGTATAAATTTATGTATGTATGTATATATGGGTATGTATGTATTTATATATATACGTATGTATGTATGTATGTATGCATATATGTATGTATTTATGCATGTATGTATTGTACTTGTAATTGCAATTCTAATTGTAAAATTTGTATAACGCCGCTTTAAGAGAAACTCATCAAAAGCTCTTCCGAGCTACTAACACAAAACGCGATCGTACAGAATGATATTGGAGCTTAGGGAAGAGAGACAAAGCAAAACCAAAGAACTCATTTCGTATATCGTAATCGTAATCGTAATCTCGAGATTTCTACAGCGCCCAACGAAAGCTAAGTCGCGACAACCAGCTTATTCACAGGCGCTCAGTCAAAACAAAATCGATAGGCAAGAAGGGTTCGGTTCCATGTCAAGATCCAACAGTCAGGCAGTCAGACAGTCAGACGGCTACGGTGGGTGTTGTTTGGAAATGGATCTGCGGGATAGATAACAGGAAGAAGAGGAATCAGGATAGGATCTGCAGATGAGAGGGTGTTTTCAGTTTTGAGTGAAAGACCTGCGCAGAGACTGCAAGGGGTGAACTGATGGTGGGTTCGTATGATGGATCAGATAATTGTCGTTATTCTGGCGGGAGTTTATTCCAGAGGGGTGGAGCAGCTGTGGCTATGGATCGATTTCTAAATTTCAGACCAACTCGAAGCATCTATGCTGAACCTTCGAATTTTGAGCCGACGTGACAATCAGGTGACCTGGCGCCGCATAGCGACGGAATCTGCGACCAGGAGTGGATCCAACTGAATACCAACTTCATGAAACCAACTGTTCTTCTTCTTGTCCATGGGTTTAACGACATCTTATGGCAACTAAGGCCGTTGACGTCTTCGATATGAAAATGTTGTTGACGTTGTCCATAAGTTCATTTCTTTCTTCTTATCGTTTCCTTTAAGATTTTTGTTTCCGTAGGTAATGTATGTATTTTTTAAAACTGATTGCAGCACGACATGGATGAGAGACCAAATGCAGGCGAAGGGGGTTTCGTTGACTGGTTGATGGCACCTGTGTCGACTTCTTGTTGGTTTTCTTCTTGTTGGAAGACTGTCCACTGTCCATTACGGCTCTTGTGTGTCCATTAAGGCTCTTCTCAGTTGCTATAAAGCCTTTTTTTCAATATCTGATTTATATATTTTCTGTAATTTTTTTCTTTTCACTGGCCATTTCGGCACTTTTGTAGCCGTCAGGCTCTTTTTTGGCCATTTAAGGCTCTTTTGTGTCCATCAGGCTCTTTTGTGGCCATCGGGCTCTTTTTTGGCCATCAGGCTCTTTTGTGGCCGTTAAGGTTCTTTTTTGGCCATCAGGCTCTTTTTGTGGCCATCTGGCTCTTTTGTGGCCATCAGGCTCTTTTGTGGCCGTTAAGGTTCTTTTTTTGCCATCAGGCTCTTTTGTAGCCGTCAGGCTCTTTTGTGGCCATTTAAGGCTGTTTTGTGGCCATCATGCTCTTTTGTGGCCATTGGGTTCTTTTTTTGCCATCAGGCTCTTTTGTAGCCGTCAGGCTCTTTTGTGGCCATTTAAGGCTCTTTTTTGGCCATTTAATGCTCTTTTTTTGCCATCAGGCTCTTTTGTGGCCATCAGGTTCTTTTTTGGCCATCAGGCTCTTTTGTGGCCATCGGGCTCTTTTGTGGCCATCGGGCTCTTTTATGGCCATAAGGCTCTTTTGTGGCCGTTAAGGTTCTTTTCTGGCCGTCAGGCTCTTTTGTGGCCGTCAAGGCTTTTTTTATGGCCATTTAGGCTTTTCTCAGCTTTTTAGCGTATTTATATATTTTTGGTAATTTTTTCCGTATTTTGTTTTTCGTTCTTTTTTTCTTTTTTTCTTTTTTTCACAAAGTACAAATGAAATAAAATATATTTAACGAAATCAACAAAGACTATATACAAATTAGGTAGGTGCAACAATTACAGGGAGCCAATGTTTACAGACAATACCATTTACTACTAAGATGGTGTCCTAACAAATTAGTATAACCGTGTGTATTTTATCAAGTAAAATGACTTAATGTTACACAAGGTAAAATTGATAAACATACAGAAATATGAGTTTTGCACACAGGCCCATGTCGTATAAAAGACATAGCATTATCTTTAATAATTATACAGTAAAAAAGTGATGTTTTAGGCCCGATAACAGGTTTGTACTTGTACTATAAATTGAATGTATAATCCACCAGTAAGCACCGGTATTTATAAATGAATTCTAAACAACTGTTTAAGATAGATTTAAAATTTATTATTATTATTGAAAAGTAAGTTCTATGCCCATATAACAGATTATTTCACCATTAAAAACAGAACAATATTTTTACATATATACATATAGAAAATTTTTAAACAGGCTAAAACATATTAATTACAGAATTAGTTTTATTTACATCACAAATGTTTTGTCAGGGAGAATATCACATATACAATCGAAAAATATTTACAAATTATATTTACGTTGGAATAATCCATTTTATTTAAATGACTCTATCTTTGTTGATGCTCATCAAAATTTTATAAACCTCTAGGTAAAGATAACGGTTACACAGGATGTTTTTTACAGTAAAGTCTAGTTTCTTTTCCTGGCATTTTTGTTTTAGTATATATGAAATATTCTGTTTTTTTACAGTTTAATAATACATGCTTAATTGTATCAGGCATCTGACATTGTATACACAAGTCTGTCAGGCTCTTTTTAATTTTCTTAAGCCATGTGTTAGTTAGGATATGTCCTAAACGCTGTCTAGTAATTTGAACTTCCTGTTTCCTAGGACAGTCCATATACTTACTGTCAGTGGAAACCAGAGGCTGGATGGTTTTATAAAAACTCCCTCTAGTGTCTTTATCATATTCATTTTGCCACTTAATTAAAATATGATTTTTAATTATAGTAAAAACTTCACTCAATTCTATATATTGAGTTGAACTGATTTGTGAAAGTTCTAGGCCTTCCTTTGCCAGTGAGTCTGCCACCTCATTACCAGACAGCCCGATGTGGCTAGGAATCCATGCTATTACTATTTACTGTGCTTCAATAAATTATCTTTTTCGTACAACTGCGTTACAAGATTTGGCCTAGACTCAGATTTATTTTCTTTTATAGAGGTGGCTGCACTTAATGAGTCAGTAAAGATAACAAATTTTTGCAATATGAGATTTTCTTTGGTCAAAATCCAGTTAAGCGTTTCAAAAATTGCAGACAGTTCAGCAGAGTACACTGATGAGCTACTGACTAACCTAAAAATTTTATGAATTTTGAAGGATGGGATATAATAAGCTGCAGCCACTTTATCTTCAAGCTTTGACCCATCAGCATAGATAGGAATATAATCATTATATTTATTAATAATTTCTAAGGATAAGTATTTCATATAATCTTGTAGATCAGTTTGTTTATTTATTTGTTTCTTTAACGAAATGTCTACTTTTATAATTTTATTAAGCCAAGGTGGTGTATTCGAATTAATGGGAGATTTAAAAGGCTGATGCAATGCAGAGAAGAATTTCTCTGTTCTTTTGAATAAAGGCTGTTGTTCCCTATGCCATTTGCACTTTCCATAATAATTTGCCCAGTGATCTTTCATGGTCTCAATTGCTGGGTGGTCTTCAGAACCGAGTATCTTAGACCGAACCTTGAGCGAGTTGTGCAGCCGACGGAGGTGAAGGGGCATTTCACCACACTCGTTCTGAAGGGCCAAAATCGGTGTACCCTTGGCAGCACCGCAGGCGAGCCTTAAGGCCTCAGACAGAATATTTTGTGATTTTTTAATTTGAGAATTACTAGCGATGGTATAAGCTACATCTGAATAACTGTTTAAACGAAATTTATTTATATATAGCGTCGAAGAAATCGATTTAAAGGTGTCTAAGTACAACCAAATATTTGTAAAATTTAGATGTAAACGTTTTGCTGTAGCGACCGTATGGCTTCGACCCTACTCAGTTTTCAATGAATTAATTGGGTGAGATCCTTCACCCTTCACCACCGATGCCCGTTTGAATGGGTGCCACGCCATTTAAGGTCCCCGTGTACTGGTCGGGCTAACCCGAGATTTAGCAAGGCTGACGTAAGCGGTTGTGACAGCCACAAGATGTCGCTAAACATCGAGTAATGCTACGCTCTCTTTAGACACCTTTAAAACGCTTTTAAATGATTTTATATATTTGTCTACTCCGTTTGTTCGTTATTGGATATGAAGTCAACTAAGGTAAGACAAGGTCGACGTGGACGGCCCGATCAGCCAAAAGCTGTCGTTAAAGAATAGACAGAACAACTATGGTTAGGTGAAATTCGGCCACTAGCTCTACTTGGATGGTGCCAGTCCGAAGTATGGATAAAAGAGGAGGGCGACGCTAATCATTTACATTGACATTTACATAAACATTTAATCACCAGTGATCTTGGGGTTGTTCTGGACCGGGAACTCTCCTTGACCGATCATGTTAACAGTGTCTCCCGCTCATGCTTTTACCACCTTCGTCAGCTTCGTACCATCCGCCGCTCCCTCTCCTTTCATGCCGTTACTACTCTAATTCATGCCCTTATCTGCACCAGGGTGGACTTTGGTAACGCTATCTTTGCTGGACTCTCACTTGCCAATATTTCCAAGCTTCAATCTGTTCTCAATGCTTCTGCCCGTCTTATTGGAGGCGTCCCCAGGTATGGCCATATAACTTCCTTTATACGGGACACTCTACACTGGCTTCCCATTCAGCAGCGTATCCAGTTCAAGATCCTAACGCTTGTGCGTAATTGTCTCGTTGGCTGTGCTCCATCATATCTTAGGGACTTCTGCATTTCGGTCTCCTTGGTTCCAGGCCGTAGCACTCTCCGGTCGGCCTCCCTTGGACTTCTGACTGTCCCTCGTATGCGCACTGCTACAGCGCAGTCTAGAAGCTTTGCCTATGTTGGACCCAATAGCTGGAATCGCCTTTCCCGAGAGCTCCGGCTAGTATTCCTCAGTTTGTCTCTTCCGCAGTTTCGCAAGCGCCTGAAGTCTATATTATTTGCCAGTGGTCTCACTGGTTCGGGTCGGGAGCGCTTCTGATGAGTCTATTCTTGAAGTGGCGCTTTATAAATGTCAGATTACAATTACAATTACAATTACCTGCGATATAGGACGCAGACTAGTTAAACAGACAACACACACATCGTTAGTTAAGGTGTATTCTTCTCTACCCACCTTCGCCACTTTTAACTTCTTACAGTCCCCTCTCATTTTCACCTCTACCTGGCTATCTGCCACCTACCCCCATCCACACTCCAATCAGTGGACCACTCTCCCTCCGTCCTTCCCATGTCCCTGTCTTGGTCTTAGTTTATGACAGGCGCATACAAATTAGTCACGTCGAAATCAATGATAGCCCGGCCTAATAAATCGATAATATTGCTCCGACAAGTTAAAACAGACGAATATAATTGAAATAAACTAAGTACGAAATTTACGCTTACCGCCGTCGTACCCACATATCGCAAGAAAATAAATATGCAAGTGTTATACAAATAACAATTTAACACATATTTACTTATTTAAAACGCATTGTTGTATGAATGCACATATATGAGCTAGAGTTATTATAAACTACTTATCTCATGATATGTAAAATCTTAATCTGATTCCCCTTCTTCCTCTTATACCTATTTTCGCTCCATCCCAAACGTCACTCACCGCTATCTGCCACGCTGTCTCTCTGCCTGTCTCTTGGATCTTGACCTGGAACCAAACACTTTTGCCTATCGATTTTGTTTTGACTGAGCGCCTGTGAATAAGCTGGTTCCCGTGACGTGGCATTTCCTCCCGTATGAACCCGTTATAGTCATGTCAAAAATCCCAGGGTGGCCAGATTAACCGTGCCTTGGCATTAAAACAGACAGTAATGCGAAAGAGGCTTGCATTACTGGAATTTCCATAGTCTTGCCTGTTTCATTTGAATGCGTTCATCCGGGTCGTTGCCGACTCATTTGTAATCGAACGACGTACTGCCCGAATCTGACGCGGATGGTAAATGTAAATTGTAAAACATCAAAAATCTCTCAGCGCCACACAAGAACCGCATCAAGAAGACAGCTTAAACACCGGCGTTAAGCAAATCAAGCACATTTAAAAGCACGCTCGGTAGCTTCGCTAAGCTATTTACCATCGTATCAAGTACAATTAAGACGTAGACCCAAGACAGTGAGAAAACTAGCGAACAGCCTCTGATTAAGAAAACACAACATCCACCAACAGACGATGACGGAAAAAGACCAAGAAAACCAATTAATTCTTCAAACAGGTAGACTTAAACACAACTAACAGGAAGAGAATGGAAAGAAAATCAGTCACGCAGGACCAAAACCAAAATCCAGTATATGACAAACTTAAGCACAACACCTTTTATAAGGTCGCGTTTAAGTTTATAAGGTCGGCTTTCCCGCAAAAAAACTTAGTGAAGGCTTGCAAGCATGAAATTCCACCTATAAGGTAGTATTGTATACTTCCGTGTAACTATATATGTGAGCATACATAAATAAATACAAATTTAAGATACTTATTAAGTTTCTTACATTTGTTAGTTATTGTGTGTGAGTGTGAGAGTTATATTAGTCACTTATTTATATATAGTCACTTATGTGTGTGTGTGTGTGTGTGTGTGTGTGTGTGTGTGTGTGTGTGTGTGTGTGTGTGTGTGTGTGTGTGTGTGTGTGTGTGTGTGTGTGTGTGTGTGTGTGTGTGTGTGTGTGTATTTATTATTTAGTCACTTATTTCTTTATTTTGTTCATTTATTTATTTAAAATTGTTGAATCCATCTTCGCCCCTTCTGTTAATCTTTTCTCTCCATTAACCCGTTTTTAACCCGTTTCTGATGTCCATCAGTAAATTTCAGTCCAATAGGATTCAATTCGGACCACCCTGGGAAAACTGCTCGCTCCATCAGAACCGTCCTGGGAAAAGAGATTCTGCTATTGACAGATAAACAATCCTCGTGTTCCCCATTTGCATTCGGCGGCTCGATGCAGCGCCTCCGGCGACGGAAAGGGAAACTGGTGCCTTCCGCTGCTAATGTAATAACACTGCACTGACGTCAATTATGCGTCATCCAGTCATTCTCAGGGATTTTAATGACGAATTACCAAACGCCTCTGGGAAATAACAATTATTTTCTAAATATTTTCACTACACATACTAAACCATACGAAGACATAGGTTTACTTAAGCACATTAAGTAATACTTAAACCTATCTAAACATACTAAGATATACTCATACAATCTAAAACATATTAAGGTACTAAAACATACTTAATTACATTAAAGAATACTTAAACTACAATACTGAGACATACTGGAAAACATACTTAAACATTTTAAAACATACTTGAAACATAATAAACCCCACTTAAACATATCACGAGATACTAAACCACACTAATGCATACACACGCTACTAAAACATACTAAACCCTAGATATTAACACATACTAACACACTACACTTTTAGATTCTAAAGCCTAAAGCCAAAACCGACATAATAGTCAGTTTAATATGATCAAAATGCTAAAAAGAGCTGTATGTCTGTCTGCTGTCTGTCTGACTGTGTGTCTGTTAGTTCTCATCAAATAGGTGGATATAGTTTGACAAGTCAGGTTCTTATAACCTATTTATTTTCATAAACGCATACGACATATTATATGTTGTATTACTTATGGCGTGGCGCCAATTCAAACGGGCAGCGGTGGTGAGGGATCTCACCGGATAAATTCATTTAATATGAGCAGAAGCCATACGATCGCTAGAGAAACACATTTATGTTTACATATTGACGACATTAAACATCCTTTGGAGCCATCTTACAGCATAAAAGGCCCATGACGTCATTAGGAATTAAATTTCGCACAATTTATTCCCATCATTTGATCAAGATAGAATAACGATAAAGTTTCAAATGTTTAACGATATCTTATGGCATCAAAGGCCGTTGGCATCGATTGGAAAAAATTGTACAGTTCTCACTGTTTAATTTTTTAGAACGTTTTATAATAACGATAAAAAGAAATTGAGGGTTATATAACGTTGGAGAATAGAATAAAAGGTGTCCAATGATGCAAAATATTAATCGTATCGTCGAGTTTTATAGCTGCCAAGGCTGTTACATCGAGTTTTCTCAACTCATGACTGTCATTAACTAACGTTTGAACGAAAATCAGGTTTATATAATTTTGTTAAAAGCGAATTAAAGGTGTCTAAAACTGCTTCTATAAATAGCAACGTCGCGTTCTCACCGACGCCCTATGGCTGCCAGGGCATTTGATGTCGACCTCACCTCATTTAAAAGACAACAAAATATTAGTTAAAATTCTGGTTCTTAGTACCGACTCATATCTCGGGCTAGCATGGTCCTTACACGGGGACCTTAAATGGCGTGACGCCCATTCAAACAGGCTCCGGTGGTAAAAAAACTCAGCCGATTAATTCATTTAAAAATGAGCCGGGTCTAGGCCATACCGTCGCTATAGGCAAGCGTTTTAATAATGTACCGTATGTCCCGGGCTAATTTTTCAATGAATTTATCAGGTGAAATCCTTCACTACAGCTGCCCGTTTGAATGCGCACCACGCCATTATAATGTCTTATAGGTGTATGAAAACACATAGTTTATAACTGGTAGTAGTTCCACTGCTTAACGACATCTTGTGGCATCAAATGGCGTTGACATAGCCCTCCTCCTTTATCCAGGCTTGAGACTTGCACTACCCGACTAAAAGCAGTGGTGGAGTTAGGTTATAACAACCTGGCTTCTCAAGGCATAGCGCCTGTTTCTTTTTTTATATTTTTTTTATCCTCAGTTTAACGACATCTCGTTTGTTTTGGGAGAATTTTGTAAAAATTTATGAATTTTACGAGGACTAAATGACAATAATATATCTTTTTGGAACGCAAATTAAAGGTGTCTAAAATTGTTTTTATAAATAGTAGTGTCGAGCGTCTCCGATAAGTTATGGCTGCCAGGGCCGTTGACGTCGACCTCACCTCACTTTAAACGACAGCTGAATAGTAGTAGTAGTGGTAGTAGTGGTAGTAGTAGTAGAGTCGTAGTAGTAGAGTAGTAGTAGTAGAGTAATAGTAGTAGAGTAGTAGTAGTAGTAGTAGAAGTAGTTTCCCTCCGACTCAATCTCAGGCTAACACGGTCCGTACACGTGGACCTAAAATGGCGACCATTCAAACTGGGAGAGGTGCTGAAGGATCTCACCCGATTAATTCATTGAAAATATGAAGGGACGATGACATATGCTCGATATAGAAAAACTTGTACATTACATTTTACATTTACACATATCCCTCTGTACCTATATGTGTATGTGGAGCATAGTAGCCTAATGGTTAGAGCGCTTGGCTTGTAAGGCGGAGAGTAAGGGTTGAAGTCACCGGTCCTGATACGGTTAATATGTGGGACTTTGAGCAAGTCTTTCACTCACAATGGCTCAGCGCCATCGACTGATGCTCAGTCATTGGATAGTGGCGCTAAATAAATGCAGAAATAAATAAGTTAATATATGTATATGTGTATATATGTGTTTATATATATATGTATAGATATTTGTATATATGTATTTATGCATACGTGTATGTATAGTATATATATATATATATATGTGTGTGTGCGTGCGTGTGTGTTTGTGTGTGTAGGTGTGTAGGTGTGTGTGTTTGTGTGTGTAATTGTGTAGGTGTGCGTGTGTGTGTGCGTGTGCCTGCGTGCATGCTTGCGTGCTTGTATGCGTGTGTGTGCGTGTGTGTGTGTGTGCGTGTGTGTGCGTGTGCCTGCGTGCATGCTTGCGTGCTTGTATATGTGTGCGTGTGTGTGTGAGAGCGTTGGGGTGATCGGAAATGGATGACAATTGGAACTATATTGGCTTTCAATATCAATTTCCGGTTATCTGGATTTTCAATCTGACTCTGGTGGATGGAAAGAAATCGATGTGACATGAACGGCGGCCCAAGGGTCGACGAAGAAGATGACAGTGAAGAATACCAGGAAGAGAAAGAGGAAGAGGAAGAAGAGAGGATGGAAAGAGAGGAAGGCTTGAATCGAAGGAGGAGGAAGTGAGGATGGGAAGAATGGAAAAGGAGGAGGAGCAAGCAGAAGAGGAAGAAGGGAGGATGAAAAGAAAGAAATAGGAGTAGGAAACGGAGGAAGAGAAAGCGGAGGAGGAGGAAGAAGAACCGAGAATGAGAATAAACGAATAAGAGGGAAGGAAGCAGAGGAGAAGGAAGAGAAAGTGGAATATATTTGAAGAGGAGGGAGGAGTAGAAAATTAAGTAGGAGTAGAGAACACAAACGCATGCAGCGGAGAAAATAGAAAGAAAGGAAGAGGTACAGGAGAGGGACGCAGAAGAGGAAGTAGTGGGGTAAGGTAAGGTAAGGTAAGTTTAAGGTACCGAAAAATAGGATAAAGTAATCGTAAACAATACACCGTCCTCTAGAACCATTTTCCGATTGAGCTGCCTCTTGGCTGACTCGCATCCCGTACATGTACAGCTGGACAACGGTCCCTAGGGTTTCGTTGTACTTCACCCGATACAACGAGCGATCGAACTCCCAAGGGTGAAAGGCCTAAGCATCGTGGGCGGAAGTGACGTCAGGCGCCTATCCGTTGAATTCCTAGTCAGGAGTCGAGACTAAACGAATCGCTAGAGGCTCATAAAAGATGCATCGATGGATTCCCAGGTGGGTTGGTAAGCATCGATGGATTCCCAGGTGAGTTGTTAAGCATCGAAGGATTCCCAGGTGAGTTGGTAAGCATCATTGAGTTCCCAGGTGAATTTGGCAACGGGGGATCAAATCCTAGAGGCGGATGCGGGCTCTGTCTGCTTCCTGCTTCTTTTCCATCACTAGATCTCTCCTCTCCCATCATTCCTAATTTCACTCATCTCTGTCTCCACCCCTTCCTATCATCTACCCATCGGGAATAGCTTTCGGGGCTCCTAAATTGCGCTACATAAAGTCCAGATATATGTTTACATACATACATACGTATATACATACATACATACATACATGCATACATACGTACGAACATACATACATACATGCGTACATACATACATATATGCATACATACATACGTACGTACGTACAAACATACATACATACATACATACATACGTACATACATACATATATCCATACATACATACATACATGCATACATACATTCGTACGTACGTACGAACATACATACATACATATATGCATACATACATATATGCATACATACATTCGTACATACATACATACATATATGCATACATACATATATGCATACATACATACATATATGCATACATACATACGTACATACATACATACATATATGCATACATACATACGTACATACATACATACATATATGCATACATACATACATACAAACATTTATACATGCAGACATACATGCGGACATACATGCAAAATGATTAGTGCATACATACATGCACACTAACGTACATGCGTACATTGATCGATTCCATCCAAATCCCACCTCACTCCAATCTTCAATTCTTTCCTTTATCTACCCTTCCTACCATCTCCTCCATCTCCTCCCCTCGTTCCAAGGGCGTCGACCCGTTTTTACGAATGAGGTCATGACCCCTTGTCTCTATCCTTCCTCCACTTCTGTCTACCACCTCCCTCTCCCCCGCCGTTAGCTTCGTCGTCTGAATAAGTTCCAAAAAATTCACAACCCTGTCGTCACTGATTTCATTGAGTCTGAAATACAGCGTGGGCAGAAAAACTGGCGCGGTCTCTGTAAATTGGATCACCGTGGTACTGAAAGCGTCGAAACAGAACGTGGAATCGATACAAAGCACAAGGACTCTGGTTCAATTGCATAAGAGAAAAAAGGTTTCTAAATGTGGTGACGGTTAACAATTCTGACTGAATGACTGACTGACTGACTGACTGACTGACTGACTGATCGAACGAACGAACGAATGACTGGCTGACTGGCTGGCTGACTGGCTAACTGACTGGCTGGCTGGCTGATGGTTGACTGGCTGACTGACTGACTGACTGACTGACAGACTGACTGATTGAACGAACGAACGAATGAACGAATGAACGAACGAACGAATGAACGAACGAACGAACGAACGAACGAATGAATGATTGAATGAATTATGAATATATGAACGGTACTTCCTTGATTGCCAAAAAAAGTATATCCAAAAAATAAAAATAACTTGTTATTAATTTAATATGCATAATTGCAAAAATTACCCTTGAGATTGCTTTGTTATCAAACTACGCTATATGAATTATCTCCTTACTAAATTACACTCCATTCCACTAACCCTGCTACATAACAAGTCGTTACTTTCCATCACATGAGCCCAATCGTTCTTCGTTGATTGTTGTCTAGTGATTGTCTCTTTTGATTGACAGCACCGAGAGCCAAGACAATCCCTTTGTCTTGGACGGTGAGCTGCAGCGGAAGGCAGACTTCATCCTTCAACATTCGACCATATCCCGCCACACTCTCTCCATCGCCGATCCCGATCAGCCCCGGACGGTTACGGAAACTGCCGACCAGGTCCGATTAGTTACGGAAACTGCCGATCCGGGTCGGGTACAGCTAAAAACCGCAATGGTTAATCACGAAGCCAGGGTCGTGAACGGAATTAATAACAACACCGACGCTGATACCACCACTTCCGGGGAAGAACTAGGACAAGAACCGGAAGTGATGTTCGCTAGTGGTTTACCGCCGCCTACCGTTGATGGTGCTGAACTAGATCGAGGAGAATTTGAGTCGGGGTTCGCGATGGAGAATCGATTGAGAGGAGAGGGCAAGGCTGCGTTCACGGTGGAGAATCGGTTAGGAAGAGGGGAGCAGATGGATTTCACGGTGAAGAATCGGTTAGAGGGAGATGGCGAGAATGAGTTCACGGTGGAAAATCGTTACTTTGGGGGCAATGTGTCTTGGACTGTAGAAACTCCCGTGGAAAAGAAGATGGAAACGGTTGGTGGAATCAGTGAAGCAGAACGAGCTCGACAATGCTGCCGAATTCAGTGAACCGGAGCGAAAAGTCGTTTCACCATAGACGTAATTATGCCAATCCAAGAAACACAATTAAATCACATTTTTTTCTCATTGATTTGATTAATTAATTCATGTGGCAATGTGGCCTATACGGTGGCGCTCTTGGTCTGTGTCCGACGATTGCCAGTTCGAGCCTGCCGAGCGTACAACCTGTAAAAACTCTAGAAATGTTGTTCTCGCTAATCTGTCTCGAGCCTCGGGTTCAGAATTACGGCTTTGTTCGCGAAACACATACAATGAAAAATAAATAAATAAATAAATAAATAAAATAGACGAACAAAATTAGTTACAAATTATTAAGAGTTTCTTAAATTAATGTCCTCGATACACAAATTAATAACTAGTATGATTTAGATAAATTTATTTTTTATATACCAAGCAAATTAATGATTGTAATTATTTAGTTTCATAATTTTATTTATAATTAAATGGAACAGATTACTGATTATCTAACCTGCGTGCGTTGCATTTTATTGCAATGTCATCGAATGATGTCATGTGCATTATGATGACGGCGTTATAGAAGTCATTAGATTGGATAGGTTTGGATTAGATATGATTAGATTAGATTAGATATGATTAGATTAGATTAGATTAGATTAGAGCACACATGCGATAGATCGGAAATGAACCCAAGACTTGAGCCATACTAAGCGCTGCTGAGAGTAAAAATACTGTTGTCGAATGCGACATTCCAAAACTAATCTAATCTAATCTCATATAATCTCCTCTAATCTGACCTCATATAATCTAATATCTAATTTTGTCTAATCTTTATTTCAGAGATTTAAATCTCGAGCTAGTACGGACTGTAGACGGAGACCTTAATTGGCGTGGTGCCCATTCAAACTGGCAGCGGTGATGTAAAAATCACGTGATGAAGGATTTTACATGAATAATTCAATTTTACATGAATAATTCAATGCGTAATGAGCAGGGAACCCTGAAAGTTGTTGGTCACTAGTGATGAGACTGTTCGGACATATCCACGGACACACTGCAGAGGATTATTCTCCTAATTGGTAGCATGAGTCAGATCCCACCCTGGACAAACACGTTGGGTATGTGTGCGTGTGTGTGTGCGTGTATAGGTGTGTGAGAGTGTGGGTGTGCTTGTATGTGTGTGTGCGTGGTATGCGTGTGTGTGCTCGGATAGACGCCTTTCGTACTTCTCTTTACATGTAACTGTTATGACAATTTTACACCAATATGTAGAATGGCGATCTCAAACTTGGTTCGGTCCAATTGTTGGACTAACTGTAAACTATTTTCCATTAGTAAACAATTTAAATTATTCATTTACATAATATTTTAGCAAGAAATCATTGCTTAGCTTCTCCATCTTTTAACATATGCTATTCTTGTCCTGTGCACTGGATGCTTCGTAACACACAGCGGGGATGAAGAGCCATTAGTCCGCCATTGAAACGTGTTTGCTGATAGCCATCTACAACGTGCGTCATAGTCTAGACAGAGCCACAGCTGCGCGATGGATCAATGGCTTATCTCCCTATAACGACGTTGTACGCAGAGCCACTCTCGCCCGTCCGAAGTCGGTTTAGTGCAGACGAGAGTGGTCAAGGAAAGATGAAGCCTTTGAAGCGGACAGACGGACGGTTCTGCGATAAATGTAAATGTACACGTTTTTCTTTAACCACTGTATGGTCTCGATCCTGCTCATTTTTCTCCAATCCCAAACATTACTCACTGTAGCCGCTATGCTGTCTCTCTGCCTGACTTTTGGGTCGTGACCTGGAACCGAAACCCTTTTGCCTATCGATTTGGCTTTGACTGAGCGCCTGTGAATAAGCTGGTTCCCGAGACGTGGCCTTCGTTGCTGTAGAAATCTAGTGATTACGATTACGATTCAGTGAAATAATCCGGTGAAATCCTTCACCAAAGCTGCCCGTTTGAATGGACGCCAAGACATTGTGTACGGACCATATGCTAACCCGATATTAAAATCTCTGAAATAAGCCACGATCGGTATGCGAACCGGCATCCTCACGCAGAAAGACGCCTGGACGTACGAGCGTTGCTATCCAGGCCAGCGATGGGGAATTGTTAGTCACATTCACAGTTACACACCCGTCCCTCCAAGTCGAAAAGCTGTCATGTCCCCAGACGATATGCCCAACCATGTTAGGCAGACGTGCTGGCGGGTGCGCAGCAGTGGCGGATTTAGCCATAGGCGTGGGGAGGGGCGGTTCGTCCCCCACCCTCTTATATGCTGGCCCCCCTCCAATCAGACCCGTGCATGGAGGATTGCCAAAATGTGAAGCATCTTTAGAAATGTCCTTGCCCCTCCCCTCTTGGTTATATTCCGGCACCCTTCAGACCTGACCCGTGAATGGTGGACTGCCCTTGCACCCCCCCCCCATGCAAGCAATCCTGGAACCCCCTCTAGTGCACTGTGACATCGTCATAAATGTAAATCCCTGTTTGCTGATCTTTTTCAGTAGCAGGGCAGCAGCCTCTTTACTATGGAAATGACGATGTGCGATTTCGCTGAAGACCGGCAGCCATTGCCCCCCCCCCACTTCACCCCAGAACTGCGACAGTTTTCTGACCCATCATATAAACTCATCGATGCTCCACCGCTTGCAATTTTGCTTCGGCCTTTCACTCAAAACCGAAAACATACCTCTTTCACAGATCCTATCCTGACACCCCTTCTTCCTCTTATCTCTCTCTCCTCTCTCCTCTCCAACCCCAAACACCACCACCCGTAGCTGCCACGCTGTCTTTCCGTCTGACTTTTTAAGGTTCGGATCTTTAAATTTATCTTTCTTGCCGTCGACAACCCATATGGGATATGCACAAACAATCTCGGCTTTATAATGGTATACGCAGCTGAGAATTTTTCCAAAACATCGTTATTCAGGAGAAGAATCCAGCATAGATGCTATTCTGTAAGAATGAAAAACAGATGCGCCCGTGGTGGCTACCCAGCAACGTTGCACTGATTGACCAAACACAAGTCTTCTGTCTACGGAAATAATCAGGCATAACAAGATTTCAGTGTTTACTAGCGAACGAAACAAAAGTGTCCCCTGAGCGAAGGAAACCGGAATGAAATGAAGCGCTGTTTACTCTGCCAATAAGCTGCGTCAAGCACAGAACATCGCAGGATATTTCAGAGATATTCTAACCTGCATTTGCTATCAAATACGGAAACATTTCCTTGATTGCGTTACCATTGTGGAGCTACCTGTTTTTATATCAATTCTAAGCGAGATCTGACTAAAACCAGGCGTGCCATCCATCTATAGCCACATCGGAGTTCGTTACGCTTATAAGTTATTTAAAATGCATGGTAACCCAAAATGACTGTCGCCCATCCAAGCTACAATCACTTGAAATTACAAGGACCCATTCTGTTCGTAACAGAATAGAAGAGAATGAAGTCATCATAGCATTAAGTCCTATTATTATTTATTCCTTTTCAAATGGTCCCATCCTGATTCCTCCTCTTCATCTGACTTATCTAGCCGCTTCAAATCCAAACACCATCCACTGTAGCTGTCTGTCTGTCTTCCTGCCTGCCTCAATCTAGAATCGTGACAGCAAACAGAATCTGCCACTTCTTGGCTATCGACTTTGTTTTGACCTAGTGTTATTTCTTTGCATTTTAAGCCTTGTTTTATTGGCTATTCTGCAATTTCATCTGATTGCCATAACTTTGACTCAACCTAAGTCGCTTTATAGTCGCTATAGTAATTTGGTACAAATTTATGCTCCTTTGAGTTTGTCATCAGTGAGATCTCCATGAAAAACTGGTTAAGATGAATGTTCACATGACTTGGTCATTTGCATAAAAATCGTTGCACACGTCTTCAACTTGGGGCTGATATGGTAAATTAAATCTTTGTTTGGGGCTCATAATAAAGTTGAAAATGTAAATACGACAGCACCAGGTTGCTGTCTGATGATCCTACTCTACTCCGGCTGCAATAATTAAGGTCTTCTGATGTATAAATACCAGCAAATAAGACTAAAATGGGTGATCGTGCCTTTAGAGTCGCCAGTCCGCGTGTAATTGTAATTGTTATTGTAATTGTAATGACGACAATTTATATAGCATCGTTAGTAGCAGGCTAGGCCTACTTCTAGAGTGCTTTACAAAGTCAAAAGTCAGCTCAAGTACTAAGAGTTATGAAGTACCTAGGATTTCAACTATTTTTAAAGAGGTTGACACTTTTGGACTCCTGAATGGATGCCTGGGAGTTTTCCAAGAAGCCGAGAATGTTTTTGTTTTCAAGGGGCTTTTCAGTTCCCATCTTTTATCTACTAACAGTTAAGAATTTCTGTTTACTGTCAAATTCTAGTATCAGCATTTCGTTTTGTACCCCATCCATTTATTATTTATTATTGGACTCTTGTGCTCGCCGACATTTGACATTGTAAAGCACCCTCGAAGTAGCTTCTTACTGATAATTCTGTATAAATTGTCTTGATTACAATTACAATTACAGTTACAATCACAATAAATAGGCTCTACTACTAAATCATGAGCTGGACCTAGCATAGGTATGGTAAGGTAACTGTCTAGGTCTACAGCTCGGACAACCTCATATGTCTTTAAAACACTGAAAAGAATTACAAACGTTGAGGTAGCTCACTTAACACCGTAATAGCCGACCAATACTTCCAGGTTCTGCCATATGAAAATATATTAAAAATTTACAGGTAACAATTTCCTTTCAAATTTATGCATAAATTTCAAATTTGTAGGGTTGTAAGTCTATTTAAGCGAGAACGATGCCTCGACCCTGCTCGTTTTTCGATGAATTGATAGAGATCCTTCACCCCCGCTGCCCGTTTAAATGTATCCCACGCAATTTAAGGTCCCCGTGTGTCAGCGATAAGATGCCGCTAAACACTTTGGTAATACAGAGCTATCGTTAGACACCCGAAAAATGATTTCAAACGAAGCTATATTTGCGTCAGGTTAATCATCAAAGACAATGTCTAACACAGCTTCGGAATCGGCAAGAACTTGTCATTGGCCCTCCAATGTTAGGTCGACGTCAACGGCCTTGGTAGCCATAAGAAGTCAAATGATGTTAAATGTCGCTAAACTATCAATGTACAGTGGTGTGCAAAAGTCTGGAACCACCTACGAATTTTGACATTTTTTCAACTTTATGACCTTTTACTGTAATTTTTTCATTACCCCACTAAATTTTTTTGTGTTTTTCGTTATAAGGGATATATTTGGCTATTATAATCAACTTTTTGACCTAGTTTGGCCTTAATCTTCTAATTTTTTTGTTGAAGTTACCATGTTAAACGCTTAGCGTGTAAATCTCCTAATTTGTACACGTGTACGTACATCCCTAGGCAATAGTGTAAAATAATTAGTACGTACATGTATGCTTTAAAACAGGTCACGTGTGGTCTGTATTCCTTCGTAATCATTTAGGTGGCCTTGAAAAAGGCCGTTTTGTGTGACCGTGGTGAATTAGTATTTGGTGGGCCACCCTTTATTCTTGATCACCTGTCTGCACCGTTTCGGCATCGAGTGCACAAGTTTGACGAGGTGATCATGCGTGACAACGTGATTCCAGGCAGTAATGAGCGATTCAATTAGCTCACGCTTTGAAGTTGGGCGCTTCTTTGAAATTTCCAATGCCACCTTGTGCCACAGATTCTCGATGGGATTGAGGTCTGGAGATTGCGCAGGCCAGTCAAGTGACTCAATCTTGTGCTGACGCTTCCAGTTCATCACCAGTTTGTCTCGGTGGCAAGGTGCGTTGTCATCTTGGAACAGGAACCGGCCTGGAAAGAGCTGATCCGCTGATGGCAACATGCACTTTTGCAGTATTGTGATGTACTTCACCCCGTTCACCATTCCATCGATGATGTGCAAGCGTCCCACGCCACTGGCAGCCATGCAGCCCCAGACCATGATCTTCAGAGGATGCTTTACAGTGACATTGAGGCACTCAGGCTTGAACTCCTCTCCAGGAAATCTCCTCACGTAGGTGTAGGCCTGATTGCCAAACAAGCAGAAGGTACTTTCATCGCTGAAAAGCACCTTCTCCCACTTGTCACTTGTCCAGCTTGAGTCTTTCCGCGCCCACTCGATCCGTTTCTTCCTTTGTACTGTACGTCACTCATCAGTGGCTTGTTGCGTGCCTTGCAGCCCCGCAGCCCAAATACTTTCAGGCACCGACGACGAACAGTTGATGAACTTGCACTGACGTGAGACGTGTCTGACCACTCACGCAGTAGCTGAGGCGAAGTCAACTTGCGGTTGGTCAATGACAAGCGTCGAAGAGCACGGTCCTGGTGTGATGTTGATACATGTGGATGCCCGGACCGAGGCTTGTCTACCACCGAACCCGTCGTGTTCTTCTTCTGCAGGATTTTTACAACGGCGCTGTGACTGCAGCCGACTTTGCTGGCAATCTGGCGGCATGAAAAGCCTTCCTCCCTCAACACTGTCACACGAACACGATCCTCCAACACCAAGCCCCACTTCTTCGTCATGGTCGATGCAGAAAGTGTAAGAAATCCAAAAGAGCGCGCCTATTTTATAGCTGCTGTCTTACCTAGACACCCTGGACTGTTATTGGCTGGTGAAAACTGCCTCCTGATTAGTCAGAAATAACGCGCGCTGATTGGAACATCTTGATCCAGTTTCACGCAGGATTTGTGAAATTTACAAAAGTTGTACTAAGTATGTTTCAGAACTTATACTTCTATCAAAAACAGAAATAATTGGTATTAAAAAGATGACTATAATAGCCAAATATATCCCTTATAACGAAAAACACAAAAAAAATAGTGGGGTAATGAAAAAATTACAGTAAAAGGTCATAAAGTTGAAAAAATGTCAAAATTCGTAGGTGGTTCCAGACTTTTGCACACCACTGTACACGTTTTTCTATAGCGACCGTATGACACCGCCCCTGTCATATTTCAATGAATCAACCAGGTGAGGTCCTTCACCACCGTTGCCCGATTGAATGGGCGCCACGCCATTTAAGGTCCCCGTGCACGGACCGTGCTAGCCCGAGATTCTAAGCTACGATCGGGTTGCGAACCGTGATCCTCACTCACAGAGGCTCCTTGGCGTACGCTTTTACCGATGTAGCTAACTAGGCCAGCAATACGATAACTATGGAAAGGTTAAGGGGTAATACAAGGTCCTTACCTTGTATATATTTTGCGGTAGGACATGGTAATGCGAGACAGAATGCCAATATGTTTTGTATTATTCTTATAAAAACTGGTTTAAAACGACGGCTTAGCTGAAGGTGAATCTCAGGTATAAACCCGGAAACTTACGTTAAGCATAGTTCTCCTTGTTAATCATCAAATACAATATCTAGCAGAGTTTCAGAATTTAGAAGCGAACATGCGGACGTACATGTTAATTAGCTAAAGCATAATTACGAGGGTTTTTCAATAGGAACCCCAACAGTAATGTCGTGTCTAGGACTTATAATCCCTACATGCAAAATGTTCGCAAAATAGGTTTCATATGCTTACCATACTGTTGGGGTCGTGTTTCCGGCTTCATTAGGTCCTATTTTTGTTTAATTTGCATTGTTGTTATGTTGTATTGTGACCTGATCTTCGAACCAGTTTTCATGCCTTCTAACTGGCTTGAATTGTTTAGATTTTGAGACACCTGCTGGTCGCCCATAATTATTGCTGCTTTGCACACTGTCCATTTAAACTTGCTGGCTTTGTCCTGGATTAGTAAAAGGTTACTTACAGCCCCACACTATCAAAGCACTCCCATAATTTAGATTAAACGGAAAACATACATTTGAACTTTTATACTTTCGTACACAGCTGCATAAAACAAGTTCGTCGTTTTGCCGTCTGTATAAATATAAAACCTGTGGATTCTACAGTCCTCCTGATTACTCCAGTATAGATGGTGTTAGTTTTCTCCAGAGCAGTAAGTGAAGTTAGAGATTTCGTGCGGCTAACTGTTAAACAATGCTCATGCAGTACATTGCTTATGTATCATACAAGCGTAACATCAAACGCCGTTTCACAGCTTTGCATTGTGTTATATAGTTTTGTATGTATGTCTCTTATCAATATATTCATGCAATAATTTTGTTGTAATAATGCGAAGGACAAAAAGATGTGCTTGACAGAGATGCCATGACATTGATTGATGATGCGCAATTTTATTAAAGCGCATAAAAGTAATGCAGCTTTTATCTTACCTATTTGAGTCTTTATTAGACCGGAAAGGAGGAAGGGTGCCTGGCTCACGGTGAATTACATCCGGTCTTTCTGTTCCGAGTCAAGCTAAGAATGGTAGGTGGAAGTTGGAGCTCGACAAAAATATCACGTATAATCCGTCTAAAATTTGATTTTTTCTGAAGTAAATTTTTAGGTTTTGTGCAGTAGGCATTCCCTAAAGCGATGTGATGAGTTATTTTTGCTAAACAAGCGTAGTATTGTGTTGTGGAAATGTAAAAATGGATTTGCAGCGTGCTGAGTTGGGCGACTACTATAATTTTTCTAATCGGAGAAAGATTAAACGTTGTCGCAGAAACCGGATCTCGCAAAGGTGCAAGTTTTTAATGTACAAATTAAGAAACTTGTTTCGGCTAAATACCGTAATTTGTTAGCGTGCAGTTCCGTCTGGTTTACAATTTAATAGTAGGCAACACATTTTTGGTGCGCTGTTACCCAATAATTATGGTCGCAACTTGACACATGCTAATTCCAGCTTATTTTGCTAGTGTTACGAAAAAATTAGTCGACTCGTGTACAGATCATAAAATGTGTTTTTTTAAACAATGGTTATAAACGTATTGCAATATATAATTTGATTTTTGTCTTAAAGTCGCATCGCAAGTTTTCAGCGCCCAGACATGGTTCCTTGGGTTTTCTGCCCAAAAAGAGAAGCCGACGCCATCGTGGAAAGGTCAAGGCTTTCCCCAAGGATGACAAGAGCAAGCCGGTTCATCCGACTGCCTTCATTGGCTACAAGGCTGGCATGACCCATGTTGTGCGAGAAGTTGACAGACCAGGATCAAGTGGGTTTTTTGCATTCGACAAGTTTTTTAATTTAGCAAATCCAGTAAAATAATGAAATGCAAAAGTTGTTATTGTTTTAAATATTTGTTTGATGTAAAAAGCTTGGGATTTTATATAATGGTTTGGGAGAAGATTGCTATTTAGAACAAACTGTTGAAAAGCCTGTAAAGTCGTATAGCCAATAGCATGTGAGGTTTAGTAAAGGCGCTACATAAACATCCACTTACATGAACTTCATTGCTGCAACTTGGCATATGCATGAAAGGTATTGTTACATGTTTGAAAGTTAATTTTATTAAATGTCTTTGCACTTACTGATGTATACTTACTGGCATACATCTTGTATACCAAGCATGCAAACATGTACATAAATTAACTGGGCAGCCTTGTTCACAGCGCTTTTGAGAGGTTCTTAAAATGCGCTGTATAAAAGTTTAGATACATACATACATATATTCATTAATAAATTAATGCATTACTCTTACATACACACATACATGCAATATAACTTATGTAATTAGACGTTACGTCTATGATTTCCCAGCAAAAAGCACATAAAAATTTATTTTTTTGTATTTTGTTATGTATACAAATACAACTGTAATTGATACAGCCCTCCTGCTATGAGAAAGAATATTGATTTAACTGAGCAATTGTGTATGAAGAACTTGTTAAGATTCCTGCCCAGTAACAACCTCTGGGATGCTGGAACCGTTTCTCTTTGTTATAAACCGAGTGCTTTAACTGTTCCACAAAGACATAAACTAAACCAGAGTTAGCAGGTCATGTTATCCTGATTATCACAAAGAAAATCAAAAGTCCTAATAATTTGTATCATGTTGTTTAAATCAGAGGTTCACAAGAAGGAGGTTGTTGAGGCCGTGACAATTCTTGAGACTCCACCAATGATCGTTGTGGGTCTCGTTGGATACATTGACACCCCAAAAGGTCTCCGTACGTTCAAGACCGTCTGGGCAGAGCATCTGAGTGATGAATGCAAACGTCGTTTCTACAAGAACTGGTAAATCTTGAGCTGAAAACTCAGTCTGTTATGGTCTGCTAAAAAGTAGTTGTGGATGTTAAATGGAGAGTTTGGATAATGTCTTCGTTAATACTTCTGGGTGCTAGCTGATTTTTAATGATAGTTTTGGCTTTAAAGCAACTGTTTAGGAATTATGTTTTCACAAAATTATGATTTCAGCAAAGTAGTCTGCTGCTTTTAAAGAATATGTCTCCTTTATCAGTCTCTTGCAAGCAATGAATACACGTTAACTTCACAGATTCCACTTACAGCTGTAATTATATGTTCAAGATTTTTACAGTGCCCAATGAAAGCTTGTTGCGGGAACCAGATTATTCACAGGTGCTTAGTCAAAATAAAATCTATAGACAGGAAGGGGTTGGTTCCAGGTCAAGAACCAGAAGTGGGGCAGGCAGATGGCTATGGTGAATGGTGTTTTGGATTGAAATGGAGAGACAGACAGGGGAAGAGGAAGAATATGGATAGGATTTTTAGAATAGGAGCGCTTTGTTCCTTGCGAAGTTTGTATGTCTGTTGAGCCTGTGTTTATTGAAGTGATTATGTGTGTGTTTGAGTTACGCATAACTAACAGGCCGTTGTCACTGGGCTGCAACACAGTTTTCTGTGCCAGCCTGCCACCGCTCCTTGAACCCAATCCACAATACGTCGTATGTGAGATGGTTCAAAGGTAGCCGTTGTGGGAACGCTCCACTCGCTGTGCTTCTTCTGGGTGCAGTGAAGAGTGTGCCACAACTATTACCCTGCTGGCTTGTTCTAAAGGTACTGCTCCAAGAAGAAGGCTTTCACCAAGGCTTCGCTTAAGTGGCAGGATGATTCGGGAAAGAAGGAGATTGAGAAGGACCTGAACAAGATCAAGAGATACTGCTCAGTTGTCAGAGTCATTGCCCACACCCAGGTAATCTACATTTCAGACTGTTCAAATGTGTGAAAAGAATTCAGATGTTTGTGGAAATTGTTCATATGTGTTTGAAAATGTTGCAAATCTGTGTGAAAATGGTTCAGATGTGTGCGAAAATAATTCAGGTATGTGTGAAATTGGCTCAGATGTATGTGAAAATGGTCTGACATGTGACAGTGGTGCCTGTGTGTCAAAATGGTGGTAATTTGCGTAAAAATGGTCCAAGTGTGTGTGAAAATTGTTCAAAAGTGTGTTAAAATGCTGCAAGAGTGTGAGGAAATGTCTGCATTATTAAAAGATGTTTGTAATTGAACTTGTTAATTATAATATGTTCCGTTTTTGAGTAGTAGAGCATGGTGGGCATATAATGAAATTTTTAATGAGGTCTAGAGAGTATTGTTTGTTCATTTAGCGTGACAAAAATTGCTTGTGCAGTTAAACTGGTTTGTTTGCTAATGGTTTAGTGGTGTATTAAAGTAAACATAGTAAATTTAGCTAGAAATAGTTCAAAGTTAAATACAATTATTTTGTGACTGCATCATAATTTCACATGTTTGTGTTTTTTTGGATACAGTGTAACCTAATGACTTTTATAGTGCTGTTGTCTTAACGCCTAAAGCATCAATTGATGGTAGCTTCAAGTGAAATCATAGTCAAAATTATAATCCATTGGAGAAGTCAGGTCGAGTTCTGATAGGTTCAAGAAACAAGGCTATGGTGTGTAAGTAAATAGGAGCTTAAGAAATTTCTTGTGATTTGTGGCAGATGAAGCTGATGAACAGGCGCCAGAAGAAGGCCCACATCATGGAAATTCAGCTGAATGGTGGCTCTGTTCCAGACAAGGTGGAGTGGGCAAAAACTCATCTGGAGAAGGCCATCCCGATCCAGCAAGTTTTTGACCAGGACGAAATGATAGATGTCATTGGAGTGACCAAAGGAAAGGGCTTCAAGGGTTAGTATTTTTAATAGTTCTTTTAAAATAAAAACAGGTGAAAGACGCTAGGATGCATGTAGCGATACTACCATGCTGTCTTTTACTGGAGTTAGAAAAGCTTGTGGTTCAGTTAGTTCAGCCGTTTATGTTTATACAGAAGAAATGAAAAGAGAAAGTGCAATGGATGAGGTTGGAGAGAAATGGGAAGCAGAAAGGGAGAGATGGGAAGGTTTCAGACGGGAGCGTGAAACAAGAAGGGTGCATCGAGATATGAAGGAAGAGATGGAGGCATGCTGATAAGAAGGCATAGGAACAAGAGATTTTCCACACCATGGACGTTCTGTCAAACTAGTGTGGAAATCTACTACGTGGAAGAGGCTAGTTGTATTGTAATTAGTTTTTGCAGTTACTGACAAATGTTTAATCAGTTGGTAGAAGAATTTATAACAAATGATGGTTGTCCTTTGACGAATGTCAAGAAGAATTTGTAAACAAAACTGATTGTCACTGTAGGTGTGACTTCTCGCTGGCATACCAGGAAGCTGCAGCGCAAGACACACAAAGGTCTGCGTAAGGTTGCTTGTATTGGGGCCTGGCATCCATCTCGTGTCTCGTTCTCTGTGGCTCGTGCTGGTCAGAAGGGCTACCACCATCGCACGGAGATCAACAAGAAGATCTACCGCATTGGACAGGTAGTTTACTTTGAATTTATTTATAATTTTTAAATTAAAATTTTTGTGCTACATTAATTGTGTGCATGACTAAATTTTCATATTACAAAGTTGTATTTTATTCTGATTTTATAATTTTATGTAACTTTCCTGTTACAAATTGTATTTAAATTCTGACCTAATTATTTTATGTTAATTTCCCATTACAAAATTGTATTTTCAATAACTATAATTTGTTATTAGAACAAATTTTTTCGATCTGTGGTGATGTATAACATTCGTTTGTCTGCATATTATGTAACAGGGCGTGCATACTAAAGATGGCAAAGTGGTGAAGAACAATGCCTCGACAGAGTATGACCTGACTGAGAAGACCATCACTCCGATGGGTGGATTTCCTCATTATGGTGTCGTTAACCAGGACTATGTCATGCTCCGTGGGTGCTGCATGGGACCGAAGAAGCGTGTCATCACCCTGCGCAAGGTCTGTCTACTTTCACATCATTAAGATATTTCTGTTGTATTTGCTATTCAGTTTTTTGCAACTGAAAGGCTGTGTTTTGTTTTGAATAAAATCTCCCAATATTTTATGTAGATTTGAAAGTGAATGCATAATTTAAGCAATTCCTTGTAATTTGTAATATTTGAGATCAGTAAATGAGAAATTAAACCAATATAAGTGTTTGCGAATTCTGTTCAATTTCTTTGCAAATGTAAATTTTGAATATGAAAACTGAATAAAACTGTGGAATTGGTGAACATGTTAATATTAACAGTGGCAAGTTAATTCTAACATATAATTTTACTCTCATCAATCTGTGGTTGCTTTAGAGCAACTCCTGAACGCATGCAAAACGCTGTAGATGCAAGGTTCATTTAAGCCAATAATGAGAAGGCTGGTTTATAATTGAGTGTGTTACAAAAACGTGCTGTGGTTGTTTTTAGTCGCTGTTGGTTCAGACAAAGAGGAAGGCTACGGAGAAGGTGAACCTGAAGTTCATCGATACTTCAAGCAAGATGGGTCATGGTCGCTTCCAGACAAGGGAAGAGAAGCAGACATTTATGGTATGCTAATTAATCTCTTGTATATGAACTTTTACACCCAGGCATTACAGCAATGCAGAAAAAATCACTAGCTGTAAAAAGCGTTGTGTTTTTTTGCTCGTTTCCTTTTCTCTAGGCAACGACTTCGCAGGACTTAGTTTACTTTCCACCTTATGCCAGAAACAAATACTGCTTGGTGACAAGAGGCACAGCCGCACGGCGTAAGCAGAAAACTTGCACAGGGTTGTTGCATTCAGTCCAGCCCGTAACCGCATGATCATTGACTAAACTCGTTATTGATTGAAAAAGTTGAGATAGTTTTCTTGTTTATTACATAATTACTTAATTAACAGGTGGTCATTTTGGTGTTGACCATTGATGATATTTTGGCTGAAGTGCAAACGTTCAACCAACCAACGATTCTGATTTTTGTGGCTTGTATACTACTTGTTAGATTCACTTCATACTACAAGCCTGTCAGTGGGTGGGTGTCTGGAGGCCTGGCACTTACGTGAAGGGTGGCACCCAAACTGTGAAGGCACATACCTGTGTTTGCTAAAGGGTGCAAGTGGAAACATTTTTCTGACCTGCCATCCAAGCAATTCAGATTGTGTATTGCCCATTGGTGATAAATTTTGACAGAGCTTTCTGTTCTGCAAGACGTTATTCTTGTTAAAAGCAGGAAACTGATAAAAAAACTGTTTTTACTTTTAGGGACCACTGAAAAAAGACAAGACCAAGGAGGCTGCTGCCTAGAAGCCACCCTTGTGTTTGTAAAATGAACATCTTGATGCAGGGATATTTTCCTTTGATGTTAATTGACCCTCTGCTTTGTTCATGACGGTTACAACAGAATATAATAAAAATATCTCTCCAGTTGTTGTTTTTAAGGGTTTGAGCGTCAATTCATTTCTCTTGACCTGCCTTACATCGTTCTGAACTTATGTGCGTGCAACATTGTATTCTTCAGTTCTTCCATATTTTGCTGTTGATCTTCCTTTTGTTAATCTCTTCCCATTTAAGATGCACAATCAGATTGAAGCATTTTGCTTCTGAATCTAATGTTCCAATCTTGTATGTTCTAATAATTCATAAATTTTCGATTTTTAACCATTACACCATATCTAAGAAATGTACCAACACTTTCAGTTTTTGTGTAGGTCTTTCACTCGACTGAAAACACTTCTTTTCCAAAAATCTTATCCTGATTCTTCCTCATCCCCTTATCTCTCTTCTCGCTTCAATTTCAAACATCATCCACCGTAGCCGTCTAACTGCCTGACTACTGGATCTTGACCTGGAACCGAACCTTTTGCCTATCGATTTTGTTTTGACTGAGCGCATGTGAATAAGCTGGTTCCCGCGACTTAGCTTTCGTTGGGCGCTGTAGAAATCTCGAGATTACAATTACACTGACAAAACTAAACTCGATTAAAGAACAATTAAGTATCACTTCAGAAGACAACTGCAACTGATTGGGGTTTGTCGGCAGCTCCAAGTGGGAGCGCGGTAGTCTACTTGGTAAAGCGCTTGGCTTATAACGCGGCGTGTAGGGGGTTCGAATCTACGATCTGGCGGTTACTGTGTAAAGGTCCTTGTTTTGCTCACATCGATTGTTGCTTTGTCGTTAGCTAATGGCGCTTAGCAAATGCAGGAATGTGCCAGCGAGAAGCTGCAAAATCTGAACTTGGGCTTGGATCTTGTACGAGATACCAGCTGAAATCTTGTGATATGTGAATTCTAGACCTGCCCAAATAACTTTAAAGAATAGGTTTTCAATGAAAACGAGCCTTAATTCTTAAGCAGCAACCAGAAATGTAGTAATTCTCTGATGTCCAGTAGATTAAAAAATAATTCAAAATGTACCCAATCGTATGGCCTCGACCCTGCTCATTTTTCAATGAATTAATCGGGTGAGATCGTTCACCACCGCTGCCCGTTTCAGTGGGCTCCACGGCATTTATGGTCCCCTTGTACAGACCAGTCATTTATCGTTTGAAGTGAGTTGAGGTCGACGTCAGCGGCCCTGGTAGATATAAACTGTGAACATTCGGCGCTTAATTTTATAAGCATTTTTATACACCTTTAAATCGCTTTACATATAGTTATATAAACTTTATTTCCCCGGCATTTCTTAGACAAACTGCGCCACTGCCTTGTTTGGGGGATAGTGCCAGTCCCAAGCCTGAATAAAGGAGGAGGGTGACGGCAACGGCTTTTGATGCATAAGCTGACGTTAAACTGAGGAACTACGACCATTTCTTGGACTAACTCAAGTTCACAAACAAATGATTGAAACGAGTGAAATCTGTACAATTTTTTGCAATCGATGTCAACAGCCCTTGATGCCATAAGATGTCGTTAGACACTGGAACATTTTTTTAGACTCTTTGGCTAAGATGCAATTGAAGTCAGCGGCCCTGGTAAGGTGTCGGTGAACATCGACGCTAAAAATTTATAAGCATCTTTAGACACCTTTGAATCGCGTTACACAAAATTTATATAAGAGTTTTATCCTGTTTTCCAACGTTATATAACTCGGAAATTGTTTTAACCATTGTTTAATTGGGATTTGTGTGAGATTTTGTTCTCATTGACGAAAGCGACCTTCTGTGCTGTTAAATGTCGTTAAAATCTAAATATAAACGGTTTCTATAGCGACTCTGCTCTGCTCATATTTCAATGAGTGAGGTCCTTCATCACCCCTGCCCGTTTGAATGGACGCTACTTCAGTTAAGGTCCCTAAGTATGGAACGTGGTAGCCCGAGATTAAAATCTCAGAAGTAAGTCACTAACTGGCATCCTCTCTGACAGATGTCCATTTATTAAGCTTTAACCCAAGTAAATATTCAGGCAACCAGAAATTCTGTTAAAATGGCGTGCTTGTGTTTTTACTTGCTGCTACTTTTAAACTGTTGCTCTGGTATTTTTTGTTTTCAATGTATTGCTCGAGTTTCGAATAGTTTGACGTCACCAAATTTTCATGCCATTCAATCATCAAATTCGCATCTAAATGAATGTGATTTCTCATATCAATGTGAGATACAACAGCTGGCATTTGGATCGCAATTCGCATGTAGTCGCCAGTTGGCGCATTTCGTGTGGTCCTTGACCTGAATGACCTGGTGCTAAAAATAGCCTCACAGGCACGCGGCTTAGCGCTCTTGCAGCTGCGGTTCACAAGAAGACGGGCTTTTCTGCTACCATTTGATTTATATTGATATATTGGATGGGAGCTTTGGGTTGTTGAACTGTCTACGTCTAAATCTGTTTATGTATATTATGGCTAAATATATGTGTACAGCGTATATTGGTGTATGCGGCTGATTATATAGCGCCTTTGGTAAACCTCTGGGGCTGGAACATGTCTATGCCATTTCACTAAGCTTAAACACAACCCACCCTAACAGCTCCTCTAGTAATCGTAATCGTAATTCCGACATTTATACAGCGCCCAACGAAAGCCATGTCATGGAGGCCAGCTTATGTGTATAAACTGGTACCCTGCGTTTAGCTTTTAAGTAGCGCTTTAGAAATTTCGAGTTTACGATTATGATTATTTAAGAGATCAAAACTTTGACCTTATGTAAGTGATCAAAATATGCATCGGTTTCAACGATGTTCCGATCATCCTATGGCAATGATTCTGCGTCTGAGTGATCATGATCAAATCATGATCAAATCATGATCGTTTGTGTGATCATGATAAAGCCTTTATGGCCTGTAAAGATCCTATTCAAGCTTTGATCACCTGTAGGATCGGGTTACGATTGGGTAGTTATGGAGTTCCAACCAGTTTTGCGAAAGCCGTGTTAACTAGGATTTACGATCTTCACTTTCTTGTTTAGGCTCCACCATCGATTCTTGCTCCTCAGTCTTCTCCTTCACCTTCCTCTCCTTCTCCTCTTCGTCCTTCTCCTCCTCACGCATCCTTTCTCCTCCATTTCTTTATCTTCCTTCTTCTGCTCCTTTCCAAATACTCCTCGTTCTTCCCCCATTTGATTGGTCAGAGCATTCGGCTTGTAATGCATAGAGTACGGGTTCGAGCCTTCCCGAGACGGCTACTGTGTAAGGACCTTGAGCAATTTCTAAGCGTCATCTTTAGATAGCGGCGCTTAATAAATGAAGAAATAAGATATTAATAATCCTCGCTTTTTCTTATGCTTTACTGTCCTCTCATCATCTGTCCCTATTCCACTCATCCTCTTTTACCTTTCTGTTCTTCCATCTCCAGTGATCTTCACACACCTCTTCTTCATCTTCATCTTACTTCTTCATTTCCAATCCTCCGTTTTTCCCTTCTCTTCTTTTCATATTTTTCCATCCAGTGCTTTTTCAGACGGAACGCTTCCGAACGGCGTTCCGGCACCTTTTCTCGGCTAATAAAAAATAATTTAGTTTATAATATAAGAAATTGTGTTACTAAGTTATTTTAATTATGTAATATAATGAAACTTATTTTAATTCAATTTCAGTGTTTGCAACTTTACACTGTTTTCAGTGTTCATTGATTTATAAAAATAGTGAGACTTTAGCACAAAATTCCATAATTGTTCAGTTCCTGAACCTTTTTTCTAGGGAAAAAAGCACTGCTTCCGTCTACCCTATCTCCCCTTCCCTTCTTTCTCTTCTTCCATCTCCTACTCGTCGTCATTCATCTTCCTCTTTCTCATCCTTCTTCCCTCACCATCATCTACCTCATCCTAGCTCCGTATTTTCCTGTTCCTCTTCCTATGCATGCTTTTACTCATATTTCTCATCTTTCCATCCTCCTCAGGTCTCTCCCACCTGATCTTCATCTTCTTCGTCTACTTCTTCCTCCTCTGCCATTTTCTCCACTTCTTCCTTCTCCTTTTCTTTATCTTCTTCTTTTATTTCAGTTTCTTCTATTCTTCCTTTTACTCTTCTTTGTTTAAACTGCTCTATCCTCCTCCTTCCACTCCTCCTCCTCTTCCTCTATCATCTTCCTCCTCCTCCTCCTCCTCTACCATCTTCCTCCACCTCCTGGGTAGCGTAACTTGCATGGGTTGTTCTCACCTCTAGCCCAGTCTCCTTCTATGGCCGTCAAAAAAGGCATCCAAGCCAAGAGCCAGTGATACACGCACATTCCAGCCTCTGAAACTCCTGCCAGCCTCCGGAGGTCGGCTGCCTCCACAAGTGATGCGGCTTCTCGGCCCGGATCGGCAGCAGAGCGAGCGAGCATCCCCCGCATCTCGGCGCCGGAGCCTGGAAACAGGAACCGTGCCTGAGTGCAGCCAAGAGCAGCAGCATCTTTGCCAGCAGGCTCAGCAGCCGGCAAAGCAACCGAGCAAACGTCGGATGCAAAGGAGAGGATGAGTCAGGCGCTTAGGGAGTCTGCGTATTTCAAGAATGCTAGCTAGCATCCACACATGTGCAAAGTGTTGTTCGCTCATACATAAATTTTGAACACAAATTATTCACATGTATTTATGTACATGTGAAGGCCTACATGTGTTCATGTATGCGTGTATATATATATATATATATATTTCTAAACATTTAGCACCTTAAATATAATAAGTGAATATCGCAGTTTAATATGCTATGTATTCTCATCTGCAATGTTTTGTTCTACGCTGTACTATTCTGTTCTACGCTTTTCTTTTCTGTTCTACGCTTTTCTATTCTATTACGTTATACCGTACGCTGATCTATTAAGTTCTATGCTGTTTTATTAAGTTCTATGCTGTTCTATTAAGTTCTACGCTGTTTTATAACGTTCCACACCGTTAAATTCTGTTCTGTTGTGTTCCGTTCTACTGTGTTCCACTGTGTTCTGCTAAAAGGGATTAGGATGAAGGTTTGTCCAGTGGCTCTTGCTCCGGGAAAAAGTTCCTTGTTCGAATCAAAGACAGAACGATGAAGTCAAACAATATTCTATTTTGATTTTCTCAATCCTTAGATACGAAATTTTTGTCTGTAAAAATATTGTTGCTGTTCTGGTGGTAATGATGATGTCCGCTCGTCTGTCCGCTTGACCGTGTTGTTGACTGCCTGTGTCTGTGTGTCCGTTTGTGTGTCTTGCCTCTCCATCCTCTTCCACTTCTTCCATATTTCATTCCATTCACTCCTTTTCCTCCGATTCATCATCCGATTCCTTTTCCTTTCTTTTTCCTACTTTGCCATCATTCTCCTACTCCTCCCAATTGTCCTGTTGTGTGCATCTGCAGATTATATAGCGCGTTTCATGAACGTCTGAAAGGCGTATGTGTTTGTCTGTGTGTCCTTGTCTGTCTGTCTGTCTTTGTTTGTGTGTCTGCCTTTGTTTGTATGTCTGTCTGTCTTTATCCGTGTGTCTGTCTTTGTCTGTTTGTTTGACTTTACGCATCTGCAGATTATATAGCGCTTTTTCTTGGACGTTTAAAATGCGTGTCTGTGCGTCTGTCTGTCTTTGTCTGTGTGCCTGTATGTGTCTGTCTCACTGTCTTTGTCTATGTGCGTGCGTGCGTGCGTGCGTGTCTGTCTGTCTGTCTGTCTGTCTGTCTGTCTGTCTGTCTGTCTGTCTGTCTGTCTGTCTGTCTGTCTGTCTGTCTGTCTGTCTGCGTACATCCATCCACCTATCTAGAATCAGCAGCGTAATATATTAGGAACTCGCTGCGTTTGCTGTTGTTTCTGAGACGTTTCTTAAGTTCCTCGGCGTCTATGATCCAGTCCACAAGTAACCTTCTCCCATCCATCCATCCATGTATCCATCCATCAGTCGGCCTCTACCCTTCTCTCTTCCACCTATCTATCGCTCCATCCATCTTTTGATCCTGTGCATATTTACATCAGTCTGTGTTTGTCTTTCTGTCGGTGCGTATGTTTGTGTGTATGTTTGTGTGTTCCGTCTGTGTCTGTCTGCCTGTATGTGGCTCTGCTATTCATAAAGACAGACACGCTGACACTTTTACCTTCGGCTCCACTCTCCTCGCAGGCAGCATCGCAGTAGCCTACTTCCTTCCATCCATCCCTCATTCCTTCCTTCCTTCCCTCCTTCCTTCGCAGTGTGAGCTGCTCCTTCTGCATCCGTTACCTGTTCTTTAGCTCCGTTCTCCTCATTCTCATTCTGCGAGGTCGTCTTCCTGCATCCGGAGCTGTTGGTTCCTCAGTGGTCGCATCTCTTCTGGCACCGACGCTCGCAGACTTGGCACCGAGACTTGCACCAATCGGTTGCAGCGCTTGGAACTTATCCACCGAGCCAGGTCGACGACCTCCTATACTTCCGCCGTCGCTTTAACTACAATTCCTTCGACTTCCGGTTCTATTTTTTTCGCCGACAAACATGGCCGACAGCGAAGTCTCCGTTTCCGTATCCGCAGAAGTTCCAGCCGATCAGGCTCCAGCTTCAGCCGTCAGCGAATCCGGGGCCTCGGAAACGGTCCAGGTCAGCTCGACGTCGACGAAGCGAGACGAGGTCTCGCTGAGTTTGAAGTCCGAAGACGCGGAGTTTTCTTCGAAATCCAGCCGGAAGCAGCAGGACCTCCAGGATGAGGCGAAGTCCACCCGCCTCGTGTCGTCGAAGTTCGATGATCTGGACATCGATCGGGACTACACGACTAGAATCCTGTCGAGCTCTGGAGGGTTCACGTCCAGTGTCCGCGATAACATCCTCTCACATCCGGTTGTGCTGAAGAACCGGAGTGAACCGTCCGTGTCGTCTTACATCAGCACCGAGAGCAGACAGGTGATGAGGAAGGGATTTGATATGGGCATCGCGTCTCCCGGACTCCGGATGCTCTACGACGTAAGAATCTAATCTATTCTAATATAATCTATAATATTCTAATCTATTCTAGTCTATTCTAATCTACTCTAATCTATTCTATTATAATCTGTTCTAGTCTGTTCTATTCTAATCTATTCTAATATATTTTAATCTCTTCTATTCTAATCTATTCTATTCTAATCTAATCTAACATAGAAATATCTTATCTTGCCGTAGAACTTCTACAGCGCCGTTGCCATATAATGCTGAAGGATTCCAGGGCCAGTCCTTTTTATAACTTTCATTTGAAATTGAAATTAATTGAATTTCAATCGATAAATTTTTGAACCCTGACCAGCATCGATGCCGAACAAGAAGTATGAAGTCTCAACATAAAGTAACTTTAGGATAAAGTGTAGTGTAACGAAAATGCCCTTAATTTATATAGCCTACTATTGCAACTGCTGCTACTACTACAATTGGAGCAAGAACAACAGCAACGACGACAACAACACCACCAACTACTACTACTGTTACGACAAAAACAAATAACAAAAACAACAACAAAAACAACAACAACAAAAACAACAACAACAAAAACAACAACAATAATAATCATAACGGTTAGCATCAATAATACAATTTATGTAGCGCTACAGGCGGTCGAGACCGAATGAAATGGCGCTGGACATGAGTGAAACAGTTTGACAGTCAAAGAAGATGTTCCAAAGCAGCAGTGTTTTAAGCCGTGATTTGTTCAGCGCTATCGTATACTAATAAGTAAGTAAGCATTTATTTACACACCATGTGTAAATAAGTTGTGCGAGGAACCTTAGTCATAACAGAAAGCAATACAACGGTTTCTCGGATTTCAAATGATCACGCGACTAGAGGTGTGCGCCACAAATGTAGGCCCTATGTTTATTACCAATATAGGCGTGACTTAAGCAAAATACATAGAAGTAAAGAATGTGAGTCCTTTAGATTCATTTGGTTACCTTAATGATTTGCTGTCTTAGGCTCGCATCAAAGAACTCGAAGAAGAACTGGAAACGGAAAGAACGTCACGTACTAAGGTACAGGCATGCGTCTGTCTGTCTGTCTGTATATATGTATATCTGTATGTATGTCTGCATTTCTTTGGGTGTCAGTGTGCCTCTTTCTATAATCGGCGCATCTAAATAGTTTGTTCGATAAGCGCCTCTTCGTAATCGTATTTTGAATTTGTGTTTGTTAAAGGCGCTGTATTATTATTATTATCCTTGATTGTATAAAACGTACTAGCACGTACCCTTGACAGTGTATGACGTACAAGTACGTATCCTATGCCGTACCAGTACGTATCCTTTGCCGTACCAGTACGTATCTTTTGCCGTACCAGTACGTATCCTTTGCCGTACCAGAACGTATCCTTTGACGTACCAGTACGTATCCTTTGCCGTACCAGTACGTATCCTTTGCCGTACCAGTACGTATCCTTTGCCGTACCAGTACGTACCCGGTCCGTACACGCGGACCTTAAATGGCATGGGCTCATTCAAATGGGCAACGCTGGTGAGGGATCTCACCCGATAAATGCATTGCAAAATGAACAGGGTCGAAGCCATACCCTTGACCGTACAAAGCGTACCAGTACGTACTCTTGACTGTGCAAAAGTACCAGTACGTATCACTTTCCGTACCAAATAATGCAGCATAGTACCAGTGCCAGTCGGCCAACGTATTCTTGCTCATGCAGCTGCATCCACTTAACTGGCAATAAACCATAAACAGCCTGAGGTAAGCGCCTCATCCATTACGGTGCGGTGGCTGGCAGTTTCCAAAGGGATTCAGCAATAAACAAAAGCATTAAGTTCTCCTCCAACTTCTGCTTCATCTTCCAGGCTCCAGGCTCCGCATCTTAGACTCCGCCTGTGTGAAGCCAAATCAGGACCGGGCGAAAAGTGTTCCGAGAACTATTGCGATTGGTCAGTGGCGGATCCAGGATTCCTTGCGTGGGAGCAAGAGCATTTCCAGAGGGTCTGGCAGTCCACCATGTACGGGTCTGGTCCAGGGCTCCGGCATATAACCAAGAGGAGCGAGCCGCCCCCAAGTCTCTAGCTAAATCCGCCAGTGTAATTGGTCCATGTGATCACGACACAGAAATTGGCTTCTAAAACAGAACTCTTCTGTCGATATTGTCTGCTCCCCTTTCGTGCGTCAAAATCATGTTTCCCCTCTATCGTAATCGTAATCGTAATTCCGAGATTTCTACAGCGCCCAACGAAAGCCACGACGCTGGGACCAGCTTATTCGCAGGCGCTCAGTCAAAACAAAATCGATAGGCAAAAGGGTTCGGTTCCAGGTCAAGATCCATAAATACGACTGCATATGTAGGACTATGGACTGCTTAGGCAAGTGACTGAAGTTTAAGTTTTTCACTAAAATAGTGGTTTCATCAAATCTTCCTATCACAGTAACGAGATATTCTAAAATTTGCCTCAATATGTTGCGACAAAAGTGGGTACAATTTTTGGCTCGGAACTAATCTAGCACCACACCGGTCATGCAAAGTCTTAGTAAGGAGGTTTTATATTTGGCTGCTGGCGATGCCTGCTGCCTTATCTGTCTGCGAGCTGTCTGCTGCTGGCCATGGAATTCCAGTGGGAAATAGGAGGAGAAATTCCACCGCGTTTTCCAGTTCAAGAAAGGGCAAACCACGCACAGCTAATACACTACTACGTCAAACATACGTATCGTAATCTTAAATCTTAATCTTAATCTTAATCTTAAACTTAATCCTAATCTTAATCTAAATCTTAATCTTAATCTTAAACTTAATCCTAATCTTAATCTTAATCTTAATTGTAAACTTCAAATTTATAAAGCGCTACTTAAAAGCTAAGCAAAGAACACCAGGTTATTCACGAGCGCTGCGTCAAGTCAATGGGGTTGTCCAAAGATGCCATGTCAAGAACCAAGTCCGGTTGCCAGAAGACCAGAGAGAGAAGAGGCAAAGAAGCCGTTAGGGTGGGTTGTGTTAAGCTGAGTGAAATGACATAGGCATCTTCCAGCGCCAGATGTTTTTCCAAAGGCGCTATATAATTCGCCATATACACCAATATACGTTGTACACGTACACCAGCTTATTCACGAGAGGTGCGTCAAGTCAGTGGAGTTGTCCAAAGATGTGATGTAAAGAACCAACCCCGGTAGCCAGAAGACCAAAGGGCAGAAGTCCTCAAGGTATGATGCAGAAAAGCCAACGAGACAATTATGCATAAGGGTTATGACCTTAACCTCAATACGCTGTCGAATGCGTCGTTCTCGGTCGGGATATAACTTCGCGGGGCGCGGTTAACTCCAGCCCAGTTCTACGCTCAAGGCCTTGTACGGTATTTCCGCTGTAAAGTGTCCCGCACGAAGGAAGCTGACAGCGGTGGTGGTGGTGGTGGTGGTGGTGGTGGTGGTGGTGGTGGTGGTGGTGGTGGTGGTGGTGGTGGTGGTGGTGGTGGTGGTGGTGGTGGTGGTGGTGGTGGTGGTGGTGGTGGTGGTGGTGGTGGTGGTGGTGGTGGTGGTGGTGGTGGTGGTGGTGGTGGTGGTGGTGGTGGTGGTGGTGGTGGTGGTGGTGGGTGGTACACAGTCGCGGCTCCAGGATTGCTTTCGTGGAGGGGCAAGAGCATTTCCAGAGGGGCGCCACATTCTGGAAGTCCACATATTGTACATGGGTCTGGTCTGAGAGAGGCCGGCATATGACCTGGAAGGGCGCGGAGGGCGAACTGATGGTAGAGGAGCAAAGCAGGATAGGATAGACGCTTATTTGCCTCTGATGTTGTTTTGTGGCCGAACCGTTTCTCATCAAAAACGTTGTGTTGATAAATGTACGTCTATTACGAAGTCAGAATAAATGAAGATTAATACAAAGCAAAAGATGCAATCTAAGGCAAAAGCGATGTTTAGTAAATGCTCTTTTGATGTTAGATCATAGGAATAAAATACTACGTTGTCATTGTATTTGTGCCGGAGACGATGATGATGATGATTACTACTACTACTACAACCACCGCCACCACATTACCACCATTCGTCTTCTTCTACTTCTTCTTCTTCTTCTTCTTCTTCTTCTTCTTCTTCTTCTTCTTCATCTTCATCATCATCTTCTTCTTTGTCTTCTTCTTCTTTCTTGTTCTTCTCGTTCTTGTTCTTGTTCTTTTTTTCTTGTTCTTGTTCTTCTAGTTCTTATTGTTCTACTTCTGCTTGTTGTTGTTGTTGTTGTTGTTGATGATGATGTTGAAGTTGCTGCTGTTACTATTATTGTTATCATGGTTGTTTTTTCCAGCTCTAGTGAAAGCCTTTCAAGTTGTTTAAGAATATTGTGAAGGTTCAATAAAAATGTCCGATAGCACTCTTCATGTTACGTCGTGTTTGAGTTTATCAAATTTCACGATCGACAAGGATTACTGACTTTTACATTACGTTGTGTGTGGTCTAGTTACATGTAACATATACATAAATTGTACATAAATTGTACGTAATGGTACGTTTTGCACAGTCAAGGGTACGAACTGGTACGTTTTGTACGGTCAAGAGTACGGACTGGTACGTTTTTGTACGGTCAAGGGTACGTTTTTGTACGGTCAAGGGTACGTATTGGTACGGTTACCGGTACGTAATGGTACGTAAGGCAGAACTGTACACTTTTCAGGGAACTACTGTATAATTCACTTCCAGCACATTCGTCAAAATGATTGTTATATTAGTAATTGCTTGTATTAAACCACGTTCTCAATCCTAAATTGATAGGTAAATTCCTACACTGTAAGTAATAAAGCATTTGTTAACACGCCATATGTCCATCGGCTGAGTGGCAAGGATATCGTTGGCGTGGGTGAATCACAACGGACGGATAACAAAAGCAAGGCGGTACAAAATGGTCTTAAGCCGCTTTGCGAAAATGTCTAGCGCGATATTGCTGTGAGTAATAGAAACAGACGGAGGCTTCTCCAGATGGCTGGTGCAGAGTTTCTGAATCTGCATCGGGAGAATTCAGACCGATAGTCTGTAGTCTCTGAGCCCAAACCATGCAAGGCCCAAATCTCCAGTTCGTCATGGATATCTTACACACTTATCAAGACCGTTTGCTGGGTTCTTTGGGCGTGTGTACTCCTTTTCTGAATAATCATTCCACTTGGAAACAAGTTGTATGCAGGAGTGTAAACAAGCTTGTTACCTATACCTGAACGCTCCAGGACCGACTAATTGAAGCCATGCTTGCGCATACGGGCACAGAGCTATGTCGTAACTCCTCATGTACAGCGCCGTATTTTCGGCCTCGGCTGTACTACGGCGCTCTATAAATCGTCTTCATTTCTCTGGTGGGTGGGTGGATGGATGGACGGACGGATGGATGGATGGATGGATGGATGCATGGGTCTTCATTTAGCGGGATTTTATCCCTTCGAAGCTGCCTTTTGCTTCCTGTATCTGAGAATGTATGTACTCTTAAGTTTGTTTGTTGTTATTGGTGGCAACAAAAAATGATTGATTGATTGATTGTTTGACAAATAATAAATACATAAGTAAACAAATAAATAAGCAATGTGACTAAAGAGACTGTTGTCGACGGTGGAACTGATTTGTGGAAGACGTGTACTGTTTTTGTCGTTGGTCCAGGTGGATAAGTACCGAGTGGATCTGCAGAGGGAAGTGACTGCTCTCAACGAGAAGCTGGAAGAGGCGGCTGAACAGGTCCAGCAACAGGTAGACTAAACACAATACAACTGAATGCAAAGGATGTCAAGTCATCCGGTCATCGACACCAGCGATCATCATCATCTTCATCTTCTTCTTCTTCTTTTGCTTCATCATCTGGAATAAACTCCCATCATCATCATCATCATCTTCTTCTTCTTCTTCTTCTTCTTCTTCTTCTTCTTCTTCTTCTTTTGCTTCATCATCTGGAATAAAACTCCCATCAGCAGCAGCAGCAGCATCTTCTTCTTCTTCTTCGTTTGCTTCATCATCTGGAGAAAACTCCCATCAACATCATCAGCAGCAGCAGCAGCATCGTCGTCGTCGTAGTCATCTTCGTGGGAGTTTATTCCAGTTTATACTTCGTTTCCGCAATAATGTTTAATTCTTCAGATCGAGTTGAACCGAAGACGCGACGCCGACTTCCAGAAGCTCCAGAGGGAATTGGAGGAGAGTCACTCACAGAACGAGTCGCTGCAGGCGACCTTTCGAAAGAAGCACCAGGACGGCATCAACCAACTGACGGAACAGATCGAACAGCTCCAAAAACTTAAGCAAAAGTAGGTCACCAGAACACACCAACGCAACTTTGAACAAATCAACACCTTACAGGGACTTAGAACAAATTAACTCGGTTTTGAGCAACGCAGAAAGCTCAGAAATGAAAATGCTATCACCAAACCAAACTAGAACAGCTCCGAACAAACTATTCTAGTATCTAAGCTAAAGACTTTTATAGCGCAGTTATCACAATGCCCGAGGAATCAGTCGTTGGTCATTTCAAGTCAAAATTGTAGTCTTCTTCTTATTCTTCTTCTCCTCCTCCTCCCTCTACTCTCTTCTCCCTCTCCCTCTTCTCTTCTTCTCCTTCTTCAAGTTCTCTGCTTCCGGCAGGTTCGAAGTCCAATGGCGCCATTCCTGACGTTGTTGGGTCTCCACCTTCAGTTATCGTTTCCGTCTACCATCACCCAGTCTAGCAGCATATGTCTCGGTCTTCCTCTTCTTTTCTTTCATTCCATTCTTCCCTCTATGATATTTCTTAGAAGGGAATCACCTCTCAGTATGTGTCCAATCCAATTCCTCTGTCTCGTTCTTATTGTAGCCATCAGAGATTTTTACTCCTCCATCTGTTGAAGCACCTCTTCGTTTTGTTGTATGCTCTGTCCAGCTAACCTTCACCGTCCTTAAGCCATACCCATAACTCAAAAGCCTGCAGTAAAAAATCGCAGTCAAAATATCATAAAAGAAGCCGGGTCGAATTCCAATAGATCACAGAAACCAGAAGTTCGAATCTACCGCCCCAACGAAAGCTAAGTCATTGGGAACTAGCTTATTCGCAGGAGCTCAGTCAAAATACAAACGATAGGAGGTGAACCTCGATGGTTGGCTCCTACATGTCATACATCAGCGAGGGAGCTCTATCTTCCAGTTTCGAATCAAGCTGATTGGCAATCGCTCCGCTGATCGTAGCGATATGCAGGCGTCGTGTGCTTCCGCCCATTGACTTCGCACATCATCGTGTCTTCGGGTGTGTTGGACCTCCATCTTAGAACATTTCCCGTTGCACATTCCGTTGCCCTAGTCCCTGTTCAGAATACATTTCAAACAACCTTACAACTACGTACTGTGGAACCTTACAACTACGTACTGTGAAACCTTACAACTACGTACTGTGAAACCTTACAACTACGTACTGTTGCAATATGCTCACTTCGGGATACATCTAAAACTACCTTACAACGCTACTATTCAGATCAGCACTTGTTCTTCTTAATTTGTCTGCTGCTCTTGATGCTGTGGACCAGTCTTCGTTTGCACCGTTATTGAAATGTAGGCCTAACTTAAAAGGTGCTACATTAAGTCTTTTAATATATAAAATCCGAAAACAACCTAAAGAGTGCAACACTTATTAGAAAAACAGCAAAAAACAAAAGAAAATAGAAAGAAATTATGCCTTCTTATGCAAAAATGAAAAGAAGCTAAAAGAGCTGAGAACAATGAGGAAATAAACACAACAATAGTCACTTAAGCCGCCTTCAGTGGGTACGAAGTGTAAGTGGCTTCGTTTTCTTAGCCTCGGCATATGAGGGCACGTGGCCAATAAGTTGTGGTTACATTTTGCTTGTTCTGACTGGAACTGGAATCTTTGCAGAGTTGAAAAGGAGAAGAACCAATTCAAGACAGAAGGAGATGAACTTCGGGGTCACATTGAACAACTGTCGAAAGGAAAGGTAACACAACACAATACAGTATAATACTATGCAATGCAATGCAATGCAAGACAATATAATTTAAATGTAACAAAATGCAATACAAATACAATTACATGACAATTACAGGATCATGAAATACAGTATAGGGCAATACAAAAAAATAGAATGCAATACACTGCATTTATAATACTATGTAATGCAATACAATGCAATGCAAGACAATATGATACTATACAATATAATACGATTCAATACAATGCCATCTAAAACAAAACAATAGGCTGCAATAGCCTCCACTGCAAAAACAATATGACATAAAAGCGATTGCAGACACCTGGCATCTATCGTTATTTTCGGCTCTTCAAAAGCATCAGACACATTGAAATAACAAGTGGTTTCGTACTGATATCGGAATATTATATATATATATATTATATATATATATTATATATATATTATATATATTATATATATATATATTATATATATATATATTATATATATATATTATATATATATAATATATATATATATATATATATATATATATATATATATATATATATGATGAGTTTTCTGCTCGAAGGCAGGTCCGTTGGCTTTATGCCATCCGGGGATGAGATTAGTGAGGTGGTTTCCCGTTGCCTTCCTCACAGACAATTGTGGGTGAGCAACTTGTCCAAGGTCGCTACCCAGTGGCGTGAGGTAGATTCGAACCCGCGACCCTCCGGTTACGATGCATCGAACATACCATTACACCACCACGACCCACTTACACCATCACGTCCCACTAATATATATGTGTGTGTGTGTGTGTGTGTGTGTGTGTGTGTGTGTGTGTGTGTGTGTGTGTGTTCTGAAGCCACAGGACACAATTTGCATTATATCATCGCTGTAATTCAACGCTTCGATTAATTTCTTCTCCATTCTCTTGTCTGAAATGATAGGAAAGGTTTGGGAAGTGAGCAAAGTGCGCTGTGTGTATATACGTATGGACGAATGTATGTGTGTATATGTGTGTCTGCATGCATTTTGTAAGTGTGTTTCTATGCATGTCTATGCATATGTATCTGTGTGCTTTTGTAAATATGCATGCATGCGCGTAGGAATGCGTCTATGCTTCTATGCATGTATTTGGATCTATCTGTGAATGCTTGCATGTATGTATGCATACATGAATGTATGTTTTGTGTTTGCATTTACACCTGCATGTATGTTTATGTATAACCCTGTGTATGTAAGTATGCAGCTTAATATAGCGCCTTTTAACAAGCTCTTGCGTGTTCATCTTTGATGGCAGACTGCTTCCGAGAAGCTGTGCAAGCAGTTTGAGGGGCAAGTCTTCGAGCTGAACCACAAGGTCACCGACCTGCAGAAGGAACTGCAGGAAGGTCAAGGCCAGAGGAGCCGACTGCAGGCGGAAAATGCCGAACTCAGCCGACGCCTGGAGGAATTCGACAGTCAGCTTCAGCAGCTGAACAAAGGGAAGACAGCGATCACGAAACAACTCGAAGAGATGAAAGTACGCTATCACACCACTTAAACGATTTGAGAATAATAATAATAATAATAATAATAATAATAATAATAATAAAAATAATAAGAATAATAATAATAATAATAATAATAATAACAATAATAATAATAATAATAATAATAATAATAATAATAATAATAATAATAATAATAATAATAATAATAATAATAATAATAATAATAATAATAATGAAGAAGAAGAAGAAGAATAGAAGAAGAAGAAGAAGAAGAAGATGATGATGATGATGATAATAATAATAATAATAATAAGGATTGGATTTTGTATGGGAGTTAGGACGAAGGATGACAATGGCAACCCACGATCCACTGGAGACCATATACACACGAATCGGTCCTAGCAGCCTCAAGATATCATTACGCCATGTAAAATGCAATGCTCATATTAGACACCTTTAAAACACCCTCCATCAAAGCTATATAATGCAAGTGCAACTTATCGCCAACCACTTAAGTTTGCTAATTTCTGAAGGGTAGGGTAAAGTTGAGGTCAACGTCGATAGCTGATATAAGATGTCGCTAAACCGTAAGTGTTAATTTAAGATTATTTTATAAATCGCTTTTAGAGAATAAACTCAACAGAGGCTCTCTCGACCCGAACAAGTAAAATCACTGTTAGACAGTACAGTCTTCAGGCGCCTGCGAAACCCTGAGAGGGGAAGAGAGAGGAGCTCGAGCCGCAGATCTCGAGAGAGACAAGAGAAACTACAGCAAGAGTTGAAATATATAGCAATATAACTAACAGTGAGAACTGTACAAAAATTATTTCGTGGATCGATTGAGTGTAGTTGCCTTGGTTGAACGTAACACCTAGGAACACCTTTTTTACTGGTTTCTTGATCGCTATATAATAAGTATCTCGTGAAATCTCGTGTCAATTAAACTCATTGTTGTATGCGACGTATCGCTTTAATAAAAAATGTTTACAGCGAGAACATTACGAAAAACTACTGTCGACGTCAACTGCCCTTAATGCCGCAAGATGTCGCTAAACTGTTGGACTCGAATGGAATCGAATCGTCAAATTCTAATGAACTTCCATTTGGTGGTTTACCTTGTGAGGTAAAGTGAGGTCAACGTCAACGACCCTGAACGTCACAAGGTGTCGCTAAAGAAACGAAACTCGGCAAATGAACGGAAAGAACTAGAAACCGTCCAATGTGACCGTATTCTAATTTTGTAATTTTATTTTATTTGCGAGGAGACTATGGAACCCCAAGGAGGACCCGTAATTGCGCCTACTAGGGAGCTTCAAGTGCCCGAGATCTCGCAGGCTCTCGCGGGGGTGTTTTTAAAACTGTCAAAATGGCTGAGGGCGTAGAATCTGTTTTCTGTTGGAATTAAGTTTTTTGAAATTAAAAAGTTACAAACTGCAAAGAAAGCATACGAACAGCATCATTTTGTTCGGTGATAAGCTAGGGTTAGGGTTAGATTTTGTCCCATACGGTATTCACAAAGAATTAAGCTCATTTTCACATTCACACTGAGGGCCTCTAGTATTCCAGTTTTGGCGACTTCCTTTTGAGGCCTTTAGTGACGTTTTTCATTTAATGTCAGTTGTAACTGCGACTATAACTTCATTGCAATTTTATTGAAATTTGTGTTTAAAATATAAGCACTAGGTTCGAGCTAAACGGCCTGGCATAAGCAAGATACATTTAAACACTGTACAATGCAATGCTCATGTTAGACACCTTTAAAACACGTTCGACCGACACTATATATTTTTCAACACTGCAGTGGCTGGAGGGTGAACTCAGCCACTGCCTTGTTTAGGGGTAGTGCCAGTCCCAAGCCTGGATAAAGGAGGAAGGCGACGGCAACGGCCTTTGATGCCATAAGCTGTCGTTAAACTGAGGAACCACTACTTGGCTGGAGGGTAAGCTAAGGTCGACGTCAAGTAATATATTTTTATTTAATGTTAGCTGTAACTGTAACTGTAATCTCATTACAATTGATCGAATTTTTTAAAAACATCTACAGCGTCTCTTGTTTACATTGTATTGCAAAAATACTTTTATTTAGCGCGTTGGTGAGGTTCGTAAAAGGCGCTATCTAAATAGCCAGATACAAACACATACATACATTACCGCTTACGCTTACAGGTGTCTCTGGACGATGAGACGACAGTTCGTTCGAAGGTGTTGTCAGACAACCGCAATCTCCAATCGCACATCGACCAACTGCGCGAACAGCTCGAAGAGGAACAGGAAGCCAGAGCAGAAGTCCAGCGCCAGCTGACGAAGGCTGCCGCTGAGTCCACTATGTGGCGCCAGAAGTTCGAAAGTGGGGAGGGAAACATCAAACCGGAAGAGGTCGAGGAACTGAAACGGAAGTTCGCCGCTCGAGTCCAGGACACGGAAGCACAGCTGGAAGCGACGATCGGAAAACTTATCTCCATTGACAAGGCCAGGAGCAGATCGCAGCTGGAAATAGAGGCACTGAACTCAGAAAACGAGAAGGTCACTCCAGCTCAGTTATAGCAATAGTAATAGTAATAATAACAGAAATAGAAATAATAATAATAATAATAATAATAATAATAATAATAATAATAATAATAGTTGTAGAAGTTGTAGTACCAATAGTAGTAGTAGTAGTAGTAGTGGTGGTAGTAGTAGTAGTTGTTGTTGTTATTGTTGTTCTTGTTGTCGTTGTTGTTGTAATAGTAGAAACAATAGTAGCAGTAATAATAATAATAATAATAATAGTAATAATAATAATAATAATAATAATAATAATTTTATTTTAAAAATTTGATAATAGGCTAAATTCTTTGAAGAAAGGTTCACTTCTCTGAAATTATGTGCCACCTTTTCCATAGAAACATTGAATGATTGGATCATAATGGCACTGAAGAAATGCGGACTTTACCATATTACGTTTACCAATATTACGCCGGCTTTACCATGTTACGTTACAGTTACAAGCGATCAACTCCCAGAATGATAAGCGGCAGCGCCAGTTCGACAAACTGGTGGATGAGTGGAAGAGGAAGGTCTCCGACGTCCAGGCGGAACTGGAAGCGGCTCAGAAGGAAGCGAGGACCAACGCCGCTGAGGGGTACAAGACGAAGGCTCAGCTCGACGAAGCCCATGAAGTCATCGAGGGTCTGAGGCGTGAAAACAAGAACCTCTCAGGTAATCAATCAATCAATCAATCAATCAATCAATCAATCAATCAATCAATCAATCAATCAATCAGTCAGTCAGTCAATCAGTCAGTCAGTCAGTCAGTCTGTCTGTTGAACGATCAAAGGATCAACTGATCAATAAATAGTCTAATCAATAGATCGATCAATTGTTCAATAAATTTATCAACAGATCGATCAATTATTTGGCTGATTAGTTGTTCCTTCGATCAATCGATAAAAGAAACAGAACAATTGAAATTGTTGTGTTAAACTTTACAGTTCTTTGTGCTGATTTCAACGTTGTTTTTAATAACGATCATTGTTTTAGAACATTTTGCTCATTTAGTGCTCTCTGTATTTTTTCTCGGTGCCGATCATGATTCTGAAATGATCATATCAATCGATCATAATGACCAAAACGATCTGTCATATCGATAATAATGATTGATAATCAACAGATCGTAACAATCAATCATCAAGTAATCATAAAATCGATCATAACGATGATAACGATTTATTATAATGATCATAACGACCGATCATCAATTGATTATAACGCTCGATAATAATGATCATAACGATCGATCATAGTGATCAATCATAATGGTTGACTCATTTTCAGAGGAGATCCATGATCTAACGGATCAGATGGCTCAGGTCAACCACCGTATGACCGAGGTGGACAAGGCGGCCAAGCGCTTCGAGGCCGAGAGGGAGGAACTGCAGGCGACCCTCGAAGAAGCCGAGGCTGCCCTTGAACAGGAGGAGGCTAAAGTCCAGAGGGCGCAGGCCGAAGTGGTCGCCGCAAGAGAAGAGCTGGAAAGACGGCTGAACGAAAAGGAGGAAGAGTTCGAGGGCATGCGGTAATACAAATAGGATAGAAAGGATAGCATAGAAAGGATAGCATAGAAAGGATAGCATAAAAAGGATAGCATAGAAAGGATAGCATAGAAAGGATAGCATAGAAAGGATAGCATAGAAAGGATAGCATAGAAAGGATAGCATAGAAAGGATAGCATAGAAAGGATAGCATAGAAAGGATAGCATAGAAAGGATAACATAGAAAGGATAGGCTAGAATAAGAAATGATAGACAAAAATAGGAATCGGATAGCATAGGATAGAATATGATAGGATTGGGTAGGATAGTACAGCAGAGTAAAATGCATTAGAATAGAATAAGAGACAATAGAACACAATAGAAAGAATTAGAATGATATAGAATGGAACAGGAGACGTTGAAGATATTTGTGTCAGAAATTTAGCTCTTTATCTAGTGCCAATAAAGACGATTGTATAAATGATTATGATGATTAAGGCCATCAAGAACGATCATGATTAAGAGAATTAATCGTTGTTAATCTCAGCAAGAATCACCAGAGAGCCTTGGAAGCGATGCAGGCCAGCATAGAGCAGGAGGTTCGTAACAAGGTCGACGCCCTCAGGATGAAGAAGAAACTGGAACAGGACATCAACGACCTCGAAGTGGCACTCGACGGCATGAACAAGGCCAAGGCCGAGGTCGAAAAGAACTACAAGAAGTACCAGCAGCAGATCCGGGACCTTCAGCAGCTCCTTGACGACGAACAACGACTTCGGAACTCGGCCCGCGAGGAACTGGCTGCCTCAGAGAGGCGTGCCGTTGTCCTCGCAGGCGAGGTCGAGGAACTGAGGATCCAGACGGAACTGCTCGAGCGGAACAGGAAGGCCTTCGATGCCGAGATTCACGAGGCAGCCGACCGTATCGCTGAGCTGTCGGCGATCAACTCAACCCTGACGGCTGCCAAGAAGAAATTGGAGGCCGACATCCAGGCGCTACATGTGAGAATTCTTCCAATGACTACTTACTTACTCAGCTGAAAACGATTAGTTCTGCTCCGACTTTAATGCTTTATTTAATCAGTTCATTATCTCTTGTTTATTGGTTTTACTTTTATTAGTTGTTTTACCTGATTTTTCTATGTTTGTTGTATGTGTTTCATTTTATTTATTTGTTATTATTTGATTAATTTTTTCATTATTTATCGAAATGCACCTGGATCTAATACAAGCATGAAATGTTGATGTTTAACAATTGTGTATGGAGGATCTGGTGGTGGTGGTGGTGGTGGTAATTGTGGTGGTGGTAATTGTGGTGGTGGAGGTGGTAGTTGTGGTGGTGGTGGTACGTGATGGTGTGGTTGTGATAGTTTTGATGATTGTAAAGGTGGTGGTATTAATGATAAAAATTATGATGATGATGATATTGATGTTGATGATAACGATGACGACAAAAACGATTAGACAACTAAATGATCATCGTCGTCGTCATCATGGTGTTCTAGGGCGACTACGAGGAGCAGCTGAATGCGGTTAGGGTGGCCGAGGAGCAGGCGAAGAAGGCGATGGCCGACGCCTCAAGAATCGCGGAGGAACTGCGCCAGGAACAGGACCACGCTGGCCAGATCGAGAAACTCCGTCGAGGCCTCGAAGTCCAGGTCAGTAGACATAGGACCGATGCTTGAATAGACTCGTAACGATGGTTGTTAATCCATTATGAATTCTTCTTCTTCCTTCGGGCTGGAATTAATCCCTCTTAATGGAGGGGTCAGCCACACGAATCCTTCTTTTCCATTTGTTTCTATATCCAGTATCTTCTTTCTTCAGTCTGAGAAACTTTAGGTCTTGCTGAATCATGTCTCCCCATCTCTTCTTTTGTCGTCCCCGACTGCGGCGTCCGTAAACCTCTGCTGTCATCGTTCTTTTAATGCAGTTTTCCTCATCTTTCCTCATCACATGACCGTACCATCTCAATCCATCTTAATTCATTATGATTGCATTTGGCTTTTCATTTGAACAGTTGTACCTGCTTAAGAAACTGACTTACTACCCATTTAGCTCACTACCCATCTACCTACCTACCTGCCTACCTAGTTACCTAGTTACCTACTCACTTATTAGCTTGCTTACCTAGCTGCGAAACAGCTTGATAGCATATACATTTGCCTGCTTAATTTCTTACATACTCATTCACTCACTCACCCTTTACAAATTCATCTATTCAATTACCCACTCACTTATTTACTTACTCATTTACTTACTAACTCATTCACTCATTCACTCAATCAATTAATCAATCTCTCAATCACTCAATTACTCACTCAATCACTCAAACACTCACTCAATCACCCACTCACTCACTTATTCACTCAATCGTTGTGTCGATGGTTTAGGTGAAGGAATTGCAGATGAGGTTGGACGAGGCGGAGGCGGCGGCCCTTCAGGGCGGCAAGAAGATGATCCAGAAGCTGGAGCAGAGGGTCCGCGAGGTCGAGGTGGAACTCGAGGCGGAGCAGCACCGCCACGGAGAGACCCAGAAGTCACTGAGGAAGCAGGACAGGAGGATGCAGGAACTGTCTCTCCAGGTGGAAGAGGATCGCAAGATCCAACAGAGACTCCATGACGCGGCGGAGAAACTTCAGCAGAAGATAAACGGCTACAAGCGGCAGGTCGAAGAAGCGGTAAGACGAACAGACTTCATAAGATTACATAATATGGCATGACATGGTATGACAAGACATGACAAAACATGACATAACATGACATAACACAGCATAGCATAAAAGTAACATTACACAGCATAGCATAACATTATATAACATAACACAGAATAATAATATGACACTACATAAAATAGCATAAAATAAGATTACACAGCGTAACATAGCGTAGCATTAGCAAAACATAACATAATAACATTTCCTAACATAACATAATGAAACATAACATAACGAAACATAACATAACATAACGAAACATAACAACATAACGAAACATAACAACATAACGAAACATAACATAACAAAACATAACAACATAACGAAACATAACAAAACATAACAACATAACGAAACATAACATAACATAACGAAACATAACATAACGAAATATAACATAACATAACATAAAGTAACATAACGAAACATAACATAAAAATACATAACAACTTATGACATGACGAAACATGCAACCCTGAGATGGGGCGTTTCTGTTGGGTGCAGGAGGAGATAGCGGCCATCAACGTGGCCAAGTACCGCAAGATCCAACATGATCTCGAGGAGTCGGAGGCGAGAGCAGACATGGCTGAAACGATGGTCAACCAACTGCGCTCCAAGACTCGTGGAGGATCTACAACTTTCAGCGAGTCAGTCTCGGTCAGTCTCAGCAAAGCATATAGAACATTCATTCGTTCTCTCGTTCGTTCGTTCATTCATTCATTCGTTCATTTATTTATTTATTCATTTATTCTTTCTTTCTTTCTTTCTTTCTTTCACCTATTAGTCCGTTCGTTCATTCACTCATTATTTCTTTCACTCGTTCGTTCTAAAGTTCGTTCGTTCTTTCTTTCGTTCATTCATTCATTCGCTCACTCATTTATTAATTCACGCAGAACATTTATTTGGCGCATCTTCAAGAATTCTGCTCAGACATGCTACCGACAAAAAATGGCGTATACTGGGCCAGCAGATCGATCGCCTTTGACCGCTGCGTCCGGGTTCGAACTGATCGAACCGATTGATTGGTTGCCTGATCGATGCTATTATTGATTATTATTGATTTGTCTGTTGCAGCAACCATTCGCTGGAGTTACGGTTAAGAAGACAACTCGGACGCACAACATCTCGCAGAGAATCGAATCCTGAACAATGAAAACAATTGCAAAGAATCTCTCTAGATCAACTCACAGTCTGTATTTTCGACTAATGTCTTTGTGTGTGTGTATGTGTGTGTGTGTGTGGTTGTGTGTGTAAAGCTAAGTAGCGGGAACCAACGTATTCACAGGCGCTCAGTCAAAACGAAATGGCTGGGCAGAATTGGTACGGTTCCAGGTCAAAGATTCACAAGTCAGACAGGCAGACAGGCAGACAACTAGGGTGGATGGTTTTAGAATTGGAGCGGGGACAGAGATGAGGGGAAGAGGTGAAGGAATCGGGATAGGTTTTGTGGAAGAGGAATGTTTTCAGTTTTGAGTGAAAGACCTGAGCAGAGATTGCAATGGATCAGATGCTGGTCATTTTGTAGAAATGGGTCAGTAGATTAATTGCAAATCTAACAGGAGTTTGTAAATTTGCTTCTGGGCTTGCGCTGCATAAATGAGGAGTCTTACGGTTACATTGTAACATTTACAATTACGCTATTACATGTAAGACTCTGCAAGGTAATAATATGAAGTGTGCGGATTCAAGCCTCCCCAGGGGGTTACTGTGTAAAGACCTTGAGCACCTTAACTCGGATTTGGTCAGAGTAATCGACTGATGGTTAGTCATGAGATAATTGTAATTGTAATTGGTAATTTCAGATTTATAAAGCTCATGTTAGAGGATAAATCCAACAGATATGATGCGCCCCAATTTCCAAAAAATCAATAAGATATTGTTGGGTTTCTAGCAGACCATATATAACGTCTATATATAGCTTCCCACCAGAAAGAAGTTAGATCACTTTTTAACAGTACACCTGATCGTATGTAAATGAGGTAAAGTATCCCATATCACACAAGTGAGATGCAGGGGAGGCTTTCATCTCCTTTTCTTGGCCCTTGAGCAGGCAGTGGACGAAACCCAAGGTACTGGACACAGGGCTAGTGCATCGCAGGACTTGCCGTTTACTTCCCAGCTTACGCCGATACCAAATTCTACTGCTGGGTGAAAGGCATGGCGTGTACAAACAACCTTACCCAGGGTGGTTACACGGAGTCTAACCCGCAACTGCATGATCATTGACCAAACGCGTTACCGATAGACCACCGTGCCGCATCGATAGTGACGCCTAATAAATGCAGAAACATTTAATGCTTATATTGTTTGCTTTTCAGCAGACAACAGGAAACTAAAACCAACTCAATGTCAACCAAAGATTACAAGTTCCGAGTGCCTTGCTCACGATTTTGAATAGACTCTCATTGTTCGTCAGCCACTACCCTCTTTTTCTTTTGACGCTATAAAGTTTTCCTTATCATATTTTATGCTTCCATGCAGCAGTTCAAAGGTCATGCCTTTGACCGTATGATTTTCTCAGCGCTCATCTCCCCTGGTCTTTTTTTGAGGAAATTTGTGTGGAACAGTTTACTTCTAACTGTTTACTTCGGATTCGCAGATCATACCGGACAATAGAGGTCGCTACAAATTGAGTTAGTTTTCATAGAATTAACGCTACGTTAGAAGTAAATGTTTAGCTTATAAATTATTTTAAAAACCGGCGCAAAATTAATTGTCAATGTGTCCAAGCTCACGTATTAGGAAGTAGAGCTATTTGCTAAAAATAGTGTTTTATTTTCTATCGCGTATAGTCTAATCTATTCTAATGACTTCTGTAGGGGCGTTATCATAATGTTCAAGATATCAATCGATGGTCGTTCCAAATAAAATCGCAATATTCCAGTAAAGAAGCCAGGTCGAACTCCGATAGGTCGGAGAAACCAGAAGCCAGGCTACGATGGATAAGCAAGTTGAAATAGATGGCCTAGTCAGCTACATCAGTAAGCGCGTACGCCTAGGAAGCCTCTGTGCGTGAGGATCCCAGGTTCGCGTCCCGGTCGTGGCTTATTTCAGAGATTTGAATCTCGGGCTAGTACGGTCCGTATGCGGGGACCTTAAATGGCGTGTAGCGGTGGTGAAGGATCTCATCCGTGCGCGGGTGGAGGCCATACGGTCGCTATAGAAAAACGTGTACAATTTACAATTTACAATTTTTAGTTAAGACGTGAGTGAGATCGAAAAATTGGCAGAACGAACTGAACTGGGCAGTGAATTCCAAGGCTTTGGACCGGCTACCGAGAAGGTCCGAGAGCCCAACACCGTTCAGGTATAGGGCACAGGAAGAGTGAAAGTTCATCGTGTTGGTATAATAGGTGAGCGTGGAACAGATACAGGTAGGGTAGACTACACGGCCTTGTGTCGTCCGAAAACAGAAGATGAATCGAAAATACAACTACAGTGAGAAAAATCAACAGAAACTAAATCGAAAAGCAGAAATATTAGAATATCGAAAATTAATATGAATTAGTAAGAAAAAGATTAATTTCAACAATTGTCGCTTGATGCTAATTAATTACTACAGCAGGAAAAGCAACAATTATGGCAACTTCCAATAACAACAACTTCAAATGCAACAATACAACATCAAGGAAATGTCCAGACAGCAAAAGAATCAGAAACTACTGTCAGCAAAGAAGAAAGAAAATTTCAAAGATAACCGAAATATTACACAGAAAATACAAAGGAAAGTTCTCAATTGTTTTCAACGGCCTTCGATGCCATACGACGACGTAAACATTTGGAGCTGCTGCTCTGGTATATGTTTCATAAAGTTATGTTTCAAAAATTTTACTAATTGTTAAGTAAGGTAATGTCGACGTCAGCGGCTTTGGTTGGCAGCCATAAGATATTGTAATAGATTGTACAATTCAATGCTCACATTAGACACCTTTTAAAACATTACTTACCAAGATGTATATTTTTCAACTGCTGAAAATCGATGCTTTGGATTTTCACCCATTAAAAACTACAAGGTGTTTCCTTATCGACGTCAACTGCCTTTGATGCCATAAGATGTCGCTAAACATTGGAACTTCTAAGAATCGATGCTAAATTAAAACCAATTTCCATAGTAAGGTAGATTACGGTCAACGTCAACGGCCCTGGCAATCACAAGATGTCGTTAAAAATGGAAACTACTAAACGCCAGCCATATTGTAACCAAGAAGAGCCTTTATGACCATCGAGAAAAATAACAAAAAGAACTTATGGCCATGAAAAGGGTCATCAAAAATAATTATCTAAAAAAACAATTAGAATTAAAACAGAAAAGCGCCGGTATGGCCTCTACAAAACAACCGTTTTCATCATCAAAATGGCCAACATGGCCACCTAAAATAGTCGATATGGCCACGAAAAAATAAGATGACAAAACGAACCACATGGCCAATTTGAAATTATATATTTTAAAGAAAACTGTAAAATAAAGAATTCAAAGCCAAAGCCGTCAGCAAGCCAGGAGGATCGTCTCCCACAAGAAGCATAAGAAAAGCAGCGAAATACGAATTAAAAGTTTAAATACGAATGAACTAAAATCTAGAACGCAAAAATATTAACACTAAACTCTAGTTAAGAATATTAAATACGTCAACGGCCACTGTAGCCATAAGATGTCACTAAACAATTGAAACTACAGGATAATGCAATGCTCTCTTTAGACACCTTTAAAACGCTTGAGCGACGCTGTATAATAACATGCTCTGCGAATAGCGCATGTAGTATTGCTGTTGTGCTTTACGTGGAAAAGTAATATACAGTCGACATAACGGCACCAGCAGCCACAAGATATCGTTAAACAAAGGAAACTACTACTACTACTACTACTACTACTACTACTACTACTACTACTACTACTACTACTACTACTACTACTACTACTACTACTACTACTACTACTACTTACTACTACTACTACTACTACTATTACTACTACTACTACTACCACTACTACTACTACCACTACCACTACTACCACCACCACTATTACTACTACTAATAATAATAATACCAATAATTATAATAATAATAATTATAATAATAATGATTAATATAATAATAATTATTATAATAATAATAATATTAATAAATCATCAGCTTCGCGCAATCGGTGGTAAGTTGCTATTATAGTTTTCAAGTGCTTCCTGTCCGGTGCTTGGATAAAGGAGGAGGGCGACGCTAATCATCTTTCTTATGACACGGCGTCGTTAAACAGAAACCACTCTATCGCCAGCAACCGAGTAAGCAACATAAACTAAGGTTGATGTTAACGGCCCTGGCAGCCGAAGATGTCGTTAAACGCTGTGCCAACCAAAGCTCATATAAGACACCTTTAAAACAGTTTCATCTGGCAAGGTCGATGGCAGCGGCCCTGATATCCGTAAGATTTCGTGAACACTGGATATGTGCTCTATTAAGACACCTTTAAAACACTTTCAACCGACGCTCTAAATACTGTAAACTAACTGCGTAAAATCGTTGGATTTAGTACTCCATTGAAGTAAAGTAAGGTTGACTGTAACGGCCCTAGCATCTGTTGGGTCGTTAAATAATGGAACCTAATATGCCTAATGCCTATTAATCGCCGTATCGTACCTACAGAAATTTGTAGATCCCATTATCACAATGAGCGAAAGCTCGGAGGTCAAAATCTTCATTAAATCCAAAATATTATTGTATAAAACTAGGATAAGGTATGGTATTATAATAAGGTGATGTCAGCGATTATCGCAGCCTTAAGATGTCGCTAAACACTCGATGCTACTACCTCTGATCACTGGTTTAGTTCGGACAATGTGCAAAGGTCTTTCAGCAAGTCTGATTGAAGGTGACATATGTGTAGCAACATCATCATCAACAAAATAACAACAACAATAACAACAACAACAATAACAACAACAATAACAACAATAACAACAACAACAACAACAACAATAACAACAACAATAACAACAACAACAATAACAACAACAACAATAACAACAACAACAACAATAACAACAACAATAACAACAACAATAACAACAACAACAACAATAACAACAACAATAACAACAACAACAATAACAACAACAACAACAACAATAACAACAATAACAACAACAACAATAACAACAACAACAATAACAACAACAACAATAACAACAACAGCAATAACAACAACAACAATAACAACAACAACAATAACAACAACAACAATAACAACAACAACAATAACTACTGCAACAAGGCACACCTCGGGCTAGCACGGTCTGTGCACGGGGACCTTAAATGGCGTGGCGCCCATTCAAACGGGCAGCGGTGGTGAAGGGTCTTACCCGAGCAGGATCGAGGCCATACAGTCGCTATAGAAAACCGTGTACATTTACATTTATATACGTATATATATGTATATATATACGTCGAAATAGTTATACATATTGTACATCATCGTTCAAGTTTGTTGGCTAGGTGGCGACTATGATCAACTTTTGTTAGATTGAGTGCGATATTTAACCGAGTTTTTCGCTAAAAGGAAAAAAGAAATTGGTGACCTTAAGAGGTGCAGAATTGGTGAATGAATGAATGAATGAATGAATGAATTAATGAATGTCTTCCTTCTGGCTGGAATTAATCCCTCCTAGGAGAGGGGTCAGCCACACGAATCCTTCTTTGGCTGACCCCTCTCCTAGAAGGGATTAATTCCAGCCAGAAGGAAGACATTCATTAACGAAAGATCGTTCGTTCGTTCATTCGAGTCACGATACAAGCAGGCAAGCAGGCAGGCAGGCAGGCAGGCAGGCAGGCAGGCAGGCAGGCAGGCAGGCAGGCAGGCAGGCAGGCAGGCAGGCAGGCAGGCAGGCAGGCAGGCAGGCAGGCAGGCAGGCAGGCAGGCAGGCAGGCAGGCAGGCAGGCAGGCAGGCAGGCAGGCAGGCAGGCAGGCAGGCAGGCAGGCAGGCAGGCAGGCAGGCAGGCAGGCAGGCAGGCAGGCAGGCAGGCAGCTATGATGGATGATGTTTGGATCTGGGTCTGTACGAAATTTGATCGAGTTTTTCACTAGGAAGGAAACAATGAAAATGATAAAATGAAGAGGCGTTGAATGGGTGAATGAATGAATGGATGAACCAACGATTCAATGAATGAAGGAAGGAAAGAACGAACGAACGAACGACCTAACGAATGGTTGTAATAATAATTGTCTATTCGCAAGAGGGCTTAGAGTAGTTACCTGTCTATTCGCCAGATGGCTACGACAGGAGTTCGCCCCTCTATTACACGAAGCCGGAGCTTAGTTAGTTGCAACCAATGCTGGGTATCTTGTAGACCATATATAACATCTGATGCACCGGTTATAAAGGTGTCTTTGGTAAACTTCGTTGTGGTGTTATTCAGGGTATAAAGACATCTTGCGGCTGCCAGGAGCGTTGATGGCGGAATTACCAGCTTTACTTCTCGGAGAATAGGTACTGATGTTGGTGTTCAGGTAGCGATTTATATCTTTAATTTTAAATTGCCGGATTATGTTTTAAAAATTTCCTGTTTATTTGGTTATATATAGTTTATTATTGTTACACTTATATAACATTAATAAGTTTTACACACACACGCACACATTTTAGCATCATGAGTGATAATAATGCACACACACATATATATATATATATAATAATGCGTTGCAGTTCAAAAATGTGCGTATATATATAAAATGTGCGTATATATATACGCACATTTTTGAACTGCAGCGCCATTATTATCACTCAGGTACTCAGGTTAAACACCGCATAAGAATATATCAATCGTTAGATATTCCACAGCCTTTAGTCGTGTGGTACAACTCTGCTGCCTCGACAAAGGAGGACGACGACGCTAATAGTCTTCTTTATGACACATTGTCGTTAAAACGAAACGAGACACACATCATAGGTTTCCTATTAAAACACATCGTTAACGGTGTATACTGCCTCTGCTTGTAAGATTGCTACAAAACCGTTAATACGATTCTTCAATCCAAAGACCTCCAGAACAAATACGGTTGAACACCTTTAAATCGCGTTCATTCTAAACTATATATAGGGATGCAACGGGTTAATAGTCAAATTCGTCTATACGCTCTGCAGCTAAGCTAAGGTCGATAACAACGGCTGTAACAGACGCAAGATGTCGCTAAACAAAGAAGCCCAGTAGATGGCTCTGAAGAAGCCCTACTATAATAGGGCCAACGGGATTACAATTCCCTAGTAAGATTATTCTTTAAACTAAAGTGGTTGCTCATTCAAGCAATTTTGCTAATACCATTTAAACACCTTTAATTCTTATTTCTACGACACTATATATAAAGAGTGCCGCTTAAAGACGACAGTACTCCGCCACTACCCTGGATAAAGGCGGAGGGCGACGGCAACGGCCTTTGATACCATAAACTGAGGAACTACTAAGAGGACAGTACAATTAAATAAGCGGGTGGGGACAGTCAGAAGCCTTGGCAAGCTCTTCGCTATGATAATAGCGTCTTTGAACAGAAACTACACTCAGATCCCATTATATGCATTTAAAACAATGGTGTCGAATCAATGCCCGTGAACGATTTTTTGTGCGAGGATCTCTTTATCACTTTTAATTAAATTCCGGCTAAATGAAGCACTGGGAATCCAACCCCAAACTCAACGGTTAAAAGCTGACCCCCGTTTACAATTGCCATTTAAATGACTTTGCTTACGTACAACACATGAAATTATATTTTACAACTGTATTTTACACCCGTCTCAATACTCAAAGTTAAATACGAAACTTAACGAAAATTATTACGAAGAGCATAGTACCTTTACATAGGTGACGGAGAAATCTGAAAAATGCCATAAGATTTGCTGATGATCAGGCAGTGGTAGCAGGTACGAATGCTGGACTACAAAAAGTAATGGATGCGCTGAACAAAAACTCAGAAGAAAATGGTATGAAAATAAATAAAAAGAAAACAAAGATGATGAGATCGAATAAGTGCGAAGGAAAAAGAACAACTATTGTAGTCGATGGTACAAAAATAGCACAAGTCCATCAGTTCTGTTATCTGGGAAGTTTAATATCAGATGACTGCAGATGTAGTACTGAGATTAAGAGACGAATAGCAAAGGGAAAAGAAGCATTCTGGAAGAGAGAAGAACTTCTGAGAGGAAGGCTGAATATGGATCTAAAGAAAAGAATGGTAAAATGCCTTATATGGAGTGTAACACTGTTCTGAGACATGGACTATCGGAAAGGCAGAAATTGAGAAACTAGAGGCATTTGATATGTGGATATGGAGAAGACTGGCCAAAATCAGTTGGAAGGATTATAAAACCAATGAAGAGGTGTTACCCTTGGTAATCCTTACCAAAGGCCACTGGTAAATACAATAACGAGGAGACAAATGATCTGGATTGGACACATACTGCGTGGAAATTCTCTCCTGAGGACAGTGATTGAAGGAAGAATTGAAGGAAATAAAGTTCCAGGAAGACTAAGAAATATGCTGTTGGACTGGATGATGGATAAAGAAAGAAGAAGGGGCTACAAAGAAGTTAAGGAAAGGGTACAGAATAGAGAAGAGTGGCGTCGTTGGAGTCTTGGACCTGCCTAAGGGCAGAACACTGAAAAAGAAGAAGAAGACCTTTAAATAGCGTTTTACCAAAAAATGCTTTCAAATAATTCATTAAATCACTTACTTGATCGATTACATAGTTCTGCCAAAATTACGCATCTGGAATCAAACCGCAGACGCAAAAATTGAAAGCCTACGCATGTGATATTTTATGCCTTCGACTCACTTACTTACTTACTAATCAACTGTTTATGATAATCGTAATTATACTGATCGGTGTGGCAACTTTGTGTAGCCCAACTTTAATTCACATTTAGGTTTAATGTGGCTGTGTCGATCTGAGCATAACTTCGCGGGTACGGAATGGCTTCAACTTCTCGTGGGGGCTACCCGTTTACCCTCCCCTAGAAGCACTTCTTTGGATAGTAAGCCTCAGAGGCCGATTTACCTATAGCCGTGGGGGTTGGCCCCCACGCCCCACTTGGTTATATGCCGGCGTCCTCAGCGCGCCCGTGCATGGTGGATTGTCAGAATATGGCGCCTCTCTGGAAATGCTCTTGCCCCCACGCAGGCAATCCTGGTGCCACCACTGACTAGCTTATGACATGTTCAAATCAGGCATTCGTCATTTTTCTTTCCCAAAATCTATTTGACACTGTGTCGTTAAACGGAACCCACTTAGTCGCCAACAACTGGTTAGATACGTAAACCAAAGTTGATTTCAACAGCCTTGGCAGTCACAAGATGTCGTTTAAAATGTGCCATGCAAAGCTCATATTAGACACCTTTAAAACACTTTTATCCGATTTTATATAAACTTATCAATAGCGTTTCATTTGATTATAATATAATATTTGTCACCAGGGTATTGCGATCGTTGTGAGATGAAGTTGTCAAGGCAACGTAAACTCTACATTGAAAACACAACATGTCATTAAACAATGAAATAAAACCACTCGAGTGGAAGTAGAAGAAGTAGCCGTTAGTTTTTTCAGGATATTACGGCTTCAGCTTTTCACTTCTGCCGCCGGCTTTCGTCCGTCGGACACGCCATGTGAAATCGACATAGGTCGTATTTTCGAACTATGCGCAACCTTGTCGGACCTCATCTTCGATGGGGGTGTTTCCTTAAACGCAAAACACAAAAAAAAACAGAATTGCCAGCTGCAAAACCATTTATCGTAAAATAAAGTAACATAGGGTAACGTAAAGTCGACGGCAGCGACCCTCATAGCCGTAAGATTTCGTGAACACTGGAAAATACTTTGCTCTTATTAGACACCGTTAAAACGTTTTCAACCGACGCTATATATAAATTAAATGCGTTTAATAAAATCCGCCACTGCTTTCTTTGGGGTAGTGCCAGCCCCAAGCCTGGATAAAGGAGGAGGGCGACGTCAACGGCCTTTGATGCTATAAGATGTCGTTAAACTGAGGAACTACTACTACTAATCGTCGGTTTTAACAATTTTATCTTATTTTTTAATATTTAATAATAAATTACTGCTGTTTCAATTTCGCTATACGTAGGATGAAGTCGAATTTGAAGACGTTGACAACCACAAGATGTCGCTGAACATTCTACGCTTTTTAATAGAAATTTTAGCCACCTTTAATTCGCTTCCTTTATGTCATATAAATAACATTTTCGCTTAATCCATTGATTGGAGAACTCCGCCACAGCCTTGTTTGGGGGTAGTGCCAGTCCCAAGCCTGGATAAAGGAGGAGGGCGACGTCAACGGCCTTTGATGCCATAAGCTGTCGTTAAACATTGGAACCACCACCACCACCATTGCAAGATGAGGTCGACGTAAACAACCCTGGCATCCGCAAGATGTCGTTAAACAATGGAAAGTACTTCGTAGTAGATATTCCATACAAATGTTCTTACATTTACAATTACAATATGAAATTACAAAGCTACAGCATATCAGCTGTTTTCTCTCGTTACGTCTACCTAACCCTTAACTCAGCCACTGCCTTTATTTTTAAGTGGCTCCAGTACGAAGCCAGGATAAAGAAGGAGGACAACACAAACACATGGAGGGAAGGTAAGGTTGACGTCAACGGCCCATGCAGCCCAAGTTTGTTCGTTAGGTGGCGCACTATAATCAACTTTTGCTCAGTAGAGTGCGATATTTAAGAGTCACAAAAAGACACACGCACTTTAACCACAGACAGACAGACAGACAGACAGACAGGGTAAGAGAGAGAGAGAGAGAAAGAGAGAGAGAGAGAGAGGAGAGAGAGAGAGAGAAGAACAGATACAAGGGGTCAGACAGGAGCAGACACACGCACACAGCTAAATCCAGAGACAGACAAAGAGGGTTTTCACGGGCGTGCAAGCGCGCGAGCGAGCGAGCGAGCAGGTGCCCGACGGATCAGCGCAGCCAATGATAAGTCATCTCGGAAGGAGAAAGTGACTGACGCTCAGGGCGTTCATACATCTAATGGCCTCGGCCATCTAGCGGAGGCCTTGTTCCGCTCGGCGGCCGTTTCGCAGTGTTGATTCTAGACTATCAGTAGATCCGGATGCTTTTGACTGTTGTAGGTAATTCGCAGACGTCTGTCCAGATGTTCATGTCAGAGGAACCTCCAAGTGGACTCAACAGGGAGGGCCCCTGGCTTCAACAGATGGACTTATGCACCGATTCAATTACGGGTGACCAACAAGCGATTCAACTGTTTTCTAAAGAAAATGCGCTACGTAAAGAATATTAACTACTGTATGTCATTATTGTAAACTTGTGAAGTAAAGGCGTGTTTCTCGGAAGAGTACCCAAGCGCTATATAATCTTAGAATCATTTTTTAAGCTGGGGTTCGCTCAATAATTCTCTTAGGGTTCGAAAAAGGCGCTACAACAATTTAACGCTGCTTCTCCTCACGATGGGGGAACTGACTGGATTTTTGCCACCACTCCTAGTTCTGTGCAGATTCCTCGTCGTTGGGGCCACTTCTAAGCTGATCATGAAGAGGATCAGCGAGGAACTGGAGGTCGGGACCCTCGTGGTCGACCTCAAGAGGGACGCCCGTCTGGATGCCCAGTTCAACCAATCAACCATGTCCAGTCTTCGGTTCAGCTTCATATCCAGTGTGGACAACTACAATCAGCAGTTCTTCGAGCTCGATCCAGCTTCCGGTCTGATCCGAACCTCTAACCGCCTGGATCGCGACCGGATATGTCCGTCAGCGGTCACATGCATGCTTCCACTTGATGTCGCCATCCAGCCACCGCACTTCCAGGTCGTCAAACTATCAATTGAACTCCTAGATGTGAACGATAACCCCCCGAAGTTTCCCTCTCACAGCGTCAGGACCAGCGTCTTCGAATCCACTCACCCTGGACCGTTCTTTCCGATCCAGTTGGCCGAAGATCCAGATAGTCCGCCCAACAGCGTCGTCCGCTACAGCATCCATCCGAGCAGCGAACAGTTCGAACTGATGGTGTCAAGGTCCGAGGGAGCGATCCAAGACGTCCAGCTGGTTCTCAAGGAGACCCTGGACCGCGAGAAGAAGGAATCTTACCAGATCAAGATCTACGCCTTCGACGGAGGCCAGCCGCCAAAGTCCGGATCCGTCACGGTTGAGGTGATCGTCACGGATGTTAACGATCATCGTCCGGAGTTTGAGAGGTCCAGCTACGAAGTCGAGGTCGTCGAAAACTCGCCCCCGAAACGAGGACTTCTGACGGTCAAGGCCACGGACGCGGATTCCGGCCCCAATGGAGCAATCCGCTACAAGTTCTCTGCCAAGTCTAGTACCTTTTACGGAAACTTCTTCTCTATCGACTCCGAGACTGGCCAGATCTCGCTGCTGAGGTCCTTAGACTACGAGCAGAACACCCTCATCACCCTAGAGGTCCTTGCACAAGATCAGGGTTCCGGGTCGGCGCCCGTCATGACGCGTGTCACCGTCAACGTGCGTGACGTCAACGACAACGAACCGGAAATCCGGTTGGACCAGTCGGCACTTTCGGAGACCGAGGAGCATGACGGGAAACAGATTGTGCACGTGACCGAGCACTGCGTCAACAACACCTTCGTCGTCCAGATGACCATCCGAGATCCAGACGACGGAGAAGCTGGACGCGTCCAGTGCTTCCTCCACCAGGGCAACAAGGTTCAATGATGATGATGATGATGACGACGACGATGATGATAATAATAATAATATATTAGTATTATTATTATTAAAAATCATAATCATAATCACAACAAAAATAATAATAATAATAATAATAATAATAATAATAATAATAATAATAATAATAATAATAATCATCATCATCATCTTATCTTCATCCTAATAATAATAATAATAATAATATTAATAGTAATAATAATAATAATAATAGTAGTAGTAGTATTGGTGGTAGTAGTAGTAGTAATAGTAGCAGCAAGAGTAGTAATAGTAGTAATAATAAAATATGATGATGATGATGATGATGATGATGATGCTGACAATAATAATAATAATAATAATAATAATAATAATAATTATGATAATAAATAATAATAAATAATAAATAGCAGCAGCTCTACTTGCTCCAGCAACAATAGATTTGTTTCATAATTGAAAATGTTCCGACACCCTGGAAGTCGTTTCTGACGCCTATTATAATAATGATCACAATAGCAATAATGATAATGATAATGATGATGATAATAATAATAATAATAATAATAATAATAATAATAATAATAATAATAATAATAATAATAATAATAATAATAATAATAATAATAATAATAATAATAATAATAATAATAATAATAATAATAATAATAATAATAATAATAATAATAATAATAATAATAATAATAATAATAATAATAATAACGACACTGGACAAGCTCTATGCACAAATTTTTGACTACGCAGTATAAATCGGTAGCAGCTTCCTCCACCAGACAAACAAGGTGCGCGTTTTTTACAGCGACATTGTGCTATAATCGGTAGAACGCTTGGTCTTTAAAGTAACGATTGCGGTTTCGAGTCTGCTGAGCGGTAGCGACACATTTTTGACTACGCAGTAGAATTTGATATCAGCTTCTTCAACCAGGCCAGCAAAGTAGACTATACTGTCTATGCATGTTCGGTGATGGAAACAGTTTTCAACTACAAGCAACATATTTCACCATTGTAAGTTCGAAAACCATAGGGATCAAAGTCCCGCTAGCTAGGACGGCAGGAGGAAGCAGAATACTTGTCAAGTGCCTTTGTTATAATAAACTCCCTCCAGAATTGCGACACCTTTCTGACCCATCATACAAACTCATCGATGCTCCACTGCTTACAATTTCTGCTTCGGCCTTTCACTCCAAACTCCAAACATTCCTCTTTCACAGATCCTATCCTCACGCCCCTTCTTCCTCTTATCTCCCTCTCCTCTCGAACCCCAAACACCACCCTCATAGCTGCCACTCTATCTCTCCGTCTGACTCCTGGATCTTGATCTGGAACCGAACCCTTTTTGCCTATAGATTTTGTTTTGACTGAACGCCTGTGAATAAGCTGGTTCCCCCGACTTAACTTCCGTTGGGCGCTGTAGAAATCTCGAGATTACGATTACGATTACGATTACGAATAATTCTCTCAAATGATTGGCCCATGCCTGCATTTGAATTGACCTAAGAGAAGGCGGCTTAAAGCAATCATCCTATCGATCCATCCCTGCGCTCATTCATCCTTCTATCTGTCTATCGATCTATATATGTTCATCCTTCGATCTGTTTATCAATCCATTATCCGTCCGTTCGCCCGTCCACCCATCCATTCACTCATCCATTTATCAATCTATCCGTCCTTTTTTCTTTCGTTCGTTCGTCCGTTTGTTCGTTCGTTAATTCATTCATCCACCTATCAATCACTCAATCAATCAATCCATCCATCCATCCATCCGTCCGTCCATCCATCCATCCAGCCAGCCAGCCAGCCATCCATCTGTTCCACCCTCAACATCTGCTTCCTTCTTCCAGTCGAGTCCAGACCATTTCCGGTTGGTGAAACTATACGACAAGGAATTCTCTCTGATAACCACCTCAGCAATTGACCGCGAAGCGACTGACCGCTACGAACTGACCGTGATCTGCAGGGACAACGGACAACCACAGCTGACCAGTGTCCAGCATCTGGTCATCGTTATCGATGACCTCAACGACAATTCACCACTATTCACCCAGAATGAATACGACGTCAGCGTCAAGGAAAACATTGGACCACTCGAGGTAAATGCAAATGTAAATGTAAACGTAAATCTAGCGTAAATGTAAACTTGATCGTAACCTACATGATAATCAAACGTAAATGCAAATGTAAATGTAGACCTGTTAAAACTTAAACTGTTAAAACTTAAACTTAAATTTAAACGTAATAGTAAGTGCAAACTTATATGTAAATGTGGTCATACAAACGTAAACGAATAGGTAAATGTAATTTACTCAGATGTAAATGTTGGCCTAACACTTATAAATTTACACACACTTCGAAGTAAATGTGGGCCTAAATACGAAGTGTAAACGTAAATGTAAATGCAAACGCAAACATTACAAACCATACAGTTGGTAATGATGATTATGATGATGATGATGATGATGTTGTTGTTGGTCGCAGGTGTTCCTCCAAATGACGGCAACAGACGCAGATGCGAAGGAGAATGGAACCGTCTCCTACTCCCTACGAACAACGGATCCTGAGACCAAAGACATCTTCAAGATTGACAGACACAGGTACACAGACAGACAGACAGACAGACAGACAGACATATAGATAAAGAGACACAAAGACACACAGAGTGACACACAGATAGACAGACACGCAGAAGGATAGACGTTAATGCTGTTTCATGGATTTATCAATGGATGATATGTTGCTTCTGTTATTCTGATGACGGAAGACGACGACTAAAATGATGATGATGATGACGACGATGTCGACGACGACGACGAGATGATGATGATGATGATGATGATGATGATGATGATGATGATGATGTTGATGATGACGACTACGACTACAATGATGACGATGATACATTTTTGCGCAGTGGCGCCATCTGGACGACGAGTCCACTGGACCGTGAAGAGAAGGACAACTACCGGTTCCACGTCATCGCCTCGGACGGCCTTCCGGGTGACAGCGGTTCAAGGTCATCGATGGCCCTCGTGACCTTGCGTGTGCTTGACGTCAACGACGAAGCCCCGCGCTTCCTCCAGGCGCGCTACAACTTCACCATCTACGAGAACCAATCGCCGAAGACGAACGTAGGTCAGGTCACGGCCTTTGACCCCGACCTCCCACCGGGCAACCGGTTCACCTACCACCTGGACCCGGCGACCTGCCCGACGAACCTCTTCCGAATCGACTCACTGAGTGGCACGATCAGCACGAAGGCGTCCTTGAACCGCGAGGAGAAGGAATCCTACGAGTTCAAGGTCATGGCTAGGGACGCAGGACTTCCGGGGTCGCCGCTAGAGAGCGCCACCGTCGCTATTTACGTCAGAGACGAGAACGATAACGCACCGACGATCTATTTTCCGGGCGCCGGAAATGACACCGTCTACATTACGAACACAGTTCCCGTCGGCCACCTCGTCACTTCCGTTATTGCCAGAGACCCGGATGCCGGCGACAACGCGCGCCTGACCTACGTCATTTCCGACGGAAACGAGCGCGGCGTGTTCGGAATTGATTCGTCGACCGGAGAGCTGTTCGTCAATTCGGGGCTGTCCGACTACGAAATGGACACCTTCCGTCTGCTCCTGATCGTTCAAGATGGCGGAACGGTCCAGAAGAAGCGAACCGCAACATTACAGGTGGTCGTGAGCGCCGCGTCGCACCTGCAGGTCGCTTCCGGTCAGCCGGTCGGCAATTTCCGGTTGTCGTTCAGCGACACGCACCTAGCGGTGGTCATCGGAATCTTCGGCGGATGTCTCGTGATCGCTCTTTCTCTTGGATGGATGAATCGATACATTGCTTAATTTAAAATTGTTTAAGGGGAAATTTTTCCGCCTAGGCCCTGACGACGAGCGATTTTCACCGGAAAACGCCTATTAATTAAATAGTTTTCAACTTGTTGTATCTCAGTCAGTTCTTGACCTACAGACATGAGGTTACCATCAATCTTTAGCATTTTATCTCCTCTTCCCATCCATTTGTCTAGTTTTTGATACACAAAAATTTGGGGTACCCAAAGTTGCCCCAAACCGTACCCCACCCCATGTTTAAAACTTTTTTCATGTTCAGGCTCCTATGGAAAAAAAATTTCAGTGACAACATATGTAGTGTCAGCACAAAAATCGTGCAGAAATCAATACCAGACAAAACCTCACAAGAATTTTGAAAATATTTTCATAAATGAAGGAGATACAGTATTTTTAGTATGTAAGATGAAGTCGTACAAATTGAAGGAAATATAAGAAAACACATGAAAAGTAAGAAATGTCTAACTTATCAGATCTTGGTCATTCTTTGACATACAGACTTGAGGTTAACATCATTCTTTAGCATTTTATTTCCTCTTTCAAACTATCTTTCCAGTTTTTGAGAAAAAGTTTTGGAGGTACTCATGGTTGCCCCAAACTGTACCCACCCCATTTGAAAACATTTTTCATATTCAAACCCCTATAGAAAACATTTTCAGTGACAACTCATGTAGTGTCAGCAAATGAACTGTGCAGCAATTAATATCAGACAAAACCTCCAAAAAGTTTGAAAATATTTTCATAAATGAAGGAGATATAATATTTTTAGTATGCAGACAGTAGTCGTACCAGAGGAGTAACAAGAAATGCCTAAAAAGTGAGAAATTTTTAACTTATCAGATCTGGGTAATTTTTGGCATACAGACTTGAGGTTAACATCATTCCTTAGCTTTTTATCTTCTCTTTCAATCCTTCTGTCCAGTTTCTGATAGAAAAATTTTGGGGCACCCATGTTGCCTACTCACCCTATCACCTCCCAAACACATACATAGTAATACAACCACAACATCAAAAACACTGCAGCATGCACACCAACAGGACAACAACAGTAACATTACAACAAGCCAGGCACACAGAGAGCCAAACATACTGAAGTTTGTTTCCTTTTCAAATATTTGGTAGCTCTCAAAAGAGCCATTTTTATGAATGCCTGAGTGCACTGGATGGTCACCTTGAAGATGGATGAAGCCTCCTGAATCGACTTCTCTTTCTCAATAGACTGGACTGAACAGTTCTAAGAGGACAATTTAGAATGGAAATTTTAACAGTTGTATCGATGTGCTATATTGCTTACCTTCCTTACACTCCACAGAACCACTATCTGATTTTGCTCGTTGCAAATGTGGAAGCATAAAACTTTGCACAAAGCAACTTTACATGCTTCACATTCATATTGAGCCTTCTTGGGGCAGCCTTTGGGATTCTTGATCTTGTTCTCTAAAACATAAGATGCTAGAGGAGAAGTAGTTTTCCATTTTATTCTGTGGGGTTTACCTGCCTTCTGTGCATTTGACCTACTCTACTCACCATGCAGGCCTGGTCTGTTCAACTAGCACATCAAAAAAGCTTATCCAAAAGGAGTTATAAAAAATTTCAAAAATGGTGCATCAGGGGCTGGTCCGCCACAGACGCTTGTAAATGGAACAGTTAGGGGTCAAATGGGAAAATCTGCTACTTGTTCAGTCCTGTCTATCTCGCCCAAGTCATCCGCCTGACCCAGTTTCACGGTCCGCTAGCATGTATGCGTAGCCGTCTAATTCGGAGTCGATGTCAGAATGTTCTTCAGCCAAAACCACTTTATCTTCTTCACTGGTAGCAAAAGACAGGTTTTTATTGTCAGATGAGTCAAAACTATCATCATCTGATGCAAATTCATCAAGAATTTGCCGAATTTCGTCGTCAGTTAGGCCACAAAAACAACACGCCGCCATTTTGGGTTATTTAAATTCGTGATTTAAATGTCCGATTTGATTGGTCGATTTTTATGTTTATAACCGAATTCTAAAAATATCTTCCACTTATTTCTGTACTTAATTATAATATCTTGGCCTAATTGATGTAAGGTTTCAAAAATATAACGTCTGCGATAGGCTGAGAGTGGCCTAGATAATAGTACATGCCCACTACCAATTACTACCTGCTCGTCATGACACCTACACTACCAATCACTACCTACTCGTCTGTATTGGGTTAAGGGGCAGAATTGACACTTGAATTAAACGCATGAATGTTTAATCAATTGTATGCATATTAATCTTAGTTATTTTGAGCTTCTGATGGAAATTGTAGACTGAGACTATTTATATAACCTCGTCATGTGTAGCAATTTTAATTGAATTTACTGCTGTATTATCAATATGCATTTTGGACGCATCAACGTGTGTATTAGTATAAGATTTCATGTTGACTAACGTGATTACTTACTTAAAAGTTCGGCCGGCTTTAGTCGATTTTGCTAATAAAAATAGCGTGGCCAGCGTATATGATGAAAATCTGTTGTTTGGGGAAAGGGAGGTGATTGTCCGAACTTATTTTACGGGCGATCAACTTGGATGTCAATGGATTAATTTGATCACATTTGCCATAGTTTGCGAGTCATTTCGGACGATGTTTTCAAATTGATGCTTGGACTGCCTACCAATCACGAATTTACAGTGATGGAATTTCGACCAGTGGCATCGCATCACTGTAGGAAGTCGACAGCCAATGAGGTGGCGCCGTAGTCGTATCTCCTTATCTACGATGAATAAACGAGCAGACGAACCTTTAATAGAAGGTCTAGTAATCAACGCAGAAAGAAGGGTGGAAATGGCAGACGACAATTTCGGCCAATCGTGAGGTGACAACGATGCCGAATCTTCGATGCGAAAACCGTTGTAGAGATTCAGTTCACGGCTGGATGTTGGACGGGAAAGGTCCTTGTCGAAATGTAGCGTAACTCCGAGAAAAGTTAGCCAGTTTCGTACTATTGTTGAGTCGAACTGCGGTCTCGTATTATGAGAGGATGATAGATAGATCACGTTACATGTGATCAGCCTGCATTTCGTGGTGAAAGAACATGGTTTATATCGAAAACTACAATGTCTGACAATCTTGGATTTAGTTCATGAAAATCCCGCAAGTTCCGACTTATCTACATAAGCCGAAAATCGTAAAGATCTATATCTTTGACTGCACCATATAACCGTATATCGTCGAGGAGTCGTGCCTTTGGACGATTACGAACGAGTTGCGTGACGACAAAGATTCCTTTTCTTGGTCTGCAAGGAGCAAGCTGCGAATGCCGACTTCGTAGGACAGAGAACCGTCTGGTCTACGAGGTATGTCGAAGTGCTGAGAGGAGTCGTTCCCAAAGAGTCAAGAATTGGGTGAGTTACAATTCTTCCCGTCTTCGTGGAGACACACATAGATCACAAAGTGAAACAGAGATAAGACTTCTTCAAAGAGTCAAGAAACGTAGAATAAAATGGCCAACGAATCCTGTGGGTGGTTAGAACTATAGGTATACGCCTTGTTAAGAAGCTGGCTTTAATTAAAGATTAATTAAGACGTTAGACATTGCAATATATTGACTGATTTTCAACAAGTGACTTTGGTTACACTTTATTCAATCAGCTATCATTGTACATGATGGTTGTGGAAAATACGAGCCATTGTATCATCAGTACAATTTCCACAAGATATTACACGCTACTTTAGTCAGACCAATATTTATCCTATTAGGTGGCTACCCCGGGGAATATGTATACCTCCTTACTTATTAAAAAAACTTCTATGGTAGGGTCGACCGCAGCGAACCTGAGAGCCCTAAGATGTCGTGAATAGTGGATGATACAATAATCTATTTAGACACCTTTAAAACGCTTTCACCCGGCGCTATACCTTTACTAACTACGTTAAAAAGCCGAAAAACTCCGCCACTGCCTTGTTTAGGGGTAATGCCAGTCCCAAGCCTGGATAAAGGAGGAGGGCGACTGCAACGGATTTTGATGCCATAAGCTGTCGCTAAACTGAGGAACTACTAAAAGCCGAATAATTAACTATGCCACTGCCTTGTTTGGGGATAGTGCCAGTCCCAAGCCTGAAAAAGGAGGAGGGCGACGTCAACGGGCTTTGATGCCATATAAAATGTCGTTAAACTGAGGAACTACTAATCGCCGGATTTAATCGAGCCAGAAGGATCCAATTCGCCTGTTCCAGTCTTTAGAAAGTACCTAGAACGCCACAAAAATACAAGAAAACCAGCGAAATACGAATTGAAAATGTCAAGACGAACTATGGATATCAATAACAGATATTATGAAGAATAAACTGTAAAAAATAAGAACTTTAATGCCACTGTAGCCATAAGATGTCGTTAAACTCTGGAAATAATAATTATCGCCGGGTATAACGTGAAAGATTCCCGTGAGAACAGTACAAAACTTTTCCAATCTTCGTCAATGGCCTTTGATGCCACAAAACTTCGTTAAACAATGGATACTAATACTAATCGTGGTAATTGATCGTATTGTCGAATTCGGAGAAACTTTGCAGGCCATAATCTTCGATATGAGGAAGGGTTCCTAAAAGCTGGTGATAGTGAATTCCATAAATGAGGATCAACTTTTGAAAAGGTAAGGAAACCACGCGTCTTTTTTGGCCAGAGGAAGCTGATATGGGAAATCAGTGGGAGTGGAGTTCACAGGTTTATTTATATGCAATTTATGTGTTAATATTTAATACTAAATTATTGCTGCTCCAATTTCATTAAACGTAGGATGAAGTCGAAACTGAAGGCTTTGGAATCCACAAGATGTCGCAAAACATTCTACGCTTTTAATAAAAGACAATTTTAGACACCTTTAATTTGCTTACTTTATTTCGTTCTCAACTTAAAACTTACCTGTTTCAAATTGCTTATCCACCATAGGCTGCCTCTCTGTCGTGCGGACTGACCTCCTGGATATCGACCTGATTGTGGCTTGGTTTCGGTGTGCCATCGGTTGATGCCTTGTGCATTAGACACTGGCGCATTAGAAGTTGCTAATTAATAATAATAATAATAATAATAATAATAATAATATAATTTAATTTTAAACATCATTTTCGCTTAATCGTTTGGTAAGCGTTGTCGTAGCCTGATCAACATAAGGTGAGGTCGTCATAAATGACCCCAGGGGTCATTAAACAATGGAAACTACTCCTCAGAAGGAATTCTATACAAATGTTCTTATATTTACAGTTACAATACGAAATTACAAAGCTACAGTATATCAGCTGTTTTCTCTCGTTACATCTACGTAACCCTTAACTCGACGACTGGGTTTATTTGGGTGGCTCCAGTACGAAGCCAGGATAAAGAAGGACTACGCACGCGAACACACACACACACACACAGAGGCAGAGGCATGGGCAGAGGCAGAGGCAAAGGCAGAGGCAGAGGCAGAAGCAGAGGCAGAGGCAGAGGCAGAGGCAGAGGCAGAGGCAGAGGCAGAGGCAGAGGCAGAAGCAGAGGCAGAGACAGAGGCAGAGACAAAGGCAGAAGCAGAGGCAGAGGCAGAGGCAAAGGCAGGGGCAGAGGCAGAGGCAGAGGCAAAGGCTGGGGCAGAGGCAGAGGCAGACGCAGACGCAGAGGCAGAGGCAGACGCAGACGCAGAGGCAGAGGCAGAGGCAGAGGCAGAGGCAGAGGCAAAGGCAGAGGCAGAGGCGGTTATTAGAGCCGTATTTATCCCACTATCTTCGATCTCGAGAGTATTCGACATAACTTCCGTGGCAGCCACGAGATGTCGTTAAACACTGAATACTAAAACAACAGACGGGGCACCCATTCAAACGGGCAGCGGAGGACTCCCCAGCCCCGGCCAATTTACCGTTTGGAGATGGTCGGGGTAAAGTCCTATGCATCGCTTTTATGTGGCGGGGAGCAACTCCAGTCCACCTCCTGTGCAGCAGAAGGGTGCTAAGCGTGCGATGGCGAAATTTCTAATGATTCAGCATACAAATGCTGAATCACCCATATCATCATCATCATCATCATCATCATCATCATCATCATCATCATCATCATAATCATCATCATCATCATCTAACAACGGAAGCAAGTACAGTAGTTGAAGGGCAGGACTAGACGCGGAGCTATCAAATGAAAGGAAGAGTTGAGTATCATCAGCCTACAGATGGTAGTCGAGAGATCTACTGGTAAACCGCTTATAATAAGACCGCTGAATGCAATATTGTAGGATAATTTTACTTACATACTTACTTACTTACTTACTTACTGACTTGCTTGCTTACTTACTTACTTACTTACTTATATGCGTAACTCACAGGCCGGTAAGCGTAGTTAAGCTTTCATTGCTTATTGTAGCCTCGCTTTATCTTCTAGAGTGGTATTTAGGCTCTAGAGCACCAATGGTGTGAGTCACACGGTGAGTCCTTCTTCAGAGGGACAGCATTGGAAGAATGAGTGAACAATGAATCAGATATTTACAATCAAAGAGTGTGTGATTGTTGTCCAACCTCTTTACCTGCATGCTATTTGCCACCCAGCGCTCCTCATAATTTCTGTTGAGTAGACAGCCTCCCTTTGTACCTGCACCAGTTACGTTAACGAAACACACGAGCAGCCGTTTAGTCTGGGTGACCTGGTACAGAGATTGCTGCATTTCTACTGCTTCAGAATTACAAGAGATAACAGCTTAGCTTACGACAGGGCACTTAATTATAAGAGAAACATCTAGAATCAGTTGCGCATGCTCTGTTTATTAAGACAAAAGCTCTGATCTAAACGAGATATCTTGCTTCGGCTGTGCACTGCCTAACAAGAAAGAAATCTTGCCTCATCTGCATTTGCCCCGTTCCCTTCTGACGAGAGTATTCAGACTTACAAGAGATATGCCCCGTTGCTTACGACAAATGTTACATGCATTTTCAGGTTCAAGACAGCAGATGCTGATTTTTTTGATTTTTTGAATATTAACTAATATTCAGCAATGCCAGAAATATATGCCCGTAGTATATTCATATTTTTTTACGAATTTGGGTCTCGTGGTTGGCCAGTAAGGGACAGCACTGGTTAAACATTAGCAAACACTTAATGTGGCTAAACCAAGACAGCTCGTACGCTTTGGCATTGGGTAAATCCACCACTGCTCATAAACACGTGCCTTGCAATGCAGCAGTGTGCTTTGAAACTGAAATTGACGTTTTTTTTACGAAAAGGGGTACAAAAATCGAGAGCTTCATAGTTTGTTTGTTGGCTACAGTAGCTGGTTCTCTTACATCGAGGAATTATTACCACGAACATTAACACGACGGCTTCAAAGGCCATGAATGCGAAGACAAGCGTTCTGCCCTTTATTCTCTGCTCTTTCTAGACATTAATTAGTGAAGAGTGACAGACATAAACGTTTTTCCAAATAAAGGATACACGTCACTGAATAGAAATGACGTCATAAATAGAAACGTGTTTCATGATGATGATGATGATGATGATTATGATTGATGATGTTAAAAATAATAATAATAATAATAACAACAACAGTGACAACAACAACAACAGTAACAGCAACAACAGTAACAACAACAACAACAGTAACAACAACAACAACAACAACAACAACAACAATAATCATAATAATAAATGAGATATTTAATCGAGTTTCTCACTGAAAAGGAAATGAAATTGACATCATGAAAAGGTGTCGAATAGGTGAATGAATGAACAAATGAGCTAAGTTAATTAACGAAGGAAGGAAGGAAGGAATGAAGGAAGGAATGAAGGAAGAAAGAAAGAAAGAAACTGACTAACGAACGATGGTAAGAATAATTAACTGTCTATTCGTAAGAGGGCATAGTGTAGTTTCCGGTCTATTCGCCAGATGGTGTACGACAGGCGTTCGCGACTTTATTCTCCGAAGACGGAGATGGGAGAGTCAGCTATGTGACGAGGCGATGACCCAGCTGCAGATATCATGCAGTCGCCCGCCACCGGCGGCCCTGACATCTGCCGAATATGCCAGGTTGCCACTGGTAGGTGGAAAAGGCTATCATAAATCGTTTGTGAAATGAGGTAGGAGGAAGGGAATGGTTCCTCAAAGCTGATGATTACGACACCTTTATATCGCTTTCTTTAATGCTATATAAATATCATTTTCGCTTATTAGTTTAACCAAAATGTAATTAATATGTGATTAATATGAGGTGAGGTTGACGTAAACGGCCCGGGAACCGGTAAGATGTTGTGAAACAAAGAAAAACCGTCACAAAGGATACCATGCAGATGGTGTTACAGTTACAATTACAATTACAAAATGAAATTACCAAGCTATATTTTCATCAGCTGCATTCTATCGATAGGTCTACGCAACCTTTCCCGTCGGAAGCCTAGATAAAGGAGGACGAGGACTCTAATCATCTTCGTTATGACAGCGTCGTTAAACAACTAGACACACAAGTGATTAGACTGTTCGGCTTGCAGCTCGGAGAGCACGCGTTCGAGGCTCCTCCCCTGAGACGGTTATTGGGTTTTTGTGTAGGGAAATTGAGCAAGTCCTTTACTCATAATAATTGATCAGCGCCATCTATTCATGCTTACTCATTAGATAGTGGCGCTTCACAAATGCAAAAATAGCAATCGACAGCTTGCTAGTCTAATATGTTATAAGGTAAGGTCGACGTAACGTTGGTGTCAGCCACAAGATGTCGCTAAACAGAGGGATAATGCAATGCTCTCTTTAGAGATATTTAAAACGTTTTCTACCGACGCTAAATAATAATCCATTCCGCGTAATCGTCCTCATTGTTACTGCTTAAAACTCCTATAAATAAAGTCGACGACAGCGGTCCTAACAGCCGTAAGATGTCGTTAACAGTGAACAATACAGCTATCGATTTCGACACCTTTAAAACACTTTCAACTGAGGCTATAAATTTTCTAACGCATAAATCAAATAGAAGATAAATACAAGTCGAAGGAGAGGTAACGTTCACTTCAATGGCCCTGCCAGCCGCAAGGTGTCGTTAAACAATGGAAAACTAATACTAAACGCCGGATCATTCTACAAAAATTTCTTGATTGCATTGTTACATTGAGCGACGTCAACGACCTTTGATACCATAATATGCAGTGAAACATTGGAACTACTACTTATCGTGAAATTTTTACTGCACCACTGACGTACTCGAGTAGTGCTAGTCCCAAGCCTGGATAAAGGAGGAGGGCGACGGCAACGGCCTTTTATGCAATTAGATGTCGTTAAACATTGGACCTATCATGCGCAGTTAAACCTCACCACAGCCTTTGGCCGGGTGATGCCAGCTGGAAAGGAGGAGGATGGAGGATGGACCAAATCATCTTCGATATGACACAACCTCGTCAAACAGAAACTACATACAAGTCTGTATATATATATATATATATATATATATAATATATATATATATATATTATATTAGATTAGATTAGATTAGATTGGCAAGCTGAACACTCTTTCATGCGACTATCGCTTAAGATGACTTTTAATTAAATTAAGGTGAATTCCATAAACGAGGATCAGCTTTTGAAAAGGTAAGGAAACAACGAGCCTTTTTCGGCCAGAGGAAGCTGATCGTGGGAATAAGTGCGAGTGGGAATTCACACATTTATTTATATGCAGTTTATGTATTAATATATATAATCAATTGAAATTGTAATTGTAATCTGACATTTATAAAGCGCCACTTCAAGAATAGACTCATCAGAGGCGCTCCCGACCTGAACCAGTGAGAGCATTGTCAAATAATACAGACTTCAGGCGCTTGCGAAACTGCGGAAGGGACAAACTGAGGAATTCAAACCGTAGCTCTCGGGAAATTACTGATTTTGCAATTTCACTACACGTAAGATGATGTCGACAGCTTTGGCATCCACAAAATGTCGTTTGACACTCTACGCTGCTTTTAGTAGAAGTCAATTAGACACCTTTAATTCGTTTCTTCTGATATTATATAAACTTCATTTCGCGTAGTTGATATCAATATTGTTTTGTCCGGCCAGTGTAAGGTGATGTTGACGTAAAGATGTCATTAAACAAAGGAAACTTCTACTCACATTGAATTTCAAACAAATGTCCTTACATCTACAATTGCAGTACGGAATTACAAAGTTATATATTCATCAACAGCAGCGTTCTATCGCTATGTCTACGCAACCCTTAACTCCGCCGCCGCCGCCGCCTTTAAGTGGGGTCGTGCCAGTCGGAAGCCTGGATGAAGGAAGATGGCGACACTAATCATCTTCGTACTGACACGGCGTTATTAAGCAGAAACTACACACACACACACACACACGTACACACACACACATGCACGCACGCACACGTAAATGGTGAGTTCCTATGGTGGATTCTCTATTCCGATTTTCCAGTCTGTCTATTATCGCACAGAAATACCCAGCATGGAAGATGCTAACCCGAAGAGGCAGTCATGGCTATAAGGTGCAAGAGACTTCACTTTCTTAGACTCGGCATATGAGTGCGGGTGACCATTCCTCTCTCTTGCCGTCTGTTCTTCCCATGGACAGTGAAAAGTCAGTGTATTCTAGCCATAGCTTGGAGGCGCACGTGGAGCCAAAATCTAGACAAATTTCTACCCTGGCTGGATTGAACCGCGGCTCTTTTCATTGATAGTCCACCAGGCTAACCATTGGCTCACATCATCATCATCATCATCATCATCATCATTTTTCGCGCTAATATAGAAATTCATCAAAGCACGGGAAGCTGGATAAAGCTAGAAATAGAAAGTCTTGAATCGATTGTAAAATGAGACATGAGAAAGAGAAGAGTTCTTCAAAGCTGGTGACAGTGAATTCCACAGATGAGGATCAACGTTTGAAAAGGAACGGAAACCAATGCGTCTTTTTTGCCAGAAGAAGCTGATCATCAGAGTGTCCTGGTTGGATTAAGTACCAGTGGAATTCACAGGGTTATTTATCTGAATTTTATGTGTTAATATTTAATAATAAATTACTGTTTTGCGAATTCGCTATACTTTAGATGAGGTCAGTTCCGTAGGCGTTGGCATCCACCAGATGTCGCTAAACACGCCATGGCGCTGTTAACAGAAGGCAATTTTAGACACCTTTAATTCGCTTTCTCCAATATTATATAAAATGCATTTTGGTTAATTGCTGTTACTGAGGAGCCTTTATTCATCAAACTATTCTGGGTGACATACCGCGCCGGATTTTACAAGAAATTTATAATATAACAGTAACAAAAGAAACGACAATAAACATAAGGATGATAATAATAGGACAGCAATGCTTTTATCATAAACGGTTAGAAGACATCCAGAGATCTAGCTAGAACAGAGGTGGCCTCAAGGATCCGCTCAAGTAAGTAAGTAAGTAAGTAATGCATTTGTTAACACGCCATATGTCCATCGACTGAGCGAGGAATCGTAGGCGTGGGTGGGTTACATGTCAGACAACAAAAGCAAGACGATAAAGATAGGTCTTTAGCCGCTTTACGAATGTGTCTAGCGAGATATTGTCGTGAGTAATGTAAACAGGAAGGCTATTCCAAATGGCTGGTGCTGAGTTGCTGAATCCGCGTCGTGAGAAATCAGACCGAAAGTCTCTGATGTCAGGGAAAGACAGAAGGTTTTGTGTCGCTGATCGCAGAGACCTGGATGGTAGGTAACGATGTAAAGATGATGACAGGTAAGCTGGTTGATTGGTCGAGAGAGTCTTGCGTGTGAGGAGAGCTATCTTATAAGTGATTCTGGAGCTGACAGGCAGCCAATGTAGATTTGCCAGTACAGGAGTGACGTGGTCAAACCTTCGGGTTCCTGTCACCAGACGGGCTGAGGCAGCCGGGCCATGAGCAAAAGATTGAGTGCCATCAGCATATTGGTGAGACGAAACACCCAAGGGAAGAAATATACTGGCCAGGTCAGCAGTATATAGGATATATAGAAGCAGTGCATGTACCGGACCCTGGGAAAGACCATAGGGAATGTGAGTCCAGGCAGAGCGGGTGGGCCCAAAAATAACAGAAAGGGAGCGATCAGAAAGAAATGAGCGAAACCAAAGAAGAGCAGAGTAAGTAAGGCCAAAGGATTTAGACAGTCGTTCTAGGAGAATGGAATGATCAACAGTGTCAAAGGCAGCACTGACGTCATAGAGAGCAAGAAGAGTGACATGGCTATGGTCAAAGGCATGAAAGATGTCAGCTAGAAGGCAGGTGATGAGTGATTCTGTCGAATGGAATTTTCTAAAACCAGATTGAAGGGGAGGCATGAGAGAATTAGATTCAAGGTACTCAACCAGTTGAAGAGAGATACATCTTTCAAGGAGCTTCGAGAGGAAGGAAAGGTTAGAAATAGGACGATAGTTAGAAGGAGCGTTAGGGTCCAGGCCTTGGCTCTTGAGGGAGGGAAAAACAATTGCCCTTTGATGTGACGCTGGAATGGAACCCTGACTCATTGACGAATTACATAATAAATGTAGAAAAGGAAGAAAGTCATCAACAAATTCCTTAATTATAAATGGAGGAAGTAGGTCAAGTTCGCATGACTTCGAGGGAGAGTCCAATATCAGTCGACGAAGGACATCCGGTTGAAGGGTTTCCCTGCACGAGAGGTTTAGCAGTTGTGGTAGGGAAGGACGGTGGGGATGAATCCTCAGTAGATCGACGGATCGAGTCAATCTTGGATCGCATAAAGTCCAAGTAGTCGTCTGCAGAGAACGGATGTTGAGAGTGGGAGGAGGAAGGTGAGGAACGACCTAGGACGTCAGCAAGTGATGACCAGAGGCGACGTGGGTTTCCTTTTTCTCTGTCTATCAGCGACTCCCAATACGAAGTTTCTTTGGTTCGGAAAACGGAATACATATCTCGAAGGTGATGGGTCCAGGTAAGGCGATCAGCAGGATCACGAGTGCGACGATATCGGCGCTCTAGACGTCTGGTGTTCCGACTTAAAGCGCGGCATTGGCTGTCAAGCCAAGGTCGTAGTGGTCTCGAGCAAATCCGATGTGGACGGAGAGGAAGGAGGGCATCAATGAGAGGAAGAACCGATGAGTTGAATAGGGTGAAGAGATCCTCGGTTGAGCACTCACTTAAGGAGGAGAGATCAGCGTAGATAGAGCTAATGAGGAGACCTCCACGTAAGGCTTCTCGATCAAGATTCCTTCAGCCACGAGATGAATGAAGAGCGAAGGAAGGTTGGGAGCAGAGGAAGGGAGCCTTGAAGAGGATGAGACCATGGTCGAAGAGAGAAGGAGGCTCGACGAGGAGGTCGGTGATAGGACAGTCATCACGAGAAATGACTACATCGAGCCATCCACCAAGTGTATGGGTTGGTTCTGAAACGTGTTGAGTTAAACCAAACTGAGCGAGTTGGTCTAAGAAGCGAGCAGAGTCGGGTGAGGATGGGTTCTCAAGATGGATGTTGAGGTCTCCTGTGATGATCAGTTGGGAGTTATATGTAGAGAAGACTTCCAGGAGAGATGAGAACTCTGAGAAGAAAGCCGGAGTGAGCGGAGATGAACCAGGTCGGTAGAGGGCGAGAATGGTGAGAGGCCCTCTAGTAGTCGGAAGGGAAAGGCATAGGAGTTCATAGGTGGAGAGTAAACAGGGAGGAGGAATCTTCTTGATACGGAGGTGATCACGGAAGAAGACGACGCTGCCACCGCAATTTTGAGATAATGGGTCACGTGAAGCGTCAGTAGGGCGAGGAACGTCGAAGAAAGAGTATCCTTTAGGAGTAGAGCGGCGAACTGAGACATCAGAAGCGGAGGAGTGCCAGGACTCCGTGACGACAAGAATGTCCAGGGAGTGATGGGAGATGAGGTTTGAAATCTCCATAAACTTATTGCCCAAAGAGTGAGCATTGAGAGCACCATGACGTAATTCTGGGTCAGCGTTGGAAGGACCGAGGGTGAAGAAGCGGAGATAGAAGACGAAAGGCCAACGTGAGAGTTCCGAGGCGTCCTAGGAATGTGTGGCGAGGAGGAATTTGGAGAGGAAGGCATTGATTGACGAGTTGGAGGAGGAGATCCAGTTCTTTGTGTAGTTGGGCGCCATAGATAGAATTTAAATAGTGTTTTACGTATAAGATCGGAGAAGACGGCTGATTGTATGACTGCAAAGCAGCGAAATCGTAAACAAACGTCGAAGCGTTAGAAGAGAAGGTGGTCATTTGTAATAATCACACGGGTTGTCGATGATAGAAAACGACGAAAAACACAATAATCCAATTCAGAGAGAACAGAAATCCAGGAACCAGGTGATTAACAAAGTTAAATAAACGATGTTTCCGAAGCTAAGAATCACAAAACGCCCGAAAATTATACTAAATAAGTTGAAAACCAGCATAAAAACAAGTCGGCAAACCACAAGCCGAAGCGCCTCATGACGCCTGTCTTAATCCTGATAAGACTCAATATATCTGGCTTGTTGTCTTTTTACATGCGGTAATAATGTATGTAACACGTGCATGTCATCATTTATTATGTTATGAAATAGCTTATCATCAAGTAATTCTACAATGTCGTTAACAATCGGAAAGGAATCAGGTAAGAAATCCAAACGCTTCATTTTATTAATGAACCCCACAGTTTTATCTCTATCAGATCAGTTGTGTCTTGTGTAAGGAGATGTTGACAACAACGGCCCTGGTAGCCGCAAGATGTCGTTAAGCAACGGAAACTACTCACAAGGATTACCATACATAGGTTGTAACTATTACAATTACAATTACAATACGAAATTACCAAGGTATATATTCATCATTGCTTTCTGTGTAACCCGTAACTCCGCCAAGGCCTGTAGTCTGTTGGTTCCAATCGGAAGCCTGGACAAAGGATAATTGTTTCCGTTAAGCAGAAGCTAGACGCATAAACACACGTGCACACGCAATCGACAGCTTGTTTGTTATTCATGTGTTTTATAAGGTAAGGCCGACGTAAACGGCGGTGGCAGCCACAAGATGTCGCTAAACAGAGGATAATGTAATGTTGTCTTCACAGAGATTTAAAACGCATTTAAACCGACACTATAAATATATGTTCCGTTAAATTGTAGTTAACGTGAATTTTACCCCCTTGAAAGGTAGGGTCGACGGCGGCAGCCATGAGCGCATTAAGATATGAACAGTAGAAACACAGTGATCGAATTAGACACCTTTAAAACGTGGCCAACCGACACTATACATTTATAACCGTTTAACTCGCCACTGCCTTGTTTGGGGTAGTGCCAGTCCCAAGCTTGGATAAAGGAGGAGGGCGACGGCAACGGCCTTTGATACCATAAGCTGTCGTTAAACTGAGGAACTACTACTATTTTAACAGTTAGATAGGAAGTAAACTAAGGCAGTGCCTTTATTCGGGTAAGATGTCGTTAAACATTGGAACTACTGCTAATAAGAGGATCATATCAATGAAAGTTACTATGAGGTAGACAGTCAGACCCTTCCGAAGGATTGTGCTTAGAATTGGAGCGACAAGAGAGATGAGAAGAGGATGAATCAGGACTGGACACCATTTGTAACAGACCTTTTTATCTGAGCTCCAGTGAATAAGATAATTCCCACAACTGAGCCCTTTGGACTCTGAAGAAATCCGAAGATACACTTTTTTAAACCCACAAGCATAATATCTGTTTTACATAGATTATTCAGTTTTATGCAACTAGTTTATTCGTATTCAAACCATGTATGTATGCATGTATGTATGTATGTATGTATGTATGTATATATGTATGTATGTGTGTATGTATGTATGTATGCATGCATGCATGTATGTATGTAATTATGTATGCATGCATGTTTATATTCAACAGGACATTTATATAGCGCCCTTAAGAACTCTCAAAAGCCCTGTGACTTGACTGCCCCGCCTGCAATGGAGATCCACAAAGCAATGGAACCTAATTTCCCACAATTGTTTATAATCTAAGGTCAAAAGGATTAGCAGCAGAATACAATGTCACGAAAAGTTCAAAATTTCCAAAGGTCAATTCGCTGATGATCTCTCTTCACTCCTTTCCCGATTCACGGATTCTTTTGAGTAGAGTGTCTTCAGTTCGGTTCCACTTCACCTAAATCATACAATCACATACCTCGTAGAAATATTAGAGATCGACTTATCTGTTTCGTCTTGCTTAGATTGGATTGGATTTGACTAGACTACACTATACTATACTATACTATACTATACTATACTATACTATACTATACCATACAATACTTTCAAGACTAGCGTTCGCTATACTAGAATTTAATAGAGCAGAATAAAACAGAATAGAATATAACGGAACAGAATAGAAAGGAATAGAATACAACGGAATAGAATAGACTGGAATGACTTAACTATGCTACACTTAGCTAGACTAGACTGAACTAGATTACACTTGATTTGACTAGACTCGACTAGACTATACTAAACTAGACTAGACTAGACGAGATTATCTTATGTTATATGACATATGATGTTATGTGATATGATGCGATGTGATATGATATGATATATTATGTTATGTTATGTTGTTACATTACGTTACATTATATTAGGCTATTCTAGACCAGATTAGATTAGATGGGATTATACTAGATTAGATTGGATTAGATTAGATGTGATTGGATTAGATTCAATTATTTACATTTCTGGAAATATACACCATGAACTGGTACTTACGGATGCATCTAAGGTCAGTAACAATCGTCGCCAATTTGTCCGAAAGTTGTTCGTCTAGTTCCGCGTATGACTTGGCATGAAGCAGACAGCCATGACATGTCGTCAGGGCCTGAAATCCAAGACCCATGTGGGTCGTGTCGTCTTTCTCACCCACCAAAACACCCACCACAACGACCCATTTCCCTTTAAGGCGGTTGACCGCCTGAATGACGTCTTCGCTGACCTTGTCCTTTGTGTCGAAGAACACTATTGCAATTTTTGTAGCGCTATCGCGTCCAGCCATCTGTTCAGCACTAAAACTGACCTCGTCCAGGTGACTTAGGAGAGATACGGTGTCAGAATGGCCAGTGGTCATTCCCCGGGCGTCAAGGGCCTTCATCAGCTGGTCACTTCTGCTGCCCTGGTCGAGGGTGAAGCCGGGAACGTGAGGCGGACACAGGCGGGGCGTGACCCCCATTCGAACAGCCTTTCCGTCGAGTCCCAATTGGTCGCTGAGGATGGCTACAAATTCCAGGGCGTGACTTGTGTCCACTGGTCCGAGGGAACTCGGCAGGGCGAAGACGATGTCAGCCGGGGTATAGGTGTAGCAATCTGTAAAGAAGAATTAAGCAGTTAACACAATTTCCAATTAAATGTAAAGGTATAGTCTATCATAATCTAGCACCTAATTAAATGTAAAATGTGTAGTCTATCATGATCTAGTCTAGTCTAGTCTTGTCTTATTCAGGATATTCTAGTTAATCTAAACTAATTTTTGTCTAGTCCAATCTAGTCTAGTCTAATTTATACTAGTTTAGCATGATCTAGTCTCATCTAGCGCATTCCAGTCTAGCCTAGTGTTGTACAATTTAGACTAGTCTAGTTTAGTCTAATCTAATCTAGTCTGGTCTAGTGTAGTATAGTCTAGTTTGTTTAGTCTGGTCCAGTCTAACGTAGTCTGTTCTTGACCGCTTTGTTTAAGTCCGGTCTGTTCTAGTCCGGTCTGTTCTAGTCCGGTCTGTTCTAGTCCGGACTGTTCTAGTCCGGTCTGTTCTAGTCCTGATCTGTCCTAATTCGGTCTGTCCTAGTCCGGTGTGTTCTAGTCCGGTCTGTTCTAGACCGGTCTGTTCTAGTCTGGTCTGCTCTAGTCCTGATCTGTCCTAGTCCGGTCTGTTCTAGTCCGGTCTGTTCTAGTCCTGATATGTCCTAGTCCGGTCTGTCTTAGTCTAATCTGTTCTAGTCCGGTCTGTTCTAGACCGGTCTGTTCTAGACCGGTCTGTTCTAGTCCGGTCTGGTCTTCTATGGAGTGATAGAATCTGTAATTGAAGTCTGGTAAATTAAGTGTCATTAAAATAGCGCGACAGAGAGAACGATTACTCCTGTTGGGTAGGGTTCTAGGGCGTGCTGGAGACACTGAGGTCCATATCGGCCAAACATTTGGAGTTGAAGTGAAGCTTAGAATATCTCGACCAGTACTTCGAATCTCCGGAGTCTTTGAAAGTTCCACAAGAGTCTGAGTTGCAGTGGTACTTGGTGCTTCAATTGTTTGTGTACTTGGAGTTTCTTTGGTAGTTGCAGCAGAAGTTTCTAGAACGCGTTCAGTTGTTTTGGTGCTAGGAATTTGGACAGTCGTTGTTCTGACGGTGAGAGGCTTTACGGTAGATGGAATTACTGGTTTGGACGTCGGTGGTTCTGTGGTGTTTCTTGCTGTCGGACTTCGAAACTTCGCGGCAATTCCACAAGCAGTCTTAATGAGCCTCAGCGTGATGGCGTCAAGATCCATGTAGCTATCGACAAGATAGATCGTTTGATTGGGAAGAAAACTCGCCATCGACTTCAGCTCCCTCCGATCAACCCCAGCCCCCACCCCAATCACAAACACCACCACTCCGAGCTCCTCCTTGAGCCTGGTCGCTTCAAGGACAGCTGAGAGAGGGTCCCCGGCACGTCCCCCAGTCAAGATCACAGCGACCTTCGCCGCCATCTCGCGATATCGCCTCCCAGGCGAACCTAGAATTCGCAGTCCTTCTGCTATGGCGGTTTCCGAGTGTCGCAGTCCTATGCGCGAAAGAGCCAACCGCATTTCCGTTACGTTTGAATAAGTGTCAAGGTTGAACTGGAGCCGCACAAGGTCGCCGAACGTGACGACCGAGACATGCGCCTCGTCTTTGGAGATGGACAGCAAGTTCAGACAATCCTTGACAAATCGTTGACTCCGTTGAAGGTTTTCAGGAAAGAAGGCGATCGAGTGATCCAAGAGGAAGGTTAGATCCAAAGGAACGTCTTTGCATTCTGTGAAAAACAACCCAAGGTTACAAGAACCTGCGATGTATAAAGGTTAGTATACGCAGGAATGTATATATGAATATTTGTACAGTAACTGGCAAGAATCTCTCAAAAGCGCAAAGCCCTGTAGCAAAGAGGATTAATCGCAGCAAGAGAGATGCGATCAGAGGACTTACTATAGTATGGATAGATCTGAGGGCTAAGCATATGCAGAAGGTACTGCCGCTGATCTGATTGCAATATCTTTTAGGCATTTACGCCAAATTTTTTATCTTAATTATCTGCAGCACAGGGAGCCAAAGTAATGATTTTAGAAACAGATCTAAAACCGATCTTTCAAACAGATCTAAAACCGATCTTTCAAACAGATCTAAAAGGTGCATCTTAAGCTTAGATCAACATTGTTTCTTCACATGCACCAATAGACGGTTAATACTTCATATCCGTAACTGGGTTAGCCTAGCTTAAGAAACGGCTCTTCTTATTTAATCTTTAAACTTCTATAGCACCATTATACTGATTATAATAGGCACCAACCGACGGTACTCCAAAACATATTCACAATCCAGTCAATTTCAAAGGTTACTGCGATGAGACAGAAAGACAGTTTAAGTAGAATAAGCACAGGGAGCTAATGCACTTATTTTAAGAACTGGGGTAATATGACCAAATTTAGAAACATCAATAACATCCATAGCCAACGACTTCTGAACCCTTTCAACTTTGACTCCTTACGATAAAAAGTTCAGTTAGGATTAATTATTGTTGGTGCTGCCACCTGCTAACGGCTGGAAGTCGTCCTTGTGCTCGTCCTGTTGTTCCTCGGAGTAGCCACAGATCAACCTGGACAGGAATTTCTTCAAGACCTCGAGTTCGTTCTGATTGGACAGTAGAAACATGAAATCCTCCTTACTGGCGATGGCTCTCAATTCCCGATGGTCCACCAACTTTCCGAATCCCACCACGAACAGAGCGATCCCTTCACGGTGAGCCATTTCCGCTTCCTGTCGCGTGGCCGCTGGGTAATCCGACTCTCCATCGGTGAGGACGATTCCAATCTGAGGAACCCCGGGTCGTTTGTCCTCTGCCATCATTTGTCTCATCCGTTGAAGAGCCTGGTCCGTGCGAGTGTTGCCTCGAAGTTGAGTCACCAACGACACAGCCTTCACAACTGTCTCTGTACTCGAGTAAGTTCGAAGTCCGAATTCTACTCGGACCTCGTCTCCATAAGTTACGAGACCACAACGGACCATTGATGGATCGATGTGAATGTCCCGGATGACGGTCTTCAGAAAGTCCAACAGCTTCCGAAAGTCCGGGCCATAGATGCTTGATGACGAGTCCAGAAGGAAGATGACGTCAGTCGGTTTCCGACATCCGTTGAATGTAGACCGGGCCATGAAACCTTCCGAATTCAAGAGAAACAAACACCGTGACGTCACTTCCGTTAACGATAATTACAACATTATTTAGCGCCTTCGAGAAATTCTTGAAAAGACGCCATACAGACAGCAAGATACATGTATGCATACATGTCTATATGCTGTATCTAGCCAAACAGTGTATTTTTTATTTTATTAAGCAAAATACGGAATGAAATTTCTTTAAGTGTTAATAAATTTCATTTTTAAGAAGACGTAGTGGATTAGCATGTTCAATATTTATTGCAATGCTCCTTATGAAAAATTTTCATATTTATTTTTGATGTTTTGAAGACGCTATTAAAAATATTCAGCTCTACTTTTAAGAACTATTTACTAATTTTTATTTAGATAAACAAGTAATTTAATTTCAATATTATACGAACTACTTGCCTTTTATGTCTTCATACTCAGTTGCTCCAAATACCTGCATAGACAAAAATTGATCATATTTTCCAAGTGATATTTACTCTTGTTGTTGTTGTTTTGTTGTTACTACTACTACTACTACTACCACTACCACTACTACTACTACTACTACCACTCCCCCTACTACTACTACTACTACTAAGTACTACCACCACCACCACCACTATTACTATCATTATCATCATCATCATCGAGCTGCAACAGCAAAATTCCAAATTAAGTCATTTGTTTAAAAGTAATTGCTGTAACCTTTCGAAATAAAATTAACAGTATTTGATTAGATGGAAAAAACTTACCGCCTCTCCTAGAGTCACAATCGTTAAGAAAAGTACAATAAACTTCATTTTCTCAGCTACTTAACTAGACTAACTAGACTCCTCTTTAACTTTTAACTGGTCAAAAGTCCAATCAATCCAGAAAGAGAAGAATTTTATTATTTGCTTCTTGTAATTTTATTAATTTCGTATTCGTTAAGTATTTTTTTGTCCAAATATATATATGCCCGAATATTTCATGAACATTCCTAAAGCTACAAAGAGAAGCCTTTGTTTAAACGGATTGCACTTCTACACGATAGACTTAATCTAGTAAACTGCGTCGACGTGGAAGAAAGATGGCTCCAACATCAGACAGTGACGTCATAAATTAACAAGCCCTCCACTGATACTAGGTAATCGCTCGAGTGCAGTTTCCTGATGTTAGGTCCGGTTAATTGTAATTGTTTTTGACTAATTGCTATCATTTAACTAATCTGCCAGAAGTTAATTTCAAATCCAATTAAGGATATGTGTCTGGGCTGATATAGTCCATAGTTTCAAGGATGACTCAACACTTTCAATATAAGCCTAAATTAATGTTCTGAACTGGGCAGAACCGGTAATGTGAGGTGGATAAAATTCTTGTGTGTAACCTTTATTAAACGTGCCTAAAAGCGAGTATTTGCAATCCAAAATAACACAAAAATGTAGAAATGTTGTGATCTGAAGATCTGAGGTGTAATTTCGTGTATTGCATCACTATTCAAGATTGTGATTTCTGAATTCCACGCGGTATCACTTCAGCGGGCATTCGAATTGGATCGTGGATGTTAAGATGAATCTTTCGCTAAGTTCTGCACAAACCACTGCTTTTCCCGCTGTCCATATTCGGACCGTAATGCTGAGATGGCAGGAGACCTCTGAAATCAGTACCAGTTCATCCGGCCTTCTAGGCCTCCAATCACACACCTTATGTAACGGCAGTTCCCGTCTGCGAGTTTTGCGCAAAATTCTTATCTTCTCGCCACAGATATTACGGTTATTAAGCAGAGCCGTCTTTATCGATTAGGTACAGTAGGCACTGTGCCTACGGCCTACGAACTTTATGGGGGCCTACGAAAGTCAAAACTGTGATATTTAGAAAAAAATAATTTATTGATTGACCCGAAAATAGTAAAAGGTAATACAAATTTTATAACCTTAAAGTTTGTACTGAAACCGTTTAAGTTAAGCTGTGCTACATTGTGTTAACTTTGCGTCTCTTTGCATTAACAAAATCACATATAATCTCCTCAAATGTCATTTCCCGCATTACGTCGTTTTCAACGTGTTTAGCTCTAATGCATAGTTGGCAGTTGGGACCTACGAATGCGAGAGTGCCTAGGGCCTTCGACGACCTTAAAACGGCCCTGTTATTAAGTCACCATCTGGCGATAGGAGGAACCTGCAGCTTTGAAAGCATTAATCTTTTGCTAGCAAAATTTCCTACCGATGCCACGCAGTCCTGGAATATTGAACACGGTGTCAGCCGCTACTATGTATTGGAATCCGCTGGTTGAGCTCCTCATGCGGGAACCCGTCACTGATGATTGTTCCAGTTGTCTAAGCATGGTTTTGTTCATTGAGCAACAGTTTGTTGCTAATTAACTTTAATGTCATTTAGACCAGCGTAGATTAGTTTCTCTTGAAGCGGTGCTGTAGGTCTACTAGTTTTAGTCTGATTACAATTACATTGGCTGCTTATCGCAAGATCTTTTCAACTAATCACCCTTCCTATTTCTCCCAGCTTAAACACAACCCACCCTTATAGCTCCTCTTCCGTTTTGTCTGTCTGTCTGCCTCTGTCTCTGTCTCTCTCTGTCTATCGCTATCTCTCTCTCTCTCTCTATATATATATATATATATATATCTGTACGTTTTATGTGTAACCTGATATGTTGAATTTGAAATCAATAAAAGAGTCAGTCATCATCATCATAATCATCATCATCATCATCGTCATCATCATCATCATCATCATCTATCCATCTATCTATCTATCTATCTATCTATCTATCTATCTAACTCTATCTCTATCTCGTCTTCTGGCAACAGGACTTGGTTCTTGACATGGCATCTTTGGACAACCCCAATGACCTCGCATAGCGCTTGTGAATAGGCTGCTTCTCTTCGCTTAGTGTTTATTAGCGCTTTAGAAATATCGAGTTTACGATTACGATTATCAACCTGCTTACTGTCAATATTCTTACAGTGATACCAACTACCCTAACGTTTTTGTTCACTTACACTAAACCGATTTTCTGAGATCAGAGACCGATTTTTTCGTCCGTGGATTCTGAGATTCAGCACTAACTAACAGGTGACATTACCGGTAACAACATTTTGAGAGACATTTCGTCAAGCGGCTGAAGACCAATGTTCGCATATTGTCGTGGCTTATTTTAGAAAGTGGAATCTCGGGTTAGCACGGTCCATACACGGGGACCTTAAATGGCGTGGCACCCATTCATATGGGCAGCAGTGGTGAAGGATCTTACCATATAAATTAATTGGAAAATGAGATGGGACGATGTCATACGGTCGCTATAGAAAAACGTGCACATTTACATTTACTTTTACCGATTTGCTGTTCAGTAACTGACCCACGCAAGCAACGAATTCCTCATTCAGCCAATGGATATGTGGCGTGCTAGCATTAGGCTAATTTAACTTAGTGCACCTATCTGCAGGGTACAGTAGATGCAAAGGTAAATGTAGAGATTTTTCTATAACGACCGTGTGACTTTCACCATGCTCATTTTCAATTAATTTATCGGGTGAGATCATTCACCACCGCTTCCCAGTAGGTTACGACAGCTTATTGCTTATTCATTTGAAGCTATTTTCAAGTCTTCATTGTATTTAGATTCTCTTGTATACATGGTACTGTTACGTAGGGTGGCTGCAGATCTCGCACAGAACGACTCTCCAGTTAGAAGTATGCAATAGAATGCAAAACAATTCCAGTAGGGTTTCGTTGTCCTTTATAGAATCTGAGAATATAAATGAGACAGTACAATTATTTCTAAAAATTTATATCACGATGAAATTCGGTTGTCGTTACTCTAACTGTCAATTACTCGTGCACATCTGAGTGATGGCAGTCTCACTGTCGCTGTCAATTACTCGTGAGCATCTGAGTGATGGCAGTCTCATTGTCACTGTCAATTATTTGTGCACATTTGAGTGATGGTAGTCGTCTTGAGCTGTTCTACAAGAGCGTTCAGTCCGGAGTAAGAGTCAGCGCTCAGAAGACAAGAATCGCAATCAGTCATCTGTGAAAGCTCCTCATCGAAATGCAAAGTTCTTTTTCCAACGACGATTACTACGACGCGAATACCTTTCTGCATTAGGCGAGATGCCTCTTTGAAGGTCGCTTGGGTCAATCTGGCGGACCGTCTGTCGATGATAACCACCGCCATCTTCACAGTGTCGTTACCGCGCGTTACGGCGTATGGGCCGAAGCTGATATCTCGAAGGTACCTAAGCATGCCCGCTGTCTCTTCGACCCTCCCGGAGGGGCTCTGCTGCTCGATGTAGCGTGACACTTTGTCGCTACGGTTGCCCTGTTCGAGGCTAAAACCGGAGATGGCGTGACAGAAGCGGGGCGCGAGTCCTATACGAATTCTACCGTCTCCCATACCGAGGGTTTTTGCCACGGATTCTATGAGCCGAAGACCATGTCTCGTCTCTTGGTCGTCGATGCTACTGGGCAGGGAAAAGACGATATCAGCTGGCTTCATCGATTGACAGTCAATTGTCTTCTCAGGCTCGGTCGTTGCAATACTTGCTTCCGATGTCGTTGATAGGTCCTCTTGCTCAGGAGCTGTCGGTGTGTTATTTGTGATCGGCGCTTGCAACAAAGCTGGCGACAGTGCCATTTGTTCGGGGCGATTTCTTAAGCAGGTCCTCGATATTAAACGCTGCTTGATCGAACCAAGCGCGGCGTAGTTTTCCACCATGAAGACGTGTTGATCCGAGGGATAGCTGGCGATGGAGTACAGCTCCGTCCTATCAGCTCCAGCCCCAACTCCGATAGCAAACACCGACACCCCGTCTTCCTTAAGCCGAGTGGCTTCTTGGGCTGTAGCTACCGTGTCGTCTGACTGACCATCGGTGATGACCACGGCCATTTTTATAGCGCCAACCCGATGCCTTCCTCCCTTAAACGCAGTCACTCGGACATATCGCAGCGCATCAGCTGTATTCGTGCCTCCCATTTGCTGGGCGATACGCTTGACCGCAAGCTGGGCATCGGACACGGTCGAGTAGCGATCCAGAGCAAACTGGGGCATAGGATGGTCTCCGAAGGTTATCACGCCGACGTGGGTTCCGCTCTCGGAGACCTGGAACAAGGCAACCATGTCGCTGACGAATATCAGCTGACTCCGGAAGTCAGGTCCCCAGATGCTTCCGGATCCGTCAAGAACGAATATGACGTCTGCGAGTTTGTCAGTACAACCTTTGAAAATTAAAAGATTATAGGAAATTACAATATTACAATAAGGACTATCTCTACAGTCATAGAAACTTTTATCATGCAGAAAAAGCGTTGGAAAGGTTAAGTACTACCACGTCTTACCTTGCAAACTATTTCTGCATTGATAGAATCTGTTACCTTAACGTAACAATTCAAGAAGAGCCCTGTCATGCTAAAGTATTGCACTACTCATTCTTCAAGCTCGGTACTCGAATGAAAAAGGCAGATATTATGTGTCATTTCCCACCGGCTCAGAACAATCAGATTGAAAACATTCAGCAAGTTAGGTGGAGTCATGATTCATTTACTACATTCCTTCATTAGCAACACAAGTTGAATTTATCAAGATGAGATCCGATAGTAGTATAGTTTTGACTTAAGTGAAAACACTATTAATAATTTAAACAAGTCATTACTGTTTTCACAAGTCTTGCTGAGATTCAAACCCAAGTTACTCAAAGTCAAGAAGTTACCTGTAATAATAACTCATTTAATGAATTACGAATAATTGAGAAAATAGAAACTATTTATTTGCTGCAGCCGTTCATTTAAACCAGTCGCTGTAAAATGTAACTGAATAACGACTTCATAGAAAAACTTAGTGACAGGAAATTGGCATAATTTAGATGACTTTCGTCATATGAACTGTATTAAAAATTCACAATAATTGTGGAGTAGAAACTACCTGAAAGTTTAGACAATCATGAAAACATTGTCTACATGAAACCTACAATAATTTCCCTTTGTCTGCCTACACGAGTAGGCCCTACGTCTCCTTTAGTTTCATAGAAACTTGTATGATGCAAGCCAAGAAAGTTGCAAGCTTCGTCAGTAAGTACAGTAGACCAAGAATGATGATGATGGGGATAACAATGATCATTGTCACAAAATATTGTGATTTGAACCGGTCTAAAGTGAGAGATATTAAGTTAGCAGAGGTTTTACAAAGTGTAAACCGGTCTTGAATTTAAGTAAGTAGTATCAGTGAACATTAAGCAGGCGTGAAGTGAAAAGAAAGAAAGGAATCGGAGACTAGACGTGCGAGAACTGAGAACAGAGGAGTGAGATATATAGCTATGAAGCTCAACTATTACTTTTAAGACTGTGAAGTTTAAATGAAGAACTGCTTTTAATAAATATTTATATATTTTGAACTCGTCTTGACAGTCATGACGATAATGAATATGATGATGATGATGATGTAGCTGTTGTTGATGGTGATGAGGAGGAGGAGAAGGAGGAGCAGGAGCAGGAGCAGGAGCAGGAGCAGGAGGATGGTGGTGGTGTTGATGATGATGATGATGATGATGATGATGATCTCAAGAAAGTCGACATTGTACATAATAATGATAATGGAAAATATGTTCGTCAACCTTCCATGTTCTGTAGAAGAAGAACAGGCTTCTGGGCTTGGTCGTACTGTAGCTCCACCTCACATGCCTTTGTTGTTAGGATTCCCCGAATTCTCCTAAGTCCATCGAAGCTGCCAACGTTGAACTTGAAGCTCTCTTGACTGGCCATCGCTCTCAATTCCCGATGGTCCACCAACTTTCCAATTCCCACCGCGAAAAGAGCGATCCCTACCCGGTGAGCCATTTCCGCTTCCAGTCGCGTGGCCGCTGGGTAATCCGACAGTCCGTCGGTGAGGACGATTCCAATCTGAGGAACCCCGGGTCGTTTGTCCTCTGCCATCATTTGTCTCATCCGTTGAAGAGCCTGGTCCGTGCGAGTGTTGCCTCGAAGTTGAGTCACCAACGACACAGCCTTCACAACTGTCTCTGCACTCGAGTAATTTCGAAGTCCGAATTCTACGCGGACCTCGTCTCCATAAGTTATGAGACCACAACGGACCATTGACGGATCGATGTGAAGGTCCTGGATGACGGTCTTCACAAAGTCCAACTGCTTCCGGAAGTCTGGACCCCAGATGCTGGATGATGCGTCCAGGACAAATATGACGTCAGCTGGCTTGTGACATCCTTAACGAAGAGAAAAACTGAAACTGAGCTACAAAGGTGAGTAGACGGTAATGCATATAAATATTTGAGTAAGGCAACGCCATGTCTGTTGACATCCTTGCCTGTATTGTGACTAGAGTAAAAACTGTTTCTTGCATGTGAACTTTACCTGCATCTGATGTACAGTATGTTTCCTAAAGCTCACCTAAACTTAAACCAAAACTGAGAAACTCTTTCACAAATCCGATCCTGATTTCTCCTCTTTCCTTGCTCTGTTGCAGCTCCAATTTTGAACATTATTAGCCGTAACTGTCTGACAATTCTGCCTGCCTCTAATGGATCAAACCTGACTTTTTCTGCCTATCGGTTTCGATTTCACTAAGCTACTATGAAAAAGATGGTTCCCACGACTGAGCTTTCATCCACTGTACGATTCAAAGACCAGCCGAACTGATCCGATTTCAGGGTGTGGACCCGCCCTTGTTTTGACATCGCAACGGGAACACAAAAAGGTTCTGCGTTTCAAAATGAAAGCTACTAGAGTATGCAACCAGGGCGCGACCAAATAGGGAAGAGGGGCGAAAGAAAGAGAAAGAGTGAGAGAGATAGAGTGAGAGAGATAGAGAGAGAGAGACAAACATACAAGCAGAATAACTCACACAGCCAGATACACTATGAGAAGGACTGGTGTCTCATGAATAGCAGTTGATCCAGAGGTACGAGATGTAGAATGGTGGTGAAGGGAAAGTTCGTAGTAAACAACGCACAAAACAAGACGTGTCGACTATTGCCAGTAAAGGAACGAACCCTGTTCTGAGATAAGACCATCTTCACCCGGCAACCACGGAAGAGGCAAAGTTGTAACCTGAGACACGGATTTATAGTTTTGTCTCTCCTAGAGAAGCGACGCCACCTGAATCTTTTTTGGAGAGAACAGATACTGCAGGCCATTCCAAATCAGGGAGGCAGGTGGCTCTGTACTTTCTGCCTGCCTGCCTGACTCTTGGATCTTGATATGGAACCGAACCCACCTTGTCTATCTAGGTTGTTTTGACTGAGCGCCTGTGAGTAATCTGGTTTCCGCGTCTTGGCCTTCGTTGGGCGCTGTAGAAATCTCGAGATAACGATTAGGATTACAATTACGGTTACTCTGTACCTAGAACTTGGTAGTAGTCACCACCAAAGCAGCCACTCCCAAAAGTAAGGTATCTGTTGCGAAGTGCGACAATTGCTACCACCTTTTAAAAATCTACAGAACGATTAGCGAAATTGTAGTTGTAATTGTAAATGCATACAATCAGATGGCTTCTCTTCAAGGAAAACTTCTCAGAGTTATTAAAAAAGATCACTCACCTGTATCATTCTTTGCTTCAGCAAACCGGCCGAGCTGAACAGCCAAAAACATGCATTTATTGATTAGAAAAACACTGAAATACGATAAGCCTATTGTCACAATGAAGCGTATAAAAACGAGCTTACACTGGTAAAAATAGTTTCAATTTTTCTCCAGCAAAAATGGAAACATAGTAACACAAAAATTGGTATTGTATTCAATAGTTAAACGTTTAACGAATTTATTGAATAAGGTAAGAATAGGTTATATTCACATTTTGATACATTACAACCTATGCATTCAAATCTACACATTTATATGAGTTATCCGTAGCGCGCTGGGCCTGCAACCCAACGATTGCGGGTTCGAACCTGCTGAGCGGACTACGTGTAGCAACCCTGGACAAATTGTTGGCACTTCACGTCTCTAGCGCCTCAAATGCACACTCACTGATATTGTGCATATGATAATTGCAATACATAAATAAAATAATGCAATATACTTGGACATACCGTGTACTGTGGGATCAACAACGCCAACATTGCTCCTAAAGATAAAAACGCCATGTTAGGTGTAGTCGCTGTAGAATGCCTTAAAGATGGATCCCTGCTGTGAAGAAATTCTATGCTAAAATTACAACCACTCTCCAACAGCACAAGAACTCTTTCTACAGCGCTCAGAATATTTGAATTCAGCTCAAAACACCGGTTAAACTCTGAGCAGATATCAGAAAGACCTTGGCTCTTCGACCCATGCCACAGTCCTCTTTCTGACTGACGCTACTAAAAGCCGTCTTCGCTGTCTTTTATGCAATGGAAAATCACGACACATTTACGTCAGTCGGATTTCCACTGCGTATCCGTTTTTACATAGCAATTAAATCGGAACAAGAATATGTCTGTATAATAACCCAATTTCGTTAACCATTTCTAAATTTAGTGCTGCAGTACACGCAGAAGCACATGAACGTCATAAAACGAAATATTATGTTCTGCATCTGACTGTTGGAATTGGGATTCCAGGGTTTAAGTTCAGAGGTTTCCAATTAGACGACAAACATGTGTGCGAATAACTTCAACAGAATCGTGTCTCGTGTTTGGTACAGTCGATTAGCTACGCCCCACGAAAACCAGTTGAAACGACTTCTTGAAACATTAGAACTATCCGGTACTGTGAGCAGTGACGTTACTTATGCCCCGCAACTCCGTGGAAGGCAAGAGGGGGCCAAAATTCTCCTTTGTGTTATTTCAATCATTGTTGATCACACTTACATGTATTACTCCTAAAGGTCAGTGAATCGTAATCCTAGGCGCGAGACGAGTGCGTGCAAACTTGTCTAAGGTCGTCACACGGGGTCCGCTACGTAGGCTCGGACTCGCAATCGTACGATTACAGATCCGACGTGCTACTGAATGGACCACCGCCTTACTTCATGCTGAACATATTCCACAGATTTTTCATATAGTCTTGACTTTTCCGACTTTGGTTCTTTTTTACAAGCAATGAGGAACACCAGTTTCAGGGTCAGGTGTATATTTTGCCGATGCCTAAGAAAAAGTTGGCTAATAGTTGCAAATTTTGGCAAACAGTTGGTTCGAGGGAGTGTTTCATGACCGCTTGGCGTCGTCGTAGTCATCATCATCATCATCATCATCATCATCATCATCATATTGACCACCATCATCATCATCATCATCATAGCTATTATCATCTCCAATAGAATGTCACGTATAAACACGTATGTGTGTATCCCACCCAGCATACCCATGTTGGGCCAACCTTGGCCCAGTATTGGCCCAACGTGTGTGGTGCCTTGGTTGTATGGGTGTATGTATATGTGTTTGTATGTATGCATTTATGTATGTATGTATGCATGCATGTGTATGTATGTATATGTATGTATGCAGACCTATTTATATAGGTATGTATGTGTTAAGATACTTAATATAGCGCCATACAGGGTGCCTCACAAAACCCCTAATACATGTGTTACTTATACGCTTTATCTCAAACGCCATAAGCTTATTCATAGCATCATGTCTATCCTATGCAAATAGCCCGCAAGTTCTATAAAACAGATGGGCGGATGAACATATTAAGCTCTTATTTCTGAGACGTATCCTGTTGAACAAAGGCGTCTTCCGTAGTCACAAGCGGATGTAGCTCGTGTCAGAGTTGCATCCGCCAGTCTCAGCAACAGTTACTGTTGGGGCATCAGGCGATACAGGCATCTACATCTGCTGTGTCTACGCTGCTTTAAACTGCTCGATTACATTACAGAGCATCACATAACTATGATTTGCGTCAAACCACATCACATCACATGCTAGCATTATCCCAAGCTGAAGTTATTACATACTAACGTTATCAGATGCTAATGTTATAAAATGCTAACTTTTTCACTGGCGAAATTTCACAGCGCCATTATTATACGCCGCCATATAAAGTTGAGTTACATGCATACATGCATAAATACATACATATATGCATACATACATACATATGTACATACATACATACATACATATATACATGCATACATAAATCCATACATTTATACCCGGTGCTTCATAGTTATGCATACTCACACCTATCCTCGAAATGGCATATGAGATTAAGATACAGTATGAGAATTGAAAACCAACATTCAGTACATTTTTAGTGCAGACCTCGCTTACAGAATTGGAGCAGGCAGATGTTTGGAGGGTATTGGTCTATTCGTGAGGTGACCCTATAATGCAGTATGAAGGAAAATCTCTAAAATTTCTCAGCGCTACACAAATGCTGAGTCAGGAAGACCAGCTTATTTACCGGAGCTATATAAAGTCAAGTCCACAAGTGCCAGATTGTTTGGTCAGTTTCGGTGGTAGGTCAGTTTCGGGGTTGGCCACCTACCCCATATTGGGGTAAATCTCCTTCGATTTTGATCTTTAAGTTCTTAACTGGAGTTCGATCATTTTTAGTTGTGTGTTCAAATTACTTTTAAATAATGTCATATTCCTCATCCGTTGAAGAGCCTGGTCCGTGCGAGTGTTGCCTCGAAGTTGAGTCACCAACGACACAGCCTTCACAACTGTCTCTGCACTCGAGTAATTTCGAAGTCCGAATTCTACGCGGACCTCGTCTCCATAAGTTAGGAGACCACAACGGACCATTGACGGATCGATGTGAAGGTCCTGGATGACGGTCTTCACAAAGTCCAACTGCTTCCGGAAGTCTGGACCCCAGATGCTGGATGATGCGTCCAGGACAAATATGACGTCAGCTGGCTTGTGACATCCTTAACGAAGAGAAAAATTGAAACTGAGCTACAAAGGTGAGTAGACGGTAATGCATATAAATATTTGAGTAAGGCAACGCCATGTCTGTTGACATCCTTGCCTGTATTGTGACTAGAGTAAAAACTGTTTCTTGCATGTGAACCTTACCTGCATCTGATGTACAGTATGTTTCCTAAAACTCACCTAAACTTAAACCAAAACTGAGAAACTCTTTCACAAATCCGATCCTGATTTCTCCTCTTTCCTTGCCTCTGTTGCAGCTCCAATTTTGAACATTATTAGCCGTAACTGTCTGACAATTCTGCCTGCCTCTAATGGATCAAACCTGACTTTTTCTGCCTATCGGTTTCGATTTCACTAAGCTACTATGAAAAAGATGGTTCCCACGACTGAGCTTTCATCCACTGTACGATTCAAAGACCACCCGAACTGATCAGATTTCAGGGTGTGGACCCGCCCTTGTTTTGACATCGCAACGGGAACACAAAAAGGTTCTGCGTTTCAAAATGAAAGCTACTAGAGTATGCAACCAGGGCGCGACCAAATAGGGAAGAGGGGCGAAAGAAAGAGAAAGAGTGAGAGAGATAGAGTGAGAGAGAGAGAGAGAGACAAACAGACAAGCAGAATAACTCACACAGCCAGAGACACTGTGAGAAGGACTGGTGTCTCATGAATAGCAGTTGATCCAGAGGTACGAGATGTAGAATGGTGGTGAAGGGAAAGTTCGAAGTAAACAACGCACAAAACAAGACGTGTCGACTATTGCCAGTAAAGGAACGAACCCTGTTCTGAGATAAGACCATCTTCACCCGGCAACCACGGAAGAGGCAAAGTTGTAACCTGAGACACGGATTTATAGTTTTGTCTCTCCTAGAGAAGCGAGGCCACCTGAATCTTTTTTAGAGAGAACAGATACTGCAGGCCATTCCAAATCAGGGAGGCAGATGGCTCTGTACGTCCTGCCTGCCTGACTCTTGGATCTTGATATGGAACCGAACCCACCTTGTCTATCTAGTTTGTTTTGACTGAGCGCCTGTGAGTAAGCTAGTTTCCGCGTCTTGGCCTTCGTTGGGCGCTGTAGAAATCTCGAGATAACGATTAGGATTACAATTACGGTTACTCTGTACCTAGAACTTGGTAGTAGTCACCACCAAGTAGCCACTCCCAAAAGTAAGGTATCTGTTGCGAAGTGCGACAATTGCTACCACCTTTTAAAAATCTACAGAACGATTAGCGGAATTGTAGTTGTAATTGTAAATGCATATGGGTTCTCTTCAAGGAAAACTTCTCAGAGTTATTAAACAAGATCACTCACCTGTATCATTCTTTGCTTCAGCAAACCGGCCGAGCTGAACAGCCAAAAACATGCATTTATTGATTAGAAAAACACTGAAATACGATAAGCCTATTGTCACAATGAAGCGTATAAAAACGAGCTTACACTGGTAAAAATAGTTTCAATTTTTCTCCAGCAAAAATGGAAACATAGTAACACAAAAATTGGTATTGTATTCAATAGTTAAACGTTTAACGAATTTATTGAATAAGGTAAGAATAGGTTATATTCACATTTTGATACATTACAACCTATGCATTCAAATCTACACATTTATATGAGTTATCCGTAGCGCGCTGGGCCTGCAACCCAACGATTGCGGGTTCGAACCTGCTGAGCGGACTACGTGTAGCAACCCTGGACAAATTGTTGGCACTTCACGTCTCTAGCGCCTCAAATGCACACTCACTGATATTGTGCATATAATAATTGCAATACATAAATAAAATAATGCAATATACTTGGACATACCGTGTACTGTGGGATCAACAACGCCAACATTGCTCCTAAAGATAAAAACGCCATGTTAGGTGTAGTCGCTGTAGAATGCCTTAAAGATGGATCCCTGCTGTGAAGAAATTCTATGCTAAAATTACAACCACTCTCCAACAGCACAAGAACTCTTTCTACAGCGCTCAGAATATTTGAATTCAGCTCAAAACACCGGTTAAACTCTGAGCAGAAATCAGAAAGACCTTGGCTCTTCGACCCATGCCACAGTCCTCTTTCTGACTGACGCTACTAAAAGCCGTCTTCGCTGTCTTTTATGCAATGGAAAATCACGACACATTTACGTCAGTCGGATTTCCACTGCGTATCCGTTTTTACATAGCAATTAAATCGGAACAAGAATATGTCTGTATAATAACCCAATTTCGTTAACCATTTCTAAATTTAGTGCTGCAGTACACGCAGAAGCACATGAACGTCATAAAACGAAATATTATGTTCTGCATCTGACTGTTGGAATTGGGATTCCAGGGTTTAAGTTCAGAGGTTTCCAATTAGACGACAAACATGTGTGCGAATAACTTCAACAGAATCGTGTCTCGTGTTTGGTACAGTCGATTAGCTACGCCCCACGAAAACCAGTTGAAATGACTTCTTGAAACATTAGAACTATCCGGTACTGTGAGCAGTGACGTTACTTATGCCCCGCAACTCCGTGGAAGGCAAGAAGGGGCCAAAATTCTCCTTTATGTTATTTCAATCATTGTTGATCACACTTACATGTATTACTCCTAAAGGTCAGTGAATCATAATACTAGGCGCGAGACGAGTGCGTGCAAACTTGTCTAAGGTCGTCACACGGGGTCCGCTACGTAGGCTCGAACTCGCAATCGTACGATTACAGATCCGACGTGCTACTGAATGGACCACCGCCCTACTTCATGCTGAACATAGTCCACAGATTTTTCATATAGTCTTGACTTTTCCGACTATGGTTCTTTTTTACAAGCAATGAGGAACATCAGTTTCAGGGTCAGGCGTATATTTTGCCGATGCCTAAGAAAGAGTTGGCTAATAGTTGCAAATTTTGGCAAACAGTTGGTTCGAGGTTCATGACCGCTTGGCGTCGTCGTAGTCATCATCATCATCAGCAGCAGCAGCAGCATATTCATAACCACCACCACCACAACCACCATCATCATCATCATCATTATCATCATCATCATTATCATCATCATCATATTGACCACCGCCATCATCATCACCATCATCATCATAGCTATTATCATCTCCAATAGAATGTCACGTATAAACACGAATGTGTGTATCCCACCCAGCATACCCATGTTGGGCCAACCTTGGCCCAGTATTGGCCCAACGTGTGTGGTGCCTTGGTTGTATGGGTGTATGTATATGTGTTTGTATGTATGCATTTATGTATGTATGTATGCATGCATGTGTATGTATGTATATGTATGTATGCAGACCTATTTATATAGGTATGTATGTGTTAAGATACTTAATATAGCGCCATACAGGGTGCCTCACAAAACCCCTAATACATGTGTTACTTATACGCTTTATCTCAAACGCCATAAGCTTATTCATATCATCATGTCTATCCTATGCAAATACTGTAGCCCGCAAGTTCTATAAAACAGATGGGCGGATGAACATATTAAGCTCTTATTTCTTAGACGTATCCTGTTGAACAAAGGCATCTTCCGTAGTCACTAGCGGATGTACAGTAGCTCGTGTCAGAGTTGCATCCGCCAGTCTCAGCTACAGTGACTGGTGGGGCATCAGGCGATACAGGCATCTACATCTGCTGTGTCTACGCTGTTTTAAACTGCTCGACGACATTACAGAGCATCACATTACTATGATTTGCGTCAAACCACATCACATCACATGCTAGCATTATCGCAAGCTGAAGTTATCACATACTAACGTTATCACATGCTAACGTTTTCACTGGCTGAAGTTATTACATACTAACGTTATCACATGCTAACGTTTTCACTGGCTGAAGTTATCACATACTAACGTTATCACATGCTAACGTTTTCACTGGCTGAAGTTATTACATACTAACGTTATCACATGCTAACGTTTTCACTGGCTGAAGTTATTACATACTAACGTTATCACATGCTAACGTTTTCACTGGCTGAAGTTATCACATACTAACGTTATCACATGCTAACGTTTTCACTGGCTGAAGTTATTACATACTAACGTTATCACATGCTAACGTTTTCACTGGCTGAAGTTATCACATACTAACGTTATCACATGCTAACGTTTTCACTGGCTGAAGTTATTACATACTAACGTTATCAGATGCTAATGTTATAAAATGCTAACTTTTTCACTGGCGAAATTTCACAACGCCATTATTATACGCCGCCATATAAAGTTGAGTTACATGCATACATACATAAATACATACATATATGCATACATACATACATGCATAAATACATACATATATCCACACATACATACATATGTACATACATACATACATACATGCATGCATACATACATACATACATGCATACATACATACATCCATACATTTATACCCGGTGCTTCATAGTTATGCATACTCACACCTATCCTCGAAATGGCAATTGAGCTTAAGATACAGTATGAGAATTGAAAACCAACATTCAGTGCATTTTTAGTTCAGACCTCGCTTACAGAATTGGAGCAGGCAGATGTTGGGAGGGTATTGGTCTATTCGTGAGGTGACCCTATAATGCAGTATAAAGGAAAATCTCTAAAATTTCTCAGCGTTACACAAATGCTGAGTCAGGAAGACCAGCTTATTTACCGGAGCTATATAAAGTCAAGTCCACAAGTGCCAGGTTGTTTGGTCAGTTTCGGTGGTAGGTCAGTTTCGGGGTTGGCCATCTACCCATATTGGGGTAAATCTCCTTTGATTTTGGTCTTTAAGTTCTTAACTGGAGTTCGATCATTTTTAGTTGTGTGTTCAAATTACTTTTAAATAATGTCATAGACCGCGTTATGGAGTTACTTCTTAAAGTTTTCTTTGTGCCGTTTCGAAGATTATTCAAACACCTTCAGTCATGGCAGCTTTACAGGAAACTCTTTGGGTTTGAAAGTAAGCAGCTTCGTCTTGTACGTGTTATACAATGCAAAGCCCAAAGTTATACGCCCTCTGCGACGGGAAAATCGGGGATTCGGTACCATAGGGAATTCGGCGTACGTACAGTATGTGTGCATGCATACATGCATGTATGTGTGTATGTATGTGTGTATGTATGTATGTATGTTTCTATATATGTATGTATGTATGTATGTTTCTATATATGTATGTATGTATGTATTTTTTTAGGTATGCATGTGTGCATGCATGCATTATCACGGCACTGTAGAAGTCTAAATATTATTATTATATGCAATTCTATATGTTTGCATATATGCATGTACATGTGTAGGCCTTTGAATATATGTATCAATATATGTGTGTATTTATGTATAAGCAGAGAAGACCATTTATTTAGGGCCTATATATTGCTTTGTATTTCGGATCTTTAATGTATCAGATCTTGATCTGATAATGATGATGATGATGATGATGGTGATGATGATGATGATGATGATGATGATGATGATTATGATCAGATCTTCAGATCTGTAATGTATCAGGTATCACAATCAGTGTAACAAATGATTTATTATAAGAAGTTGGCCACATTGTGCAAAATCTAAACATGCGATCATTAAAAGCATTTAAATACATTATTTGCAGGATTGTTTGCGTCATAAAATAGGAAAGAGTCGTCTGAAATATGGTTAAACAGGATATACGTGAAATGAGCGATATTTCCAGAACGATAGATCATTGAAGATGGAACTGACTGATAAGTGGGATCGATTAACTGACTGTCTGACTGACTGACTGACTGACTGACTGACTAACTGACTGACTGACTGAAAGTGCGGAATTTGACTGACTGACTGACTGAAAGTGCGGAATTTGTTTCGGATTTCTACTGAGAGTGTGCGTTACGAATTCCTCAACTGCACATGTGCTAAAGCGAACTTCTGTCCATTCCATGACCATCATCATCATTATCATCATCATCATCATCATCAGCAAGTTCCACCATAGCACCATGCTGTCTCTCTGGCTTGACACCCACCTCAGGTTCTGACCTGGCACGGAAACTGACCAAACAACATGGCTCTTAAGGACTCACATTCGTATAGCACTGATCGATAAGCTGGTCTCCATGACTCGGCTTTTGTGTGGGGCTGAGAGATTTTGAAAATTACTGTACATTTACACTACGCTTTAATTTTCCGCTTCGGAGACCATTAGAATCATAAGTTAAGTGTTTTTGTTAAACTGTTTTGAGTTTTCAAACTCATTTACCAATAAAATTCAATAAACCAGCTAGATTGCTTTTTGATAGTTCAGGTTGCAGAAGAAATTAAGCTCTTCTTGAAACAGCCTTCTCAAACTTCTGAAACTAGCTTTTATATGAACCATTGAAGGGCCTAGTAACTAGCAAATAGTTTTAAAACAGTTAAATTTCTGTTTTATAATAATAGCAGTATAATTAAACGAGAAAGAGAAAGAGCTTCGAGAAAGAGATCATCCAAGGCACAATTCCTGGATCCCGAACTCGGAGAAGACCCAAAATGACATGGATCGATAACATCAAGTCGTGAACTGAATTATCGTTCGACCAGTTATTGCAGGAGACGAGGGATAGAAGCAGATGGCATAAACTGTCCTTGGTGCAGCCAATCCTGGGCTCGAGGACGGCTGAAGACATGTAGCTTTTGTTTTTCTAAAATTCCTTGATTCATAATTTAGAAAAACGTTATCTTTATTGCAATTTATTTAAACATAACCAAGTTCATTTCTAAATTTTAAAGCATGTAAAACCGAGAAATCGATTTAGCGGTAATCGTTATTGATTTTGAAGATGACGTTATCGTCAATTTGCAAAAGCAACGCACAAGTCATTCACGAGATTCGAAGCTACTTTCTCGGCCGCATCCACAAGACGTTCATAAGTGACGACATTCGTTGCACAGTCGAAGCAACTGGCCAGCGAAGTGAGGTCATCAGCTCCATAGCTACTCGACCTTTCTCCAACCGCGACCAGGTAGATACGAATTCCTTTCTCCTTCAGAAGACGAGCCTCTGTGAGCGCCGCTTTCGTGAGTCTGGCTGACCTCCTGTCGATCACGACCAGCGCTATCTTGACTATTTCTGCGTCGCTATGCAAACAGAAACCTCCTCGACGTAACGAACTCAGCGCTTTCGCCACTTCGTCGGGTTGTTCCGATTTCGTGAAGTTGCTGACAAAGCGTGTTATCTCGTCACGACCCCATTCATCGGAAAGGCTGAACCCGCAGGAGGAGCCGCAGTCGCAGTGGCAGGGTGCCATTCCAAAGTGTGTGGGGCCCAGACCAACGTCGAGACGAGTGACCATGGCTTCGAGAAATCTAAGGCTGTTCTTCTTCTCTTGGTAGTCGATATTATTCGGGAGGGAAAAGATTATATCAGCCGATTTCGTCTTTCTGCAGACCGACTCGACCACGCTTCCTTGTAAAATCTTCGACACTATGACCTCGTTGACCGTAATCTCAAGTGTCGTATAGTCTTTAACAGTGAATGTGTACTGACCAGAAGGTCCGCTGGCAATTGAAGCTAGCTCGTTCTTGTCAATGCCGGTCCCAACCCCAATGGTAAACAAAATCACCCCGATGCTCTTAAGCAGAGCCGCCTCTTTGATCGTTAACTCAAGATCGCTTGACTTGCTATTTGTGATCAAGACGATGACCTTCCTCGCACCGACTCGTTGATCTTTCACGCCGAAGGCATTCTCACGGGCATACTTCAATGCTTTGCCGGTATTTGACCCTCCGATCTGCTGAACGATACGGGTCACTGCACTCTGAATTTCCGTCACGGTCAAGTAGCTATTCAGGCCAAATAGGAGATACGGATTTTTGCCGAAAGTCAGCATACCGACGTGAGTTTCACTCTTGGAGACCTTGAGCAGCCTAACCGTCTCCCTTAAGAAGTCCAGATGAAACGTAACATTTTCATATGCGCCGGTAGCGGAATTGCCAAGAATGAAAAGGACATCAGCAGGGTTTCCTGTGAAACGAAACGCCCAAGAGTGACAGAATATAACAGATATGTGTGATTAACAACAGTTTCAGCACAAGGTTTGCAGTTCCTAATCCGAACACTAAACCTGGCTTCTTGTTTCTTTGACCTATCAAAATTCGACCCGGCTTCTCCAACGGATTATGATTTTTTTTATTGCGATTTTGGCTTGAAGCGACCATCGACTGATGATTTGGGCATTATGACAAACGGCGCTGTAGAAATCTTTAGATTAGATTGGATTGGATTGGATTAGATTGGATTGGATGAGATCAGATCAGATCAGATTAGATTAGATCAAACACAATTATGTCCAATTGACGAGAATCAGTTGCCTCGAATTAGCCTATCCGGATCAATTGGTCGGACTGTGAGTCGGTTTCTCATCGGAAAGACGTCTCTTTTCCCCAATAAACACTTCTCGTTTTTATTATCGACTAGTACAGGAACCGTCGGTCATTCTGACCTAGAACTATTTCATATACTGACCTAGAACTGCGGCTGGAATTCTCCTGCATCATCTTCATTACCATCATCGTCGTCGTCGTCGTTGCTGTTGTTGTTACAATTATTGGCGTAATTTTTCAAGGTTTAATACATTTGCATTATGTAAATTACTATTAGTATCAACCCTTGAAAATATTTTTTTCTGTTAGAATTTGTATCAGGATTTGGTAAATGCAGAGAATGAGAGTGGGGTTTCGGTTACCTTCGACAGTTTTCTGATCAGTGGGCGATTTGGATGACTGCTCTTTTACAACTTCAAGAGTCTCTTGCGTCACTTTTGTCAGAATGACGTTAAGTTCGACGTAAGATTCAACTTTGAACTTGAACTCCCTTTTACTAGCGATTGATCCGAGTTCCCGTTCATCCACCTGGCTTCCAATGCCCACCGCGAACAGATCGATCCCTCTCTTACGAGTGACTTCCGCCAGCTCAATCGTGGCCGTTACGTTGCTGGATTTTCCGTGCATGAAGACATACGCAACTCGTGACGACTCCTGTCTGCTTTCTTTCCACATCATCAGCATCCGTCGAAGAGCCAAGTCAGTTCCTCCGCTGCCTTCCATCCGAGTCACCGAGGAAACAGCAGTGATGATCTCCTCACGTCGGTGGTAAGAGCTGAATCCGAACTCCGTCATAGCCGTGCTTCCGTATGTCACTAGGCCGCATCTGGAATCGGTTTGGTCAATACCTATTTTGCTGATGACGCTGCTCAAGAAGCTGAGCTGGGTAGTTATTTCTGTAATCGATATAGTGATTGACACGTCCACAAGAAAGATGAAATCAGCTTTGTTTGCACCTCCTGCAGAAAAAGTGACACGATGGGTTTCAATTATACAACACTCGTCACTTCAAAGCGTGCAGTGGAGACTTGTTTGGAGAAATTACCAACCTTGTTGCAATTAAGCCTGATTTCACGTGTATAATTTTGTATACTCATAATTATTACTACAATTTGGTGTAACTACCCTTAAGTGCACGATGTTTATCTAATCTAATCTAATCTAATCTAATCTAAAGATTTATAAAGTGCGATCATCATAATGCCCAAGGCATCAGTCGATGGTCGCTTCAAGTCAAAATCGCAGTAAAAAATCATAAACCGTTGGAGAAGCCGGGTCGAATTCCGATAGGTCAGAGAAAACAGAAGTCAGGCTACTGTGGGTAATCAAGTTGGAAGAGATGAGTCTTAACATTAATTATTAATTATTATAACTTCGTGAAACTACAATAAGTGCACGATGTCTGAAGTCCACGGTAACTCCTTTACACGAAAATCATGAGCTCATAGACTCAAACAGAAGAAGGTTCAGGCATTGTCAGCCCATTTTATGAAACTTGACCTGACACACATTGACGTCACAATCATCGCCATGGTATCTCAGCTGGCCTGATAAGCTACATTGGTTAAAGCGTAGTCCAAGGCGTCTCTGTGCGTGAGGATCCCGGTTCGCATACCAATAGTGGCTGTATTTCGGAGATTTAAATCTCGGTCTAGCACGGTCCGTACACGGAGACCTTAAGTGGCATGGCTGCCATTCCAACGGGCAGCAGAGGTTAAAGAACTCACCAGATATATTCGTTGAACAATGAGGAGTGTACATTTACATTTACTGAACGTCTCTGTTGAGTTTATTCTCTAAGAGGCGCCTTATAAATCTTAAATTTCAATCACAATTACAATTACAATTTACAGTACATGGAGGGAAATGCAAGTGATTCGTGATCTACCTTGGACGATGCTTTTCGGAGTGATGTTTGGCGGTGGCTGTGACGGTAGCTGCTCCACATGCTCTACTACTTCTTTTATCCTTTTCGTCAAAGTGTTCGCTATGCGAACAAGGTATTCGTAGCTTTCGACTTTGATAACGAACTCACTCCTACTAGCGATTGCATCGATCTCCCGATCATCTATCTCACTTCCAATTGCCACAACGAACAGAATGATCCCTTTCTTGTGAGCAGCATCCGCCAGGTCAATCGTCGCTTTCATGTCATTTGACTTTTGGTGGGTAAAGACGACCCCAACCCGAACCACCCCAATTCTCTTATTTTCCTCAAACATCGTCAGCATTCGTTGAAGGGCCAAATCCGTACTGCCGCTACCTTCGATTTTGATCACGGTAGCTACGATGTCCATTATTTCGAGCTGGGTTTTGTAGGTTGCAAGCTCTAAGAAAGTACGAGTTCGGTTTCCAAATGTGACGATACCACATCTAGCCGCTGATTGATCAATGCTGAGACTGCGGATGACAAGTTTCAGAAACGAAAGTTGGTTGAGAAGGTTTAAATCTGTGATTGTGATTGAAACGTCCACAGCGAAGATGATGTCAAATTTGACCTGAACTTCTGCACAAAAAATAATTGTCTGATTCCCCAACAGCATCGTCAGTGTAGAATATAATAAGCTTACAATGACAATATTCCAGTATGAGTTTTAAATTTTATACCACAGGGGACAATAATTATGTAGAATAAACGAAGCCCCAATTGGGAATATTGTCTTCAGTATGTGCTTCAGATGTCTTATATATGACGCTGATGTTGGGGGATCGTTCACTGGATGCGTTGTGCAAAACGTCAGGTAATATTTGATGCACAGATTATTTTTGGATATTAATAGTAATAATAATAATTTATAAAAATAATAATAATAATAATAATAATAATAATAATAGTAGTAGTAGTAGTAGTAGTAGTAGTAGTAGTAGTAGTAGTAGTAGTAGTAGTAGTAGTAGTAGTAGTAGTAGGATTTATAAAGCGTAATAAATCAGCCAATGGGGAAGTTACTTGCTGCGCCGACAGAAGCCTTAAATTTAAGGTGAAAAAGATTTCTTAATTTTACATTTCTACGTCGTCATCGTCATCATCATCATCATTTCTGCATTTTATTCAGCGCCACTATCCATTGACTAAGCATCAATCGATGGCGCTGAGGTGGCGCTGAGTCACCATCAACCTCGACGTCATCATCGAAAACCACGACCAACACATTCTTCGATTTCAACATCGATTAAGCCATATAATAGACTTTCACTCAAGACTGAAAACACTTCTTTTCCAAAAATCTTATTCTGATTCTTCCTCTTCCCCTTATCTCTCTTATCACTTCAATTTCAAACACCATCAACCGTAGCCGTCCGACTGCCTGACTCCTGGATCTTGACCTGGAACCGTACCCTGTTGCCTATCGATTTTGTTTTGACTGAGCGCCTGTGAATAAGCTGGTTCACGCGACTTAGCTTTCGTTGGGCGCTTTAGAAATCTCGAGATTACGATAACGATTACGATAATGTATGGACTTACGGCTATTGGTATGCATTTCTGTAATTTTGACTGTTGATGAAATGGTAGGAATTTTGACTCCTTCGGTTGTCGATAAAGTTGTTGGCATCGTGGTATCCTTGATTGTCGATGAGGTGGTAGTCTTTTCGGTGGTTCTTACTGTCGTCGAAGTTGTAGACATTTCCGTAACTGCATCTGTAGTTGTACTGGTCGGCAGAGTAGGATTCTTGGTCCACGATTCCAATGTTATGGTTGTAATTTTCGTTATATTGTACCGAATAATAGTAAGACGTTCGTAGGTTTCAACTTGGAAAATGAACTTTTTCTCGGTAACGATAGATGATAACACCTTACCATCCACCTCACTTCCAATTGCCACTGCAAATATTATGACCCCTTTCCTATGAGCCATTTGCGCCTGCTCTATCGTGGTCTGTACGTTGGTGGATTTTTCGCGAATGAAAATGATTGCAGTCATGGGAATATCTGGTTTATCGCGTTTCTCAAGTAGCTTCAACATCTGTTGAATGCCACGATCCGTTCCGCCGCTGCCTTCACGTTGAGTCACGTTGAATATCGCATTGGAAATCTCAGTTTGGCTCTGGAATGATAGGAATTCAAACTCAGTGTGAGCTTCGCTTCCGAATGTAAGAAGAGCACATCTGGATGCTTTCTGATCAATGGCCAGGTCGTGGATGACATCGTTCACGAAGCTAAGTTGCTTCCTAAAGTCAGAAGCCGAGATTTTCACAGAGGCATCGACGACAAATATGAAATCGGCTTCAATATGATTTTCTGCAAAGAACAAATTTGACAGTGTTTTGCAAAGGTATGATGTAACAACAAGACGAAGATATATCAGTCAACTTACATCAGAACTAAGACAATTATCTGATCCATCGTACGAACTCACCTTCACTTAACCTCTTCCAATCTCTGCGCAGGTCTTCCATCCTTACCCTAACCCTAACCCTATACAGTCCTCTTTCGCAGATCCTACCCTGATTCCTCTTCTTCCCCTTATATATCCTGCAGATCCAATTCCAAACACCATCCAACGTAGCCGTCTGCCTGTCTGCCTGTCTGACTCTTGGATCTTGACTTGGAACCGAACCCTTGTTGCCTATCGATTTTCTTTTAACTAAGCATCTGTGAATAAGCTGGTTACAGCGACTCAGCTTCCGTTGGGCGCTGCAGAAATCTCGAATTTATTATTACGATTACGTAAACCGTGACAAGAAGAGAATTTACTCTAAATAGGCGATAACTGGAATATGGCCGTCATTCTGCACCTGTGGACAACCCCTCTGACTTGACGTAGCGCTCGCAATTAAGCTGATGTCTTGCTCTTAGCTATTCAGCAGCACTTTAGAAAATTACAATTACGATTACTTAGCCTTGTAAATTTTGTACTTACTGCTGCTTTTTGTATCAATAGCGTCAGTTATCGGTGAATTGGTGGGGGTTGGTGGCGTCCACAGTTTCACTTGTTCCTGAGTCTTTTTCTTCAAAACAATCCGAATTTGTTCGATGTTTGTGATGCTGTCAACTCTTAAAATGAGCTCAGGCTGGGAGACGATAGATGTCAGCACCTTCTCGTCCACCTCGCTTCCAATGGCCACTCCGAAAATAATGATTCCTTTTTTGTGAGCAATCTGCGCTTGCTCTATCGTCGCCTTTATGTTGGTTGATGTTTCGTGCATAAAGAGGATTCCAACGACAGGAGTCCCGGGTTTTCCGTGCTTCTCAAACAACCCTAACATCCGACGAAGGGCAAATTCAGTTCCTCCGCTGCCTTCAAGTTGTGTCGCCTTCGAGACGGCGTTGACGATTTCCTTTTGGTTGTGGAAAGAATTAAATCCAAACTCCGTGGATACCCTGTTTCCGTACGTCAGGAGACCACATCGATACGCTTTCTGATCAATTCCTAGGTCGTGGATCATAGAGTTCACAAAGTCGAGTTGTTTCTTAAAATCAGTAGCTGAGATTTTAGTTGAGGCGTCCACGATGAAGAAGTAATCGGCCTGAATTTTGTCTCCTGTGGAAAGGAATCGTTGAAGAAGCTTAGAGAGTTGAAATGAAATTCAATACAGAGTTTATAATAATAATAAATGCTGCTGCTGCTGCTGCTGCTGCTACTACTACTATTACTACTACTACTACTACTACTACTACTACTACTACTACTACTACTACTACTGCTACTACTACTACTACTACTACTACTACTACTACTACTACTACCACTATTACCACTACCACTACCACCACCACTACTACTACTACTACTAATAATAATAGTAATTCAAGAACTTCTATAGCGCCACTGTAATAACCTTCATGGCTTCAGTCATGATCTCTTCAGAGTTTTTCACTCGGAAGTGCCCCAGCTTTGTGCTCGCGAACCCGATCATTCGTCAGTTTTGCAATTATTTTATTATTTCTGCATTTATTAAGCGCCACTATATGACGACTAAGCACCAATCGATGATCTGAGCAGTTGTGAGTGAAGAACTTGCTCAAGGTCCCTGCACGGTAACAATCTCACCGCAGGCTCGACCCCGTACTCTCCACACTACAAGCTGAGCGCTCTAACCAATCGGCTACCGTGACCTACATACAAGCCGAGCGCTCTAACCAATCGGCTACCGTGACCTACATACAAGCCGAGCGCTCTAACCAATCGGCTACCGTGACCTACATACAAGCCGAGCGCTCGTATGGCATCAAAGGCCGTTGACCTCGCCCTCCTCCTTTATCCAGGCTTGGGACTGTCACTACCCCCAACCAAGGCAGTGGCGGAGTTTTATATGAATGAATTTATCTAAGAACTTTTAATTGTATTTAAGTCCACGTTTTGTCGGTGCGTTCACTTGGTATTCGTATAATATAACTTTCTATGGCGCTTTTACCCCCTCAAAGTACGACTCACACCTTAACGTGGTGAGGGGGTGAAAACAGCCAAGTAAGGGAAAGCCTGCTGAGGTTATGCCATCAGTGGTGAAGGTCTTGGCCGAGGTACCACCTAGGGTGCTTCGCGAGGTGGACAGGCTCAGCAGGAACCCTGAAACAGCTGGCTAACGTGGGCGCCTCTGGTGCCACAAGGATATCAGAGCCAGTTCCAAGCCTGCAACTCATTTCATAGAGAAGTGCAAGGGTCGAACCGATGGGTGCAGATACATGTACTCCGTTCATAAAGGAAACAGACGAACGAAATCCAATGTAACCAGTCGGCTACTGGGCCCATGGGTCATGATGATGATGATGATGATGGCGCTTTTAGCAACACAACGCAAAAACTATGTTGAAAATTTTTGCTATGACTTTCTGGATATTGGTTAAATACTTTCAGCTCACCGTCTTTTTCTTCAGCATCACTGCAGCGCTAAAGAAAAATACACCAGGCGCAGTTGTTTGAAACAGATTTTCAACTTACAATAGGAAATATGCTTAGTCCTCAAAATCTGTGATGGCTTCATTGGCTGCTCCGACGTTTTTGCGATTATCTGTACTTATGTATTTATATGTATGAATGTATATATGTATGCATGTATATATGTATGTATGTATGTATGTATCTATATGTATATATGTATGTACGTATCTATATGTATATATGTATGTATGTATGTATGTATGTATGTATGTATGTATGTATGTATGTATGTATATACTAGGTTTCAATAGCGACCATATAACTTCGACCTGTACACTTTTCACTAATCGTCACTACAGGTAGAATGGAGACATGGGGACGTAGGGACAGCCTGGGAACATCCGCTTATAGAAGCTCTCTGACCTGAGTCTGAATTTTTCTGCAGTGAAGAAACTGACAGATGATTCATTTAAATAAGAATTTGCGCCATGACCATCTTGTAAATTTTTTAAAAGTCAACCATACAGCCAGCTTCTTTAATCAGAGTCGCTCACTAAGTCAGGATTCCAAACCGTATCCTGAATTCTGATTTTTCTGACCCATCGGAAATCGACCGGGCTACTCCAAAGGACCATGATTTTGGACCACGCTTCACTTGGACCAACCATTGACTGATGCCCTGTGCATTATGGTAACAGTATTGAAGGAAATCATTAGAATAGAATAGAATCGAATAGAATTGAATCGAATAGATTAGAATTAACTTAACTTGAATTGAATTGGATTGAATTGGATTGGATTGAATAGAGTTGAATTGAGTTGAATTGAATAGAATGGAATGAAATAGAACAGAGTAGAACAGTATAGAACAGAACAGAATAGAACAGAACAGAAAAGAGCAGAACAGAATAGAACAGAACAGAATAGAGCAGAACAGAATAGAACAGAACAGAATAGAACAGAATAGAACAGAATAGAACAGAATAGAACAGAATAGAACAGAACAGAACAGGAAGAATAGAACAGATCAGATTAGCTTGGATTGAATTAGATTATGTTATGTTATGTTAGGTTATGTTATGTTAGATTAGGTTATGTTAGGTTAGGTTAGATTAGAATTATACATACCAATGACTGAAGGATAATGAGAATAAGGAATGCTGATGAACGTAGTAACTCCATAGCAGACGATATTTAGACGTTTTGAAAAGTCTAATAACAAGTCAATTCCTCTCTCACGCTGCACCGGATACTAAGCCACGGAACTCAGAGCGTCACGCTACGCAATACAGCGACAGCCTCATAAATGTAAATGTAAGTGTACACGTTTTCATATATCGACCGCATAGCCTCATAAATTCTTTTATCCATCTCTAATGTAGTTCGAGTGTTCTAGCAAAATTGCAATCCAGTGCACATGTGATTGTTAGACGCAGAAAAAGATTCTTGCACTGAATTCAAACTAATGTACTTCGTGCCAAAACATTCCATTATTTTATTTGTGGTGATCGTAAGAAAAAGATAACGTCGCACGGTGAACAATGTACGACTATTAATTTTAAACAGAACTATCAACTTTTAATTCGATATCTTCCTTGATGGACTACACGCCGGTGATATCTTGCTACAAGCAGTTTGTCTTTGAAAGACGATCTTAATTAAAGACGTCAGCTTTGACTTCGTTCGCCAGATGTTAAACTGGCTACGATTGCTGGACAATTAATGAACAGGAAATGAGTTGAGTCTATGCTGAGACGAAATCCGTTTACAAGAGCTTTGTCTTTGCTACGAGAGACTGAAGCAACAGCATCTCATAGCAAACGCAGTTGTACAAATGGTGCTGTTGAAGTCTTTGATATTTTGGTTGTATGAATACTATAATGTTGTTGATGATGATGATTATGATGATGATCATGGTGACGACGATGTTGAGAATTAAGATGAAAGTAATTATGAGGACTGCAATAAAGACGATGGTGGTGGTGGTGGTGGTGGTGGTGGTGATGATGATGATGATGATGATGATGATGATGATGATAGAGTTGAATTGAGTTGAATTGAATAAAATGGATGGAATGGAATGAAATAGAAGAGAACAGAACAGAACAGAGTGATGATGATTTATGGGAAGACACCCAGGGGGAGGGATCCAACAGTTCAATGACATCTTATGCCATCAAAGGCCGTTGACGTCAATAGCAAAACATTTTTGTGACAGTAGTCACACTTCCTTTACAGTAAGTCTCACTATAAGTAGCATGTCTCCCATTCGAGTTTAGAAAACTAGCGCAAAGAACAGGTGTACAACGGTAAATGTAAACGTGAATGTACACGTGTTTTTCTTAGCGACCATATGGTCTCTAGTCTCGACTCTGCTTATTAATTTTTGCAATGAATTTATCGGATTGGATCCTTCACCACCGCTGCCAGTTTAAATGTGTGCCACGCAGTTTAAGGTCCCCGTGTGTCAGCGATAAGATGCCGTTAAACAATGGATAATACACTGATATCCTTAGACACCTGAAAAATGTTTTCGAACGACGCTATATTTTCGTCAACGGCGTTTAATCGCCGATGGTCTTTCATTGACAATCCAATGTAAGGTCGACGTCAACGGCCTTGGTAGCCATAAGATGTCAAAGGACGTAAAATGTCGTTAAAATGTCAACGTACACGTTCCTCTAGAGCGACCGTATGGCATCGACCCTGTCATATTTCAATGAATTAATCGGGTGAGATCCTTCATCACAGCTGTCCGTTTGGATAGGAGCCACGCCATTTAAGGCCCCCGTGCACGGACCGCGCTGCATCAAGGAGGGTACTCAGGCTACGTTCTCTACTCCTACACTCAGGTGGGAAGGACCATAACAGGCGTAACCCCCTGGACCTGCCAATTAATATAAAGCAACGGAAGATAACGTTTACTAACTTAACAAGTGCACCTTCAATTTCTCCAATTTAACATAAAGCAGATAAATAGAGAAGGAATTACAAACACTTTGAGAGATTAGACAGAGCAGGAAGGAAATATGGAATGCGGATTAACACGGATAAAACAAAGGTCATGACAACAGCAGAGACCAGGTGTCAGATCAGCACAGGAAACAGTGGAGCAGGTGAATACTTTCATGTACTTGGGCTCGAGGATCGACAGGGACAGCGATTGTGGAGCAGAGATAAGGGTACGACTTGCAAAGGGATATGCAATGGCTGCAAATCTTAAAAAAATATGGAAAAGTCATGGCATATCACTGGCAACAAAGATGAGGCTCTTGATGACATTAGTATGGCCGGTGGCACTATACGGATGTGAGAGTTGGACTTTGAGGAAGGAGGAAGAGAGGAGGATTGAAGCATTCGAGATGAAATGTCTAAGAATGATCATGCAAATATCGTGGATGGAAAAGCGGTCAAATGAATGGGTACTGGAAGCGGCTGGAGTAGAGAGGAATCTTTTGAAGACAGTAAGGAAAAGGACATTGGTCTATTTTGGCCACATCATGAGGAAGGAGGGAACATGCATCGAGAAGGAGATAATACAGGGCACAATACCGGGAGGACGGAAAAGAGGAATACCGAGAATAAACTGGTTGGGCAACATCAGGGCATGGACTGGGCTAACAATGGAGGAGATGCTCAGGCTGGTGGAGGACAGAGGACACTGGAGGAACATTGTGCATGATGCGGCCGAATCTCGGAACGAGGAAGGCTGAGAACGGAACGGAGATAAATAGTAGAAAAGCAAAGTTTATTAAAGACACACTTAGAGCTTGAATTTCTGATTCATTCAACATCGAGATATTTCTAAAGGCGAAGTCTTTTAGTAATGCTAATAAGCAGTAACCAAGTTACAGTTAAAGCGATCGCATGGAAGAAAGTCTACAAATCCATAACATGGTGATCAGTACAGCTAGCAAATCGAAGCATGACGATCATTAAAGCCAGAAAGCCTGTTGTGAATGTCCAAACAATAATGGCGATGGTTGCTGCTCTTGCAGATGCGTTCATCACTTCGCCTTGACAGCGCACAGATAGTTGACGATAAAGGAAGACGCTTTATCTGCCACTCCCTGGAGTTGTTCACAGGTGTCGACACTCGCCACACATTCGGAGCAACCAGCCAGAGACGACAGCTCACCCTCTGCACTGCTTTTCGATCTTTGCAAAATGCAAGTATAAGTACTTTGGTACAAAATAACTGTACTTAAGTGCAAGTACATAGGCCTAACCTAGGTGCCAAAAAATACCAGTAGGCATACTTGTAAATGCAAGCAACTCTAATATGAACATTAGTATAACAGTATTCTATACACATAATAACTTAATCAGGCTTGTTTGAAGTACTCAGAATGCAAATTCAAGTACTTTATTACCAAGTACAAGTACTTAGCTTAGATACCAATGAACATTAGAATATCCGAATTGTATTCACAAAATGTCTTGTAATCTTATAAAAGAATAATACAAAATAATAATAATCAACTGGTAATCTACTGTCGCCACTGTACCGAGTCCAAAACAATCGTTAATATCAGAAAGGAACACACACTTGGAGGAAGAGCACAAGAAATGCTCTCAAACGTAGCAAAGTCATGGCACACGTAGCTACGTAGAGGTTCCAGACTTTCTCCCGTAGTCAATCTCCTTTACGTGTAGCACTGGATGCCCAGCTGTAGAAGCCGCTCTCACTTCGTTGCACAGCACAGCTTGTTTTGCAACTCGCTTCAATCACCTTTTATACTTGCAAGATCTGAAGACTATGTTGCTACTCAGGAAGGACAGGCTAATGCAATTAAATCTACGATTCCACTAATGGCCGCAACTGAGTTGTAGACATTTGTGAAAATTGCGGTAAAAATTGTCGGTGCAAAATTCTGAAAATTTTCTCCATGTTTAATTAAGTGAGCAAAAATATGAATTGGTGATCTTTAACAGCTAATTAAGAGTTATGTTCGAATCCGTGAAACATTGGGCTAATTAATAATGTGCGTTCAATCCACCCATGTTAAATTAATGACAGTAAAAATATTAATTGCAGCATTTTTGCAATTAACTTAGAGCCATATTCGAATTCATGAATCCAAGAATTCATGAATTTGAGTATGTTCTATGGACCATAGTAGATATTGATGTGTAGCTATTTGTGCGGAGTTAAGCCAATAGTTCCCAATCATGCACTCAATTAAGTGCGCATAACTTTTCCTAATCATTGCAAGCAATTTAGTGTATGAGCCAACAAATGTTTTTCGGATGACAAAAAAAAATCCGTGGATATTTTTGTTTAAGAGATTAAAAGTAGCCAAAAACCCATTAAAGTACAGAGCAGAGTGTATCGACAGTATTTAGCATATGTTGATGATGGTCCGGCATATAAAGGAAGATGAATGTGTCTTACATCAAGTCTTGAATCAAATACCAAAATTACACTAGAGATTCCTTGGTCTCAAATCAACAGCTATGACGTCATTACTTATGAATATTTATTATCAGACCCTAGCATCCAATCAACACCAACGATCAACATCAGACTTCATTACTCATGAATATTCATATCTGAAACCAGGAATAAAATGGTAATATGCAACCCGGTGGACTTCCGGCTTCAATATTAACCCAAGACGTACGAGAATTACCTAAACTTATCAACGATTTCTTTAATGCTTCGGCGTTTGAGAACGGGTGACCGGTGTATGTCACCTTGTTATCTTAAGACCGACAGTGTACGTACGATCAGTGTTTATATACATTTTATAGCTGAGGTCACTACGGGCGCAAATAGAGCAGGTTAGAAATATCTATCTGTCCTGATGGGAATTTAAACCCCCTAAACTCTGGGTTTATAGTCTAGCACGCTAACCACTAGGCCGTTGCAGTGTTGCACACTCCCATCTGTAAAAAATTATCATCAATTTGCTGCTTTAGTCATACTACGGCGATTTTCAACAACCGCTCGGTTCGATCAAAATAATAACTGAAGATTCCAATTATCTTAACATTTTAGCCCGCAATTAACTATATAATTTATGCCCATTCAACTGATAATTTACGAAAAGCAACCTCGATAGAATTTTTCATTTCTATAATTAAATGTAAACGTAGGCCTACATGTTTTTCCATAGCCACGGTATGGCCTCGACACTGCTCATTTTCAGTTAATTTAAATGGAAAACATGGATCTATACACGGTACAGAATTCCTATAGCGAATTCCATGCAAACAAGGCGAACTTTAGATAAACCGGTCAAGTAAACATGGCGTCCATATTTTGCCAGTTCGTGGTATGACATGCGGCGCAAAAACTATGCAAAGTACTGGACAACTGCCAACATAAACAAAAATACAATTCTCTGGAAGTTTAGCCTGAAACGCCAAACTGTCAATGGTCCAAATGACATAAACAGACAAATCACTGAATGAGAAACAAAAACGGCGACTTGCAACCGCGATGTCGAACTAAAAAAGGGAACATGCAAATTAGAAAGGACGAAATCAAATACATTAAAATCAATTTAAAATATCTCAATAAACCGAAGTAAAAATAATAAAAAGCATTACAAAGTAAAGAAAACATATGATAACAGTGTAGAATAATATGAGAAAAAAGTTATATTCCTTACAAATCTAGAATCAGTATACATAAGTTATGTACACAAGATACTAGAGCTGTATACGACAAAGATTTATACATATATAAAACAGTTTGAACAGAAAACGAAGCCTTCATTTATTTTTAAACTATCTAAATAGTCAAAATTTAAATAAAACTAAACTCTTGTAATCTTGACAGTAATAACAATTTTAAAATTAAAAACAAACCACATGAAAGTTACATCCCAGTTACTTCAGTTGTAACTAAATATCTATGCAAAATGGCATATCGTCAAGTAGACAAAAAGGTTATGCAATTTCTGCAACAAAAATAAATTATGTGGAAGGCTTTTCGAAATATATCTGAACAAATAGCGAAGTTAAATCAGGAACCACTGCACTGAAATTCTTTGAGTTTTGATTGAACTTGAATATATCAATACAGTGAATATATTAGACTCGACTAAACTTGATTAATATATTGAATATATTTCTGCTATTGGAAACGAGACACCAGCAACCAAGCAACAAGACAACCATTCCGTTAATGCCCATACGTCAATGAACAACCGCCTGAAACATCTGTCAAATGTCATAATTTTTATCAATCAATCAGTCGATCATCAGACAGTCAACCAGCAAATAAATAAATCATTCAGTCTACAAATCAGTCAGCCAGTGTATCAATCTGTAAGTCACTCAACCAGGGCACGGACACCCAGACAATCTGCAAAATCACAAACACATCTCTCAAACTTTTGGTATGCCTTGTACCAAAATATTTGGACAATATTACTTTAATATCAACAGGGCAGAAAGATTCAGTCTTTGCAGAATTTTAAAAAAAATTCTGAAAAAACATGCCCAGTACAGTTTACTGCCAATTCTTTGGTTTGAAATAAATTTGACTCTTATGTTGCTGAAAATGTAAAATTTAAGCGGGGTAGGGAATGAGGTAAGCCATGACTGAATTGAACCTTTGGATACTCCCTTGACCTGCTTCGATATCAGTTTATAATACATTTCTTATAAACCGCTGACACGTCTCATTACTTGTTTTGGCTTAAGCAGAAATGAGAAATCAGCAACCATGCAACAAGAAAACTTTTCCTTAAGGGAAAAAGGTCAGAAGCTCAACCACATATTCTCATTCATCTTCCAGTCAGGCACCAGGAGTTGAACTTCAAACACCACCAGCAAGATATGATTTTTACCAATTGAGACAACTTTACCAACTAATGAGATAATTTCTTAACTATGATCACCGTCTATCCTCACTTGTAGTTTTGGTGATAAGAATTCACTAGTCTTTTAAAGTTATTAGTACGTGTATTTTAAAGATTACTTGCATTTAATAGATTAATATTGTTCCAAGAAGCGCAGTCCTTTAAGCTAGCCATGGGTTTGAAATGTCAGCGACTTCATTTTCTTAGCCTTGGCCAGTCCTCTCCCTCGCTGTCTGATCTTCCCCAGGAACAGTGTACGGTCAGTGCGCTCATTACAGCTGAGTTTGCTAGGGGGTACAGGTGTTGCTGAAATCCCAAAACAAATTTCTGCCCTGGTCGGGATTTGAAAGTGCAGCTGGCTAACGACTAGACTAAATAATTTTAAAGATCAGTGTTAATATAAGATTGCTGGCATCTGAAAGATTAAAATTATTTTAAAAATTTCTTAGACAAAAACATCCTTAAAATGAACAGCTCACATAACAGCATTGTAAAAATCTTGGTAACATACATCGGTGCTCAACTAGCTCTTCAGTTGCATCACATTACGCTACCACTGGAAATTTACGCGCTTCCTTTACGACATGATATGTAGGGCAACGTATCGTAATTGTTCGATTATTACACGCACATATCAACATTGGTCTTCAGAGGTTTGGCCCAGGGATTGAAGGAACATTCAACTGAAATATAAACTCGGTGACACCAATCCAATGACCGGACGCCCTTTCCTCGCATAAAGGACGTCCGCACAGAGGGGGGTAAGAAGGGGTCACCCCAAAGTGGACAAGGGAAAGAGCTAATACCCAGTATGGATGTCCACATCTAAATTCGGAACAGTTACTTTCAATACAACCTGTGCCTTGAACATCAACCTCAGACAGCCTAAACTGTGCTGGATCTAATCAGAGTCCCTTTGCTGGATGCGGCGGTATCAACGGACCCCATCCTGTAACAGTTAGCCCTGTAAGATCAGCAGAGTACCCTAATCTGGGCCTTAGTACTCTGCCGGAGTGCGGACATCGCAAATGTCCTGAAGGAGAGTTATGCCAAATGCGTACAAGAGGAGTTCAACGAAGGTCACTTTTGCAGTTGACCTTTATGAACGACCCATAAGGTGACTCACATTAAATTCTGGGAATTAAACCCCAAACGCACACTTTGTACACTGGCATCCATGTGTCTCAACCATACATAACCTACTTGATGTCTGTCTGTATCTGTCTCCTTTTGTCTCAAGGTAATTCATTCATTGATTCACGGAGAGCATTTATATAGCGCCCCTCCATGGTGTCTACTCACAGACAAAGTTCATTAGTTATCAGCCCCTGTGCCACCTGAATAAGAATTTCTTGAACTAAAGACAACACAGACACAATCATCATCAAATCAATGTTGAATTCTTGCAGCAAATATAAAGCAAGTTGCCAAGACGAAATTTATTGCAAGGTTCTTCACAAATAGGTCTCAGTACAAGTCTCAACATCTTAGATCAACCATTTTCACGCCACTATCTTCATTACTGTGAAATTATTAAAATATGTAATGTGAGCAAAGTCACACAAAAATTGGGATTTCATACTCTTGCCAGAACTCAACTGTTCATCCATCATCTCTATGGCTGTTTTCCATCTTCCAACATCTATTTTTCACATTCCTGTTCAAACCCCACTAAATCTTCCATAAATCTCCCTTGTACACCAGCATCCATATGTCTCAACCATGCATAGCCTACTTGATGTCCGTCTGTCTGTATGTTTGTATCTGTCTCCTTTTGTCTCATAAAAACCACATACAAGTCTCTCTCTCTGTCTCTCTCTGTCTCTCCCTCCCTCTCTCCTCTGTGTCTCTGTCTCTCCCTCCCTTTCTCTGTCTCCTCCCTCACTCTACCTCTCTCCTCCCCTCTCTCTTCCCTCATTCTCTCTCTCTTCCCTCACTCTGTCTCCCTGCTGCCCTCTCTCCCACCCTCATCCTCTCTCTCTTTGTCTTCCTCTCTCCCTCCCTCCCTCACAATTTCTACCTCTCCCTCCCCCTCTCTCTTCCCTCATTCTCTCTTCCCACACTGTCTCCCTGCTGTCCGCTCTCCCGCCCTCATCCTCCCTCCCTCCCTCTCTCTGTCTCTCTCTGTATCACTCTCTCCCTCCCTCTCTGCCTGTCTCTCCAATTCGTTCCCACCACAATCCTCCATCCGTCACCCACACGCTGTGAGCCCTCCTCGAAACAAGTAGCTAACATAAATGAAGTGATTTCTTAAATCATTAATTGGTAAGCATAATGATTTCAAGTCATGCAAATGCCCCAACGAAATGCGTAACCAAACGTCTGAATGTCTAGTGCCACCTGTCGACAGACTACAGCCATCAAGACAGGCGCATCATCCGCACAGTAACCTGGCGTCTATGGTCCATCGTAGAAAGAATGTTCGCATTTGTTACGCATGTTTTAATTAATACAACCAAACTTAGCAACTATTACTGATATATATGTAAATATACATATACATACATGTATGTATATGTATAAATACATACATACATACATGTATGTATATGTATAAATACATACATACATACATATGTGGAACTGGTGTAATGCACGTATATTTATCCATCTGAATATACGTCGCCAACTATTCACACATGCAATAAAAAACATGCATGTTTTAAATATACATCCGTATATGTTGTATGTAATAATTAGATATTATATACATAAATTAACGTATGCATATATCTCGGTTCTTTTTCTGCTGAATCTGTGCATCTGTAAAAGAAACAACAGACAGATAAGATAATAAATCTTCATACATGTACACAGTACCTCACCTCCCGTCTCACAGGCCTCGTTAAATGGAGCTAAATAAATATTCTGATACATACATGAATGCATACATACATACAGAGCCTTCCACTGTCTATTCATTGAAGCAACAAAGTAGCAAATATCCTGTGGCCAAAACAAGGAATACACTGAGTAGCTTTGACGTAAACTTCTGCCTTCTTTTCAGCAGTCAAGTCTGGAAAGTTTTCCCCTAGGTCTACATCAAACTTCTGCCAGAGATGCTAGACACACCTTTCATTGATGCCTTGAAACAACTGAGGCTGACTGCATCCACATCTGGATGTGAAAGACGTGTTCTCTTCAACACGTGAAAATTAGAGATATATGTGCAGCTCTCATCTATCCTCAAATATTGTTCTCTTTCAACAAAGCTAGGCTGTAGCTATCTGTCAGCAGGTATATCTAAAAATGAGCTAAATAAATGCTAGATCTCAATGAACGACTGGATAAATGAATGAATGAAAAGGATGGAAATGACCTTTAACAACTTACCATGTCTGCAACTTATATCTTCAATTATACTTAAAAATGGATGATCATTCCTAGAATAAACGAAAAAATGAGATGTAATTCAACTGAAAATCTGTTTCATTAAACAGTCAGTCATATTAAAGCATGTCTTTCACTGGGCAACCCAAAACATTTAAGGAAATTTTTAACTGCTTCAAATGACGGTGGTCTAGCGGTAACACGTCTGGTCAATGATCATTCAGTTGTGGATTCGACTCCATGTTACGGCCCTGGACAAGTTGTTTGCCTCTGTCACCAACTAAGATAATTTAGTACTAACATTAAGCTGGAAAGTAAGCAAGTCCTGCGATGAACTGGCCCCGTGTCCAGAACCTTGTGATTCGTCCATTGCCAGCTCAAGGGTCTAAAGAAATGAAAATGAGCACCTCCTCTACATCTCACTTGTGGGATATGGGATACTTTACTTTGTGTGCCATCAGCTGCTGAGCTCAGCGCATTTGGAAACACCACAAAAGGTCCAACTTCCCAACTCACTACCTACATTCAAATCACAAGTCAAGACACAAAACATGGAGTTCACTCGGCCTTGGTCCCAGGCAAACATTCATCTCCATCCCAGATTTCCCAACTGCAAAGTAAGTAATAAAGAAGTTACAGATTTGCAGCAGTCACGTTAAATTTTAAGAAGAATTTCAGTTTTTGGAAAACGATCATTGCAAGCGACAGTTAAACTGTCACAGAGAAATTGAAGCATCCAAGACTGCCATCCTTGCGTTAAGAAGACAGATAGCGAGCGGGTAGCAATTAGGATCCAACACTCACTGAATCGCTTTGAACTGGATGTAGTTTGCGAATTATATCTTCAATGAACGACCGCCTAAAACATCCGTCAAATGTCATTTTTTATCAATCAGTCAATCAGCTAATTATCAATCAGCCAGTCAATCAATCATTCAATTAGTAAGTCTATCAATCAATCAGTCAGTCAATCAATTAATCACCCAATCTGGTTTTAGACCATACATGCACAAACAGTCATCCTATGACACCCACAAATGTGAATGAAAGTGCTACACTAAACCACAAGTTTAACCCCCGTGCTGCAAGGGTGAGACACGAAATTATCATGGCTGTGTTTCTGCCAGAAAGATCCTACAGTCCTCATCACAACCAAACCCAACCAAAATGTTTTAGAACCAATTCAACACAAACTTCGAAAAACGACGTCGTTGAGGCCAAAGGAATGACACATTACTCCCCTGCCTTCCCATTTCTCTCAGCTTAAACGCAACCCACCCTAACAGCTCCTCTCCCTTCCCTCACTGGTCTTCTGGCAACCAGACTTGGTTCTTGACATGGCATCTCTGGACAACCCCACTGACTTGACACAGCGCTCTTGAATAAGCTGGCGCATTGCGCTTACCTCTTAAGTAGCACTTTAGAAATTTCGAGCTTACGACTACAATCCTATACAAATCAAAATGACAGATACTTACTTGGACACGAGGCCACCGCCAGGCGGCAGTCCTTCGAATTCTCGACAGGCCGTTAGTTCATGCATCACATAGGGTAAAAGTGCTGCCTCTGGTGGACTATCTCCACACGAACGTTCTAGTATATCTGCAAAAAACAGTTCACACATCAGCAAATACACATGATCGCTTGACCGCGTCTGTTGGTTTTCCGTTGTTTGAGCCTTATTCAATTTCAGTGAACTTAAGAATAACCTGTGACATTACTTACAATACATTACCAACAATCTCACTCACATTTATTTAAATCGGGGTGCGTGACTGTCTAGGGGTTATCACTTTATACTGTCAACACAAAGGTTGGGCTTCAAATTCCTGCCAGGCAAGAGATGTTTTATTTAAATAATTTATTTATTTATTATTTAAAGCAGTTATTACACATGCAAAGTCAGTAAATGTTTTGCTAAGCTCTTCAAAATAACCTTTAATTTTCTCTTCCAGTCGTCTGTCAAGCTCGTCCTCCTTCTTTCTCGCCACCTCCGACACCACTGGGGCACCCTTAAACGCGATGATAACAATGCTCATGTTGTCTCGGGAACCCTGTAATCAAAACCACGTAAAGTAACACAGTTAGTATAGCATCTAGTTGATAAGCATCAGAACCTCCTTACAAATCATTACAATCTGTGTGCAGGTCTTCACTTAAAACTGAAAACACTCCTCTTCCACAGATCCTATGATGATTCTTCTTCTTTCCCTTATCTGTCCTGCAGATCCAGTTGCAAACACCACCCACCATAGCCGTCTGACTGCCTGCCTGCCTGACTCCCGGATCCCGAACCCTTCTTGCCTATCGATTTTGTTTTGACTAAGCCCATGTAAATAAGCTGGTTGCCATGATTTAGCTTTCGTTGGGCGCTGCAGAAATCTCAAGCTTATGACTACAATTACAATAATCGCCCATATGTGTGATCTATTGTTATGCAAATTTGGACACATTACAATTTGGATATTTTGGAAACTTATCAAAAATTTCACTATCTTTGTAAACCATATTGTTACAAAACAAGCTTCTTATAACATACATGATGGGGTTTCTAGAGGTCATTTTAGTCATTTTATAAGGAGATTCCAGTGAATCTACTCAAAGTTAAAGAGCAGTATGTATATTCGTACGTGTCTGTTTATACAACACCTTTTAAGAACCTCACAAATGTGCTAAAACGTGGTTATCTAACAGTTCTAAAAAGGTGCAATTTAACATGAGTTGGGCTGTTTCTTTGTGAAAAGTACGTATTTTCAGAGGAAACTATTAACTAACCTGAATGACTGTGGGCAGAGAAACAACAGATGCCACTTACTTACAAACAGATGCCACTTACTTAGTAAACACACTTACCTGAAAACACACGTGCCACTTACCTTGTAAATACACTTACCTTGAAAACACATGCCGCTTTCCTTGAACAGACAGAAGCCTTAACTCAAAGCTGCAAAAGCCACTTACCCTAAACATACAGAGGCCTTACACTGAAACGACAGGTGCTGCTTACCTTGAAGAGACAGGTGTCGACGACCAGGTGACAGATGGACTCCAGATTGTCGGTCAGCCGCATCCGGTCGCGCACGAAATCACACAGCTCCTCGTTTGTCATAACGTCCCAGATTCCATCGCAGGCCAGAATGACAAACTCGTCCTCCTCTGTACGATCCTCAACGCCGATTTCCGGCTCGGGCGAAACGAGCTGCTCGCACGGTCCCTTGCCCTGTACGTTTTTGTACTCAAAGTCACCGAGCGCTCGTGAAACGGCCAGCGAACCATTGACGCGTTGGATCATCACGCTGCCGCCAGCATTCTGGATCCTCTCCTTCTCCAGCGGATTCATCGGCTTGTGGTCTTCCGTCGAGAACGAGACGCGTCCGCCGCGAGACAGGACCGCTCGTGAGTCGCCGCAGTTGGCGAAGAAGATGTGCTTGCTCGAGACAAAAGCGCAGACAGCTGTCGATCCGCTCTTGTCCTCGCCGCTCATGATCTCCGGCATTTCCCGCATCTGCTCGTCGAGGCTTAGAAAGCCCGTCTTGATTCCCTCCTTGACTGTTTCCGGTGACAACTCCGAGAGGTCGGTGCTGTCCATGATGGCAGTCAGCAGCTGTTTTGCGCAGTGAGCCGACACGCTCGCTCCAGCGTGGCCGTCGAAAACGGCAAAAAACGACCAATCGTCGAGACCCGGGAGACCGATCAGAGCGCAGTGTGCATCTTCCATCTCGACCCGCCAGCCCTGCATGCTGCACAACCCGTACCTGAGGCCGTTGCCAGCGCCAGTCGAGCTCTGTTTTTCAGTCTTTGGTTTGTCTAGAAATGCTCCCATAGTTGACTTCTTTACCTGCAATTAAAATTCCTGGAAATGAACAATACAGATAAAAAATTCTGTGCATGACTTGACACAAGACAGGATTAAGTAAATCCAATCGATTATGGATTAAATACAGGATTAAGTAAATCTAATCTAACGTCTTACTTAAAGGATGATCGCTTCTTCATTGCTCTTTGAATAATCCAATTCAGAGAGCAATGAAGAAGCGAGAACCCAAATTCCGACTGAATACCAGCATGGATTCACGGTGAGACGCAGTTTCAGATCCAGCCTCTTATTCGTTGCCAACTTCTGATCTAATGCCAGCCTCTGAATCATCTCGTACCGCTGATTCAAGTCCAGCCACTGATTCAAGTCCAGTCTCTGACTCATGGCCAAACAAGTATTCGCCACCCATTCTAAATTCACATCGAAAGAGGAGACTTAAGCTGGCAGGTATAGAATACCGGTCTCAAGAACAGTTATATTTGTTGCAAAATGCAGATTAAAATAAAAACACTTGGAAAAGAAAGCCGAGTCGTGGGGACTAGATTATTCACAGGCGCTCAGTCAAAACAAAATCGATAGGCAAAAAGAGTTCGGTTCAGGTCAAGATCCAACTGTCAGGCAGACGGGCAGTCAGATGGCTATGGTTGGTCGTGTTTAGAATTGGATTCGCAGGACAGCTAAGAGGAAGAAGAGGAATCCGGATAGGATTTGTGGAAAAGGAGTGTTCTCAGTTTTGAGTGGAAGACCTGCATAGAAATTGCAAGGGGCGTAGTGCTGGTGAGTTCAGATAAGGGATGATAATAGTTGTAATTCTGGTGGGAGTTTCTTCCACAGCAGTGCAGTCATGCGTTATACTGCAATAAGAGATGATTATCAGTGTATCAGTAAAACTTCGCGAATTTAACAAGAACAATGGAAAAGGTACTGAAATCCCAAGTCAGCGTTTTTCGCACACGTTTTGGTCATCCATTCTTGGCCATCCAATGGCGCGGGGCTCGATTGCATAACCGCTCCTCTCCTACTCAGGACACCTTGCGACAATATTAATCTACGCACAGCAAAACCGAAATTCCAATTATTATACATTTGTTGGTTTGCCGGTGCGCAAGCAAAAAAGGATTAAAACTGAAGATTTGGCAAGCGATATCTCTTATCCTTTGAACTTCAAAGTCCATCTATATTTAGGAATTACGTAGCCGGAATTAGCTCCGAAATATGAAAACGACCATCGGAGTGACCATTTAGACGTCTAAAACCCATGTACACATAAGAACAATGGTCATTTGGATTTTTCGTCATACCCGTTACTGGGTCAGATTTTCATCATTCGAAATAACGACAGAAATCGACTTTTAAACAGAAAACTAAAATTCGATTAATACACAAGTTTGCTTAGATCAACGATTACACATTGTGCAGAGTACACTTTTCGACGTCATTCATTGAGTATTGGCGCGTCGTGGTGTACTAGATTGGATTGTATCACCATTTCAATCACACTGCAATCTGACGCGTCGTGGTGACCGAATAATATATTCGGTCAATTGTGGTGATTATGTAAATAACAAACTAAACTGTCAACATATTTTCATTGACAGATTATTTCTGGGAAAATCGCAGTCTAATTGTCAACTATAGCAGTCTTTAGCATTAGATTCTTCAGTGGAGTACAGTACGGACTCGACATAATGGCGTGGTGCCCATTCAAACGGGCAGCGGTGGTGAATGATCTCCCCCGATTAATTAATTTTAAAATGAGCAATGTCGAGGCACAACGGTCGCTAAACTTATAGTAGAAAGCATGTACATTTACAGACTCAGCATATGTTTTTAGAAAAACAATAAATAACATAATATTCTGGTGTGCTAGGCCGTTTTTTATCGCGATATTACATGCCAGACAACAAACCATTTTAAATTCTGTTTCTAGGTGTATTCAAGACAGAAATTTCTAGAGCGCTGTTTTTACAGACTGCAACAATTAATCAATGACAGCTGATCATTTGACTAGCACATCCAGTTGTAGTTTTGCTTTGCATTTCGTTTTATAATGTGTAGCCTAGCTTAAAATTATCCACTTTGTTTTTAACTATTTTATTGTTTTTTTTTTTTGTTCTTAGTATTTTCTTTGTTTTAGTATTGCTGCATTGTGCTTTATTTTTAAAAAAACCGGATCTTAGTTCTCATAGCTACTAGATGGCAGTATACAGTTACTAAGGCATTCGCCTTACAGCCTAGAGAACACACCTCTTTAAATATTTGGTGTTGCAGCCATAGATATAAAATTACCATATCTATGGTAGCAGCTTGTATTTATATGAAAGTAAGTAAGCACCAGTTCAAAGCTTCTGGGTTCAAGTAGAGAATAACATCCTGTAGGCCAATACGTCGTCGATGCACGACGGTCTAATGTTTGCAACCAAGTTCTTGAATCGTAATCGTAATCTCGAGATTTCTCCAGCGCTCAACGAAAGCTAAGTCGCGGGAACCAGCTTATTCACAGGCGCTCAGTCAAAACAAAATCGATAGGCAAAAGGGTTCGGTTCCAATGTATTGCAATGTGGATTCACAAGTTCACTTGAGCTTTGTCCTCTGCTGGTTCCTATCCATTGGTTTAATATCAACCAATATCAGCATTTCATTGTGTAATTATATCCGTTTAATTGTATTTTAATGCTGCGAATTATCAATTGTTCTATTTTGACTTAATTTTGTGCGTCCACTGGTTGACTTTTTAAAAGTTGATTTGAATAAGCTTGAAATTGAGAACTTGTACCAAGACTTAACTGCTACAAAATCATAGGAAATCAACGTAATGTATTGTAAATTTCCAAAATTTCTGAAAGCCATACAAAAAGGAGAAACAGGCAGCTTAAGACCAGCTCTACATCAGATAAAAGTCCGCAAGATCCACGTGTGTTGGTCATTATTGGCACATGTATACATAAATTTAATTCCGTTTATGCCTCACTTTATTTTTGTGTTGCAAGATTTTGAACAAATAAATAATACACTATATCAAAAAGTTTTAAAAATGCTCAACAAGAAATACTTGTTTTTCTTGAACCAGTTGACTTCCGGTGTCATATTTTTTCAGTGAGGCACTCAATGTGTGTGTAGGTTGTAAAGGGATTATAAATAAGTTTGTTTTTGAAATTAATTTCACTTATAGTTTAAGAAATTGGATACCATGTCAGCCGAGAAATCAGACAGCAATATGGAAACCTGTCAAGGTCAATTATCATATAGTTTTATTAGTATTGAAACGGAGTATTTTTGTCGTGAAACGTCATACTTCAAACGGGTCATCCTGCTTTTAAGACAACGTGGTATCGTAGTTTATACAAAAGAATTATCCGTATGTCGAAAGTATTGACATAGGTTTTATGTTATTAATTAATGTGTTGAGATGATTCAATGTATTTATTGTTATGTTGGTTTTAAGATGTATTTTTGTTTGGCATGTTTTGTACTTGGTGAAAAGCGGTTAGGTGAGTGAATCATGTAAGAAGGAGGCTGCGTTTTTGTGATCTGCTTTTTTCGGAAGCGGACTTTTCTAAAACCGGCCGATTCTTCTGGCCATTTTATTGAGTACATTTACTCGAAGAGGGAATAAACTCACTGAAAAAAGTTGGCCGAAGAGGATTTCAGAAACTTTCTTATATTGAATCAGTGGTTCACCTTTGGATTGGCTCTGCTTCTTCTAGGACGGGCGAACTATGATGTTGGCCATAAGCTTGGACCACGCCTAGGGCGCCAGTTTCATTTTGCATCCCACAGGGCATGGTCCTTGGGCTCCTTCTTCGCATACTCTCCACAACTTATCTAACCCAGCTTTTCAATGCCCTTGGAACATTCCCTTCACTCTCATTTGCTCTGCACCGTCATTTGTTTAGATCAATTAGGTAGCTGTGTAAAACAGCAGTTTTAGGAGATGCCTGATTACCGCTATATAATTTTTTTGTTACATTACATTTTATTTAAACATAACTTTGAATAACCGTCATAAGTCACATAAGAAAATCGCAAAAATTATACCAGTGCAATTCAGATTAACGATAAAGGCAATTTTTGAAATAAGAATTTTGTACTGTATGTTGCCTATTTGTTGACATCACACCCAGAGTTCCTGTTGGCTGGAATTCATCCGTTTTACTGGAGCAAACATTTCTGAATCTTGAAGAGGATTATCTGATTTCTGAAGAGTGTCAAAAACGTAGCTGTAGTCATTGATATTGGTGAATGTGAATTTCAGCTGCTGAGCCAAATGGAATGATGCCCTTCTGGATGCAGTTTTTCCGTGATGCTGGCATCCTGGCTTCAGATGTTGAGAACTATTCTGTCATGTTCATCAACCACCGCATCCAGAAGCACATGCTCTTGGACCTGAACAAGGAATACCTCGTCGAAATGGGTATCACGGCCATGGGTGACATCATTGCAATACTGAAACAGGCCAAATTTTTACAGTCCAAGGCAGGTTTCATAATCTAGTATAGTCTAATGACTTCTTTTATGCTGCTATAACTATGCCCCACAAGAGAGGACTCACTCTTGAGAACCGTCATTGAGGGCAGAATGGAGAGGAGGAGGACAAGAGGAAGACCCAGACAGATGCTGCTGGACTGAGTGATGATGGATGGATACAGCAGGCTGAAAGAAGAAGCGCAGCACTGAGAGGAGTGGCATTATTGGATGTCTGAACCTGCCTGAGGCAGAAAACCAGAAGGAGAAGAGGAACAAGAAGAGGAAGAAGAGGAAGAAGAAGAACTATGCCCCAGCCATCAAGCGACAGCCAATTCAAGCAAAATCATAGTAAAAACTCTTAATCTGTTTGAGAAGCTCGTTTGAATTCTAATCTAAATCTAATCTAATCTAAAAACTTCTATAGTGCTACTATAATAATGCTCAAGGCATCACCCGCACCAGTGGGGGGCCAATCCTCTCCCTCTGCCGCTTGATCTTCCCGCCAAAAACTTGGGGTCCATGTTGCCGAGATTAGCTTAAAACAGCTGTCTGCCGTGCTGTGTTTGAATAAATAATTTTAAAAGCTGTGAAAGATTGAATGGACTGGTGGTGTTATTTATATGCAGCCAGGGAGATGAGATCATCTTTGAACCAGGGCTGGGTACACCTGTGGGTAGTTATCTTGAAGGGGTGGTATTTAAATACCATAAGTAAGTAATGCATTTGTTAACATGCTACATGTGCATTGGCTGAGCAAGGAATCATATGCGAGTGAATGAATGAACAGATGAAAAATGTATTCAATGTACATGCATGTCTTTATCTTCTCTTACAGTCTTTAAGAGAGGTGACACAAAAGGTGAAACCTACAAGTTCAGACATGCCAGCAGACGAAACTCCCCTACAGAAACGGCTAAGATCAACTCCAACCAGTCAGAGGTCTGCCACAACCACTGTTCCAAGGTCCACGCCAGCCAGCCGGATGGTAGGCCACTATTTAGGTAACGACCCGGGTGCCAGACTCATGAGCGACAATAGTTTGCAGAATCCAACATTGTCACCAGAGCTGGCGAAACGGCTGAGCGACACTTCATCCGATTCTGGTAGGTTGAGTTATCTCATAGAAGACATGTAATATCGTTTTCATAGTACATTAGGTATAAATTCAAGTACTTTATCTGTGATACGTTAAAATTCAAGGAACACGTTTCAGAAAGGCTAAAATTGAAGTATCACGTCTCTGAAACGCTAAAATTCAAGTATCACGTCTGTGATACTCTGTTGTTTATGTGCCTCAGATTTACGTTGCCATGTGACCTTGTCTGATTTATAAATTTACATTTGTTGCTAATTAGAGTTGATTTTTATTAAAATTAATTGGCTATATTTTGTTAATTTTTCTGGAGGTTTTTCAAGTCTTAATAGCCATATATAAATCGTGTCTGTTGTAAAATTGAAGTCAGTTGTGAAATCACTTATGAAAGAAACATGGTAGCTGTGGTACTAATTTCAATTATATTGGTAATAATTTAAATTATGTTGGTAATAATTTAAATTATGTTGGTAATAATTTAAATTATGTTGGTAATAATTTAAATTATGTTGGTAATAATTTAAATTATGTTGGTAATAATTTAAATTATGTTGGTAATAATTTAAATTATGTTGGTAATAATTTAAATTATGTTGGTAATAATTTAAATTATGTTGGTAATAATTTAAATTATATTGGTAATAATTTAAATTATGTAGGTAATAATTTCATTTGTGTTGGTAATAATTTCATTTGTGTTGGTAATAATTTCATTTGTGTTGGTAATAATTTCATTTGTGTTGGTAATAATTTCATTTGTGTTGGTAATAATTTCATTTGTGTTGGTAATAATTTCATTTGTGTTGGTAATAATTTCATTTGTGTTGGTAATAATTTCATTTGTGTTGGTGATAATTTCACTTGTGTTGGCAGTAATTTCAGTTGTGATGGTAATATCAGTTGTGCTGGTAATTATTTCAGCCAGTCGGAAGAGCTCAGTCTTTAGTCGACTTGGCATGACGTCAGTGCCGCAGAGCGCATCAACTCACAGCCATCTTGGTTTTCAAGACAACAAAGCAGTTAACGTTCAAGTTACCGTAAATTCAGCTTCATCTCAGGTGTGTTCTTAGTGCCTTCGAACTGAATTTGAGTTCTTCTCTATTAGATTTTTATTTTATTAGATTTTATTTAAGTAGATTTAACCTTGTTACATTTTTTCTTAATTATATTTTTTTAAATTAGCTTTTTGCTTAATTGGACTTTTACTTAAGGAGATTTTCACTTAATTAGATTTTTGCTTGAGATTTGTGGTCCACTGTGTTATATCTGAATTTACAGTATTACCATGTTTTTTTTTGTAATTATATTTCTAGTGTAATTAGTGTTTATATTGTGCAGATTTATGTGAAAATAATTTAATTCAACGCAGCTCAACATTTATTATGTAATCAGAATGATTACTTTTTCTGTTTTTTTAAAAAAAACACTTCCTACCTATCGATTTTGTTTTGACTGAGCACATACGAATAAGCTGGTTCCCATGACTCAGTTTTTGTTGGGCGCTTCAGAAGTCTTGAGCTTAAGATTAGATTTACTTACCTTTGCACACAGTGTCAGTAAATCTGAATCTCAGGTGCAAGACGTGAGCATGAGCAGTTTTTCCAGAGCCGCTTCATGGAGTCCACTCACCTAGCTCGAACATAAATTGTTGGATTGCATTTAAACCAAGTTTATAAAGCATAGGACTTGTTTTTCGTTGTATGCATGGAATTTCACCTAGCATGTTGTGTTTTCCTGAACAGATTTCTGATCTACGTGGCGTTCTAAAACGACCGGCGACAACGACTTGCCACGACACTGATGACACCGACTCCGACGGATCTGCATGCGAGTATGCAGGTGTACTGAAAAGGTCCAGGGCTGCTCCGAAGAAAAAGCCCAAACTTTTGCCGCTTGCCAGAAATTTAACTCGAGGTAGTTATGCCAGTAATTATTACTAATTATGTCAGTAATTAGTAATTGTGCTTTTACTATTACTGCTTATTATTAATTATGCGAGAATTTAATGACTGAATTGTGCATATGTGTCTTGCCATCTGTAAGGTTCTAAAAGGCGCTATATAAATAATCTCTGCATTTATGTAGCACAAGTTATTAACTTGTTGAAGACTTCTTTAAAATAGTAAAATTTCATCAGCTTGTTGCGTAATGTAGATGTTATGACTAAATTATTTTACACGATATCTACTGTTGGACTCTTTTGATTCACTTGCAAATTTCTTAGCATTGCTTTGAAACTGAAATCTGGCTAACATCTTTTTTAGCTTCTTCATCAGCGAACATTCGATCGGAAGGAATATTCAGCGAACAAGCAAAACCACAAAGTGCTTCAATTAAACAGCGTCTGGGTCAAAAACAGGCATCAAAGTAGCAGATGTAAACCTGTTTGAAGATCACTGAAAAGCTACTAAATGCCCTAAAATATTGGAGAACTACAGCAGCGGTGGAGAGTAGTACGACGGCTCGAACATGCGTGCACATTTTTACGTTATGGCTTTTGATGGTTTAGTTAGTGAAATTGTTTATGTGTGGCCTTATCCGAATTTTTCCCTGATTCCAGCAAAGACTGCCATTGATTTCACAAGCTTCTGAGTTCCAGTGATTTTGAATCTCACAAACATGGATCAGTGAGAATTACAGGAAATTTGTTGTCACTGGAGATTTTTCTAAGTTTCTGTGAATGAGAAATAACTGATGTGCTTCAGTGTGATTTACTTAGAGTTAGTTGAATCTGGAAGGAGATTGTTAGAGTTACTTCATGTTTTCTTACCAAGGAACAGACTAGTTCGGAAACATGCTTGGAGTCTCACTACGTTATGACCAGTTGACGTACTGTTACGTTGTTGAACCATGCAACACGTAAGGACAACACGTCTTGCTGTTGACGATTGAACTGGATGGGATAACGGATGGCAACTCACTTCAGAGAAGAGTACAGGAGGGAAAACTTGGAGATGGAAGACAAGAAGAAACTGTGCTGCTGAAGCAGATGATGGATAAGTGGAAAGTGTAGCTAGATTGGTCTTCTGAGAAGTCAAGGACAAGAAGCAAAATGGAGAATGGATTCCTTGACCTCTCAAAATGGACTGGGCGATGAATGGAGATAGATGGGTTTCTGAGAAGTAAAGGACAAGGCGCAGAACAGCTGAGTATGGTGTCGTTAGATTCCTGCATCTGCTGAAGTGCGGATTACAAAAGAAGAAGAACATGTTGTTGCCACATGATCCAGGAGACATAAACACCCATAGGGGAACTCTGGGAATAGTCTCAGGAAATAAACTATATAGCAAATGAACAATGTTGCAATCACGACAGGCTGTGACAAGAACTTCTGTTCTTTCTGCCTTTGTCTTCTTCTACCAACAGAAGTAGCAGTACTGCATTGGAATATCGGCTTTTCTGTATTTTCTGCTTATTGATAGCTGCACTACACAGGAGCCTCCTCGAATCACTCTTCATTATAATCACTGTCTTGTGGACTGATCTGGATATTGACCTGATTGCGGCTTGTCTTTGGTGCACCATCAGTTGATGCTTTGTGCTTTAGACACCGGCATGTTAGAAGTTACTAATTACAATTACTATCCAAATTCTTATACCATATGGTCTGAGATATGGATTTAATTCAGTTTTATAACAAGACTTGACCATATGCAGCACAACAATCATTTCACAGTATGCTGTTCCCCTTATCCATCGTGCAGATCCAATTCCAAACACCACCCACCATAGCCGTGTGATTGCGTAACAACCATGGACAGGTTGTTTGCTTGTGGTTGTCTTGCCTCTCGTATTCAGATCTAATGATCGTGCAGTATAGTAAGTGCAGTAAATAAATGTTACACATCGTTATAGCACTGGACTGGATGTGGCAGCATTCGGAAGTGTAGAATATTAACAAGTTTCCCATGTATTTCGGTGTTTGCACAAATGCATGGTGGGGTTTGGACATATGGTGAAATCTGTAGAGATTGGAAGAGACCTTGTGTAGAAGAGCACTTGATGTTGGATTGACTTGTATCGAAGATTTAGGCTTCTGAAGTTATGCACAGTTTGACGATCCAATTTATGTTTATTTGACGTGATAAGCCCAGGACTCGAACCCAGGCTGCAGAGAATTGATTGTTAGCCACTCGGCCTTTGGGCCATCTCATGTGGAAGAAAAGTTTCTATTTATGGTTTTGTAATCTGCCGTTAGGATTATTTTTTGTTATTAGTATCATAAAATTCTTGTGTTTTTGCTAGTCTAATGCAACATGCTGAGACTGTCATCTGCTTTGTAAATTTCTATGGATTTCAGTTTGAAATGAGTTTGTTTTGTGTTTGAATAAAGTGATAATTTATTATTCGTTTGTTTGATTTGCACTTAAAACTGCAAGTTTTATAAGGTCAGATGCGGGAGAGAGAAAAGAGGGAGGCACAAACAAGAGAATGAATGTCTGGAGAGGTAACTGAGCGCCGTTGAGGTATGAGCTACGCAAGAGTGGAACGTGGGTGGACGAGGCACAGGATGGAATGATGTGAACACCAGAACTGGGCAAGTATCGGACCAAGGCTACCAGCTTGTTAATTTTGCTCTGCTTGCAAATTCAGCTAGTTCTTTCAAAACTAAATACAGTACTTTTAAACAATCCTACCCTGATTCTGCTGCTTTTCTTTGCCCATACATGCCTACATGTAGGCGTGCAATAAGGCTATGTTAAAGAACTGCCCCTTCACTGGATACAATATGATAGCCACTATCACCATGGATATCCGTTTAGTTTATCACTTCTATACTTTTTCACTCTCCTTTGCCAGTCAATTTTTGTGGTACAATTTTGTAGATCCATAAATGCAGTTAATCGCCCAAAAAGTTCATGTATGGGCAGGGTCGTCTTATCCATTAGGCACTGTGCCTAGAGCCTACGAACTTCATAGGGGCCTACAAAAGTCAGAAATGAGATAGCCTATTGAAAAAATTAATTTATTGATGATTGACCCAAAAACAGAAAAAGGAAATACAAGTTTAATAACCTTAAAGTTTGTACTGAAACAGTTTAAGTTCAGCTGTGCTACTTTAAGCTAACTTTGCGGCTTTTTGCATTAGCAAACATATAATGTCCTCAAATGTCATTTCGCGCATTAAGTCGTTTTCAATGTGTTTAGCTCTAATGCAGAGTTGGCAGTTGGGGCCTACGAATGCAGAATGCCTTAGAGCCTACGACGACCGGGGACCACTGCAACTTATTCACGAGATTTTAATCATTTTATTTCAAGAAAAAATGAATTAAATAATAAATTTATTGTTGATGACCTCACTCTGGGTGGGAAAGTATCCGTAGTGGCGGCAGACGTCGAATCTAGTATCAGGGTCGCGGGCGAAATGGGTTTGACACTAAATGTCAGTAAGTGCGAAGTGATAACACACATCCAACCTAGCAACCTGCCATCTCCTCTAGACTGTTTCACGGTCACATCTTCTGACAATGCTTGTATTTTGGGCGCATCTCTTTCCACGGGCGGAGCTCTAAGGATGCACTGGAGAAGCGATGGGCACAACTATCACTAGGGATTGACCGTCTGGCTTACATATCTAGGCATGATGCCATAATTCTTCTTCGCAACTCACTAAGCTCTTGCACCCTGCTCCACACATTCCGCTGCACACCATGCATGGACAACCCGGCTCTTGACACATTCGACCAACTGCTGCGCAAAGGCCTCACCAGCATGCTCAAATTGGCTCTGACTGATCAGAGCTGGGATCAGGCATCTTTACCTGTCCGAGACGGAGGTCTTGGTATACGTCGCGCGCCCTCGCTGGCACTTCCCGCCTTCTTGGCTTCAGCCGCAAGCACCACGACGTTACAGGATTCCATTCTTACCTCTTGCGACCTGCCCCCGTATGGCCCTTTGGAACAAGCCCGGACCCGCTGGTCAGCCGAATTAAATGCCCCCAATCCCGAGGCCCCAATATCCCATAAACAGGCAACTTGGGACCGCCCACTTATCCAAAAGAGTCTGGCAAACCTCAGAGCCTCAATAACATCCGAGTACCACGAAGCCAGATTTAGGGCAGTTTCTTCGCCACACTCTGGCGACTGGCTTTTGGCGCTGCCTATAAGTACCTGCGGCTTGAGGCTAGACGATGAGGGTTTACGCATCGCAACAGGCCTAAGACTTGGGATAGACTTGTGCGCCCCTCACGTTTCCCTCTGCGGGTTTCTGGTCACTGCGGACGGCTCGCACGGTCTAGTATGCCCTTTAGGCCCAGGGAGAACAGCAAGACACGCCTGTATCAATGACATCGTGTGGCGCGCCCTCGTGAAGGCTGGCTTTCAATCAACTAAAGAACCAGCAGGATCATTCAGAGCCAAGTTGAACATGCTGGTGAGGCCTTTGCGCAGCAGTTGGTCGAATGTGTCAAGAGCCGTAATTGTACTAATATTATTGTAATCATAATTACAATAATAATAATAATAATAATAATAATTCTACTACTATTACCACTACTACCACTACCACTACTACTACTACCACTACTACTACTACTAATACTACTAATAATAAATTAATTTAATGATAAATAAAGTTAAATAATAAATATTTAAATAAGAGACGGGGTATTTGAAAAGCTGAAAATCCCGTTTTTAGCATCGTGTGACACAACGTGTACGGAGCAATGATATATACTCTAAGTAATATAACCTCTTTGGTACGGAGTAATCCAAAGATGTTAATAAGGGATTTATCAAGGATTTATTAACATCTTTGGAGTAATCTCAGAGAAGGGTTTATTTTGGCCGCTTGAATTGAGTTAGTAACGTTCATTAAAATTCACGAATTAAGTCGAATTTGAGGGATTTAATGCATTAGTCACTTTAAAAGATTTTATCTCGATGAAAATGTTATAAATGGGTTAACCAATTTGGCGAAAATGGATTTGGACAAGTTCAGCGGGCGTGGTCTGTGTATGTAGTTCAGGGTGAAGGATCTCATCCGAAACAGGGTCGAAGCCATACGGTCTCTATAGAAAAACGTGAACATTTACAATTAATTAATTCACTGCTGAAATTATTAGGTATAATGTTGGGAAATTTCAAATCACAAAGGAAAGCGTTCTCTAGCTATTTATTGGCAATTAACTGACAAATATGGACAATTAATAACGAGACGCTTAGTTGAGGAAGAATCACGCGCAAAATAATTGGTTGAGTCGTATTCTGTGGCTATGTCAGTGGAGGACTCTGAACTGGCTCTCATGTAGATTGTGCGATGTTCAATCAATTTATGACTGAGTAAATTTTGGTAAATGGGTGAAGCTTTCTACTATTAATTTATACCGATACTGTGGGTTTGAATGCAACAATGGCGCTCGTGTAAAGTAAGCTGGATACCATGACTTTTGGGTTACTGAAAAGCTCACAATTGTAGGTGCATCTCAGAACTTAACGTTTACTTCCCAACTTACACCAGTACCAGATTATGATGGAAGGTGATAGACGACTTGACCAGGGTAGTTACACAAACTCTGCTTAGCAGCTTGAACCCAGAATATTTCGATCACAGATCAAATGCAGTGCTATTTAGGCCACCACATCACACACAATTCACAATTACCAATGTGAATTTAATGTTTTTTCGCAGAGAAAGCTGAGGAAAGTTTCTGAAATGGCAGAGGTTGATAGATCACGATTTATTATTCCAAACGACACACCGGTTGTTCTGCTTAATTGCCTGAAGGCTTTCAGCAATCTGACGGAGAAGGAGAAGCTCTATGCGCATTATCTGTCTCGTGCTGATTGGTACGGCAGCCTCATATGTCTACTACAGGTATTTGCCATAGACTACCATCAGCTGTTTGCTTGGTGGTCCCTTCTACTGAGTGCACATCTCAAGCACAAGACTAAGGAAAGGTAAGGTAAGGTACAGTAATCGTGTGTATCGATTCAATATGTCAAGTTAAGATTAGGTAAGAAGGATGCACATGAAACATCATGCAGCAAGTAATAGAAAGGAAATTAAAGCTCCTTGGACACATCTGCTGAATGAATAACACTGGAGTGGTCAAACAAGTGAAGCTTTGAATGGTGGATGGCAGGAGCATCAGAGGTAGACCGATCAAAAAATGGCTGGACGATGCCAGAGACTGGTGCGGGACGGATGTGCACAGGTTGAGTCTGTTGGCACATAACAGAGAACAGTGGAAATCTACAGTGATGTGTGCGATTGACACCAATGGGCAATGAGCCCATGGAGCTAAAGAAGGAGAAGAAAGTTAGGTAAAGTCTGATAGGGTTGAATATCTAATGAAAATAAGGTGAGGTAAGTCAGTTTCAGTCATCCACTTTTTTGTAGCACTGCTTGCATCCTGTAGTGAGCAGCACCTGCTTTACAATGGTGGTGGACATAAGTAAGGTAAGTGAGGTTTGAAAATATCATTGTAAGGTAAGGTAAGTCTGCATATCTAGTGAAGAAAAAATGAGGTAATTGTTCATTTACTACCTACCTCTACTGACAGCTGTACCTAGAGTCGTGGAGTCGTGGTCTTGGGCGAAAGGATGTTTTGGCTATACTGCAGTCATCGTAATCATAAACTTGAGATTTCTACAGATGCTTAGTCTGTTGGAGGCAACAACTTGTTTGAAAGATGCTTTAAAGACTCTTCAGATACATACATTGTCTTGGCAAATTGTCAAAAGTATTTGTCTGGAGCTGAAATTTAATATAAGCGGAAGTATGTTTTTGCTAATTATTGATGAACAAAATTTTTTGATTATTAATTTTATCATCTGTATATTATTTTAATTAATGATAACTCGACTTGTACTTTGTTGTTAGACATCTCCCGAATCTCCTGGCATTTTCATGCTGCTGATGCGAATATTTCGCCACCAGCCTCTGGACCAGTTGCAACGGCTTGCTTCATGCGTCGGTTTAACGGATACGGAATTTCAGGTTTAACATTGAAACATCATTTAATCTAATCTAATCTGAAAACTTCTATAGCACCATTTTCCTCTGGTCTTCAAACGACAGCCATTTCTTAGCATTGTCACAATCCAGTTCAAGACACCACCCACTGTAGCCATCTGACTGCTTGCATGCTTAATTCTTGGGTCTTGACTTAGAACTAAACCCCTCTTGCCTATCGATTTTGTTTTGACTGAGCGCCTGTGAATTAGCTGGTTCCCATGACTTAGCTTTCGTTGGGCACTGTAGAAATCTTGAGTTTATGATTATGATTGCGATCCATATTCACACTCCTTTGGGTATAAAAATTGTAGATCCTAGGTGCCACGGATGAATATTATATATATGTAAGTTTTTTTGTGTATACCGGTATGTATTTATATATATGAATAATTACAAAAGTAATTCAAATGATTAAATATTAGAATGAAAATTTTGAAAATATTGAGATTAATGACCGTACTGGGATTTTTCTGTTGCAGAGTTTTCTGATGTATTCCGCTGCTTTTCTGGGTAATATGGGAAACTATAAGTCTTTTGGTGACACCAAGTTCATTCCGGATATTCCGCAGGTAAATTGGAACATTCCTGATGTTGCTCAGGTAAATTGGTTAGAAATTGGTGGAAACTTTAGATCCTGAAATGCACCAAGTAAACTGATTGAAAGCTGCAAGTTTTTGTCATTATTTTAGCTGTTTTATTTAGTTTTTTATTTTTTATTTTCACATACTTATGTGCATTTGAACTTCTTTACGAAATGAAATGATTTACTTATCTGATTTAAAACAAAAGCTAAGCAAACTAAAAATCAGAATTTATGTTTTCAAAATTATTGCAGCCAAGTCTCAAAATTGTGGCTGCACAAAAATGTATCATATGTTTTGTCCTCTCCTCTCTCAGGTCTTCTGGCAACTGGACTATGTTCTTTCTATGGTATCTTTGGACAACCCCTCTTACTTGACGCAGCACTCATTATTGAGCTGGTGCCCTGCCATTAGGTTAAAAGTAGCACTTTAGAAATATTCAAGATTGCAATTTATAAAGTTTTCTTGCTTTACATTTGATAAGCTCGGCCACTTGGTATTATTAATCCACGTTGTATTAATTTGGATTACATTAGTTTTACACGTCTGATGAATATGCCCTTGAACAACTGTGTTTCTTTTGTACCGGTGACTTTGCAGTCCAAGTTGGAAGCCTTTATCAAAGCAACTTATGCCTGTGAACTCGAGTCAGAAAGTTTGCAGCAACTCTGGAACAGGGTCAAGGACAAGATGTTTTCTCTTTCTCCTCGGGTGCAGAATCTGGGTCTTGGAGCAAAGGTGAGTTTATACATATCTGGTTTTATTTGGATTAGATTAGACTAGATATTTGTAAAACAACGGCTTGATTCAGTTTGATTTATCAGATCGATATGTGGAGTGAAAGAGGGCATTTGGTTGGCACTTCTTTGGAGCCATAAAAATATGACTTGTTAACAGTGTGAAAAACATTTGAGCTTTTTTCTTCTGCAGGGAATTACGACCTACTTTTCTCTCAATTGCGACCACAGAGATGCGGAAATTGCTCAGGAATTTCTTACAGATAAGGTTTGTCTAATTCCCTGGTTTTCGTCCGTCTTACTGTTTAGGATTGCTTTGTTCATTTTACTTCCTTAGTGGCATTTCACTTGCAGGTTGTTGTGAGGGTCAGTTTTCTGTTCCATTTTTACTTTTAACCTAAATTAAATTGGTAGTTGTCGTTGGCTGTTAAAGTTTTAATAGTCTGGTCCAATCTGATCCCGTCTGATCTGACCTCAGTCTAGTCGGATCTTGTTTGTTCTGATGTAATTGTAATCTGTGCCGTCGGTTAACATGCTAAACTAACTCCAAAAGATGAGGCTTATGACATACGGAGGTAGTGAGTTCGTTCCTCACCTATGTCAGCTGATGTTTGTGTTCCCACGTGGTCTGTTGCTTATGATCCCAGCCTTTTATGTCGCTGGCCGCGGTGGGAACATAATAACTGGAGAAAGTGCAGAGGAGAGCTACCAAAATGATTTGTAGTTACAGGAGTCTGAGCTATGAAGAAAGGTTGAAAAGGTGTGGGCTAACAACATCAGAGAGAAGGAGGAGAGGTATATCTGATTGGAGCTAATGAGGTCATAACTAGAGAGGAGGCAGGACTGTGAGAGAGGTTCTCTGAAGTAGCACCGATCAAGTTAACTCAAAAACAGGTTTAAATTCTTAATTATTGATCTGATATGATACAGTATCAACTGATTAAGGTAAATCCTGTGACTTCTCTAATGTATTGTGCAGGATTTAAGTGCCTACAACACTCGTCTCTTCAAATACAAAGAAGGTGATGGCAATGTTTACGAAATAAGGTTGGCTTCAGTAAACACTGGAGGTTTGTGTTTGTCAACAATTATTTAGATATATGCTGCATAGATAACAACTGTTTAGATATAACTTGAGATTTTAACTGCAGAGATAACTGGTAGATTTAACTGTGTAAATATAAAATGCTCAGATGTAAGCCTTTACATATAACCACATACATACCATTGTGTAATGTACACATATACATATGTACATAGGTACATATATACCAGTACACTTACATGTATATATGTATGTGCACACTTCTTGAATACATATCTACACAAATACATAATGCTTGCATGCTTTTGTAAAGACATACATGCAGACATACATGTTGGCTTTTGAAAGCAAACTTTATGTAACACCCTTATAAATTACCAAATATTCTGAATTTGATCCATTATAGCTGAACTTTTATGGAGCTTCATTTCTTGTTCTGTAGCAGACTGCAACCCTTTGCCTGTTCTTGGAGAGCACAGTTTTGTGACAAAGGATTCCAGAACCGTTAAGATCAAGGTCACGAGAGGCGACTATTCACCGCTTCTCAGGCTGGTCGTTGAAAATCTCAACAAGGCCAAGGTAAGTGCTTCCTTGAATCATATGTGCCTTGGGCAAAAAGTTGATCTATAAAACTAATAATACTAATACTACTAATAATAATAATCATAACGTGCCGGATCATCTTAGGCTGTGGGTGATGATGCTGAAAAAATATGCAACTACACTGTCATTCTTTCGTCATACTGCTTTGTGCCCTTGGCCTTTTGAACTTTGGGCTCAATCAACTAATATGGCCTCCCTTTCATCAAGCACCTTGGCTCACGCCTTGCACAGATATCAGGATATAACAGGGAAACTTCTCTCCTCCATCGACACTGATCTATGGCCATCAGTGCAGTCATCTTTTAATATGAAACAGCCATCTGCAAAGATTAGCATTCCCAGAATAATATTCCCCTAATTTTTGTAATTCTGAGGAAGAAATGATATTAATTTTACGTTTTATTTTCATAATTAGAATTTTACTTAAACTGTCTAATTTTAGGTAAATACACAAATCAGATTTACTGATTTTATGCTCGTAATTTGTGCTTTACACAAATAAATATTTTTGTTGATAATAAAATTTTCCTCTGTGTGATCTGTGAAGGCATATGCAGCCAATGATCTTGAGACTCAGATGTTGACCAGATACGTTGAGAGCTTCACAGATGGTTCAATCGATGCTCACAAAGATGGATCACGATTCTGGATCCGCAACAAGGGACCGATCATTGAGCTGTAAGGTGCATTGTTTTTTTCTGTCCAGAACAATATGTATTTACCTGTTATACAGAACTTTGGGGAGATGGTTTGAGTTTTATTTTGGGACTTTTGTAATTTTTTCTGAGTTTTTGTGTATTTAGTTGCTTTTTCAGTCTGTCTAATGTGAAATAAAGTCTATACGCATATTTCCTGAAGGAAGAACAAGAATTTGAGCTTCAAAAAATGAATGGACATGTTGCTTGTTTTTGACAGGTACATTGGCTTTATCGAGTCCTATAGGGATCCATTTGGTGTGCGAGGAGAGTATGAAGGTAATACCTCCTCAATGCCTTCATGATTCTTACTTTATCTTAACATCGCTTCATGTTTCTTGCTTATGTTAACTTACCTTCCTATTTCTGCTTTACCATTACTTGCCTTCAGATTTTGTGCGTTAACTTAGCTTTGATTTTTCATCATCCTTATCTTGCCTTTGTATTTCTTGCTTCTTGTATTGAGTCAAAATCATTTGAGTTTGATCCGTTTCTAGGATTTGTGGCGATGGTGAACAAGGACATGAGCTCACGACTCGGTGAGCTTGTCAATAGGGCCGAACACTTCCTGCCACTCTTGCCTTGGCCATCTGTCTACGAAAAAGATGAGTTCCAGCGACCAGACTTCACCTCCCTTGATGTTCTCACTTTCGGCAGTGGCGGAATTCCGGCAGGAATCAACATTCCTAACTGTGAGTGTGAGGCTTTATGACAGCATTGAATGATTCAAGTTTTGAATTTAATGCAAAGTTTCTCTCCCTTTTGGGACAGACTCTTGTAGTGATAATAACGTAAAGAAACCGTCTACCTCTCAGTGTCTTGTTTTGCCTGGACTTCAAACGTCCTTGAGCTGAGAATTGGCTGCACCGCATACAGTTTCGTGTCATCTGCTTCTGTCCATCACTCGTAATAACTGGTTGAACGATAATTCAGTCCACGAGTTGATGTTATCAATCCCTGTCGTCTTGGGTCTTGGAGCTCGGGATCCAGGAAGTGTGCCTTGGATGATATCTTTCTCTACAAAGTCTCCACTCTTTCGATGTCATGCAATTGAAATTCAGTGCTTCAGTGTCGTTGCTTCGTGTGGCAGTTTTGCTCCGCCAGAACTTTTTGAGATGTAGCCATACAAAATGTTTTTTATTTACTCAGGACGCTTTTTTAATACATATCTACCTGTGGTTAAAACAATAATAATAAAATATATATTTAAAATAAAGTGATATTTGTGTTGTTCTCAGATGATGACATCCGTCAGACAGAGGGATTTAAAAACGTGTCACTTGGTAATGTAGTGTCTTCCGTTCTCAAGGACTACAAGATCACGTTCCTTGGAGATAGAGATGAGGTTCTTCTCAGTTTTTTACCAATTAATCTGTCTTTAGTGTGGCCTGGTAGCCTATCAGTAACACATTTGGTCAATGATCATGTGGGTTACCAGTTCAACTCCTTGTAACGATCCTGGGCAAGTTGTTTCCGCACGCCATGCCTATATTACTGTGCAGTATAATTTGGTACCGATGTAAGCTGGCAAGTCCTGTGATGCACTGTCCCGTGTCCGGAACTTTGGGATTCAGCCATTGCCAGCTCAATGGCCTAAAGAAAAGGAAGTGAATGCTTCTTCTATGTCTCACTTGTGGAAACTGGGATACTTTACTTTCTTTAATCTTTCTTGTAGGTAAAGTACCATGAAGTAGAGTGTTAGACTGCTCGATTAAAAGGTAAAGGTAGGACACGTGTGTGAGACTGCTCACAAAACTGGGAGTATCTGAGAGCAGAGGTGCTAACAATGACCAATAACAGGACAGCTTTGTAAGCTAGTTTCTCTTGGTGTGTTTCCATTCTTGGGCCTTGGAATTGACTGCATTTTGCATGTGGTTTTGGAGCGCAGACAGTTGATGCCTTGTACACGATGTTCGTTCTGCTTAGTCGCTTTTTTCATTTCGTTCTCAACTTATAAATTATTGGGTACCTTTTTCAAGTTGTTTGTCCACGTAGGCTGTCTCTCTATCTTGTGGATATTGACATGATTGTGGCTTGGCTTTGGTGTGCCATTAGACACCAGCTCATTAGAAGTTACTGATTATTATTATTATTATTTTTACTATTATTATTATTATTTTTATTATTATTACTCAGCAACTAGTGGAAATCTACCAGGTTCTGTCATGTAGTTCGAAGAGCAGCGCCAAAGTTCCCTCACACAAAGTGCCTTACATAGGCATGCCAAACAGGCTGGGGTGTAGAAGTTATAGATTAGATTAGATTAGCTTATTGCAAGTGATTTGTTTTTCTTTCAGGAACTTGTTCGGAAGCTGAGTGTTGCATCGTTTGAGGTTCAGGTCGGACTTCATGAGCTTTTGGGACATGGCAGCGGAAAACTCTTCCAGAAGGTTAGTGATATTCTTTTGTTCTGCTGATTGCAACTTCTTTGATACTCTACGGATCACTTGAGCATCTTTTGATCCTTTGATTATTATTCCATTGATGCTCTGATAGTAGATAATTTGATCGTCCATCATTCCTCTGATTAGGAATCCTTCAACACTGATTATAGCTCATTTGATCGTCTTTTGATGATCTGATTTTGATTCTTTTAATGTTTGGTTATAGGTCATTGAATCATCCTTTGATCCAATGATTATGAATCCTTTGATACACTGAATACAGATTGTTCATGCTTTGATTCTCTGATTAGGCATCCTTCAATGCTATGATTATAGCTCATTTGATCATCATGTGATCCTGTGATTACAATTCCTTCATTGCTATTCATATTGCTCAGTTGATCATCCTTTTTGTTGTCTGATTATGAATCCTTTGGGACACTGAATACGGATAATTTGATATCTTTTGATCCTCAGATTATCAATCCCTTTATTCTACTGGTTGTGAATTGCTTGATCTACCAACAGTGTTGATTTTGATGTGCTGCAGTTTCTTGCTATGTTTGCTCCAGTTTTTTGATGCATTAGGCTGGCTTACTTACTTACTTAGTACTGTTCCACGGACTGACTTTCTTACTGGTTCTTGTGGTAATGGGTCTCAAGTGTCGCTTGTGTTCTGTTTAGGATACGTCCGGGAAATTTAACTTTGACACAGAAAATGTCAAAAACTTAGAAACTGGACAGAAGGCAGGTTTCATTTGGAATATCTCTATGATCATACTGTAGTTGTTATCTTCATCCAATTTTTCACTGTCATCATCATTACTTATATCATTATCTACAACAACAACCACAAAGATAACGTTATCATACAAATCATCATCATCATCACCATCTCATCGCCAATGCCATCATGTATATCACCATTAACAACCTTAAAGATGATATTATCATTACCATTAGAAGAAAGTGATGAAGAGCAGTTGCTTTATGCTAGCCTCAGAGGCAGCTATGGGTATAAGGTGTTAGTGACTACATTTTTCTTAGCCTTAACATATGAGGGCGGTTGGCAGCCCTTTCCATTGCCGCCTGATCTTCTCACTGACACTATACTCATTGTAGCCAAGTTTGCAAGGGGCTCAAATGGAAAAGACATCTCAAAACAAATTTCTGCACTGGTGAGGATTTGAACACCCAACTTCGGGGTTGACAGTCCAGAACAGTAGCGCCCAGAATGTCACACACCCCTATCACTAGAAACATTAGAGATTTGAAATTTATACAGCAACTGGAAAAGGCATTACCAAGAACAGTTCTAGTCCTAGGTATGACCATGAAAAGACAATCAGACAACCATGTAGAATAATGGTAAGTCTGGATAGTATGTATAAATGTACATGCATGCTTACATTACATACAGGTACATACTTTACAGTTACCGTGTTTGGTTGGCAGATTACGAGCTGGTACGAGCCAGGGGAGACGTGGACGTCCAAGTTCAAGAGTCTTTCGCAAAGCTACGAAGAATGCCGAGCCGAATGCGTCGGCATTTTCCTCTGTCTTTCACCCGAAATCCTACGGTTTTCAAAACAAATTCTGTTATCTTTTTTTTATTTTCTTATTATTTCTGGTTTGCCAGAAGCTCTTCTCATTAGATGTGTAAGGTAATGCCAGAAATAAAAATTTGTATCCATGCCTGTGATTCAGTTTAACAGCTGGCACGTTAATCTCATTATTCTTGTTGTTGTTAATTATTGTTCTTATTATTTCTGTTATTATTATTATTATTATTTAAATTTACGGTTGTTAGTGTTAGTGGTGAAAGCACTGAATGTGATTTCCACTGAATGAATAAGGTCTTTTGTTTCCTGATTTTCGTTGTTTCTGTGATGTCTGGGTTTGACCTTGGACCAGGAACTGACCTTCTCTGAGCATGCGAAGAATGTTTGTCAAACATGCTTTTGCCATCTGACTCAGATTGGCGCAATAAGCCTTTTGCTTACAACTCGACTTCCCACTGCCCTGATGCATTCTGTTGGAATTTTGTGCTATCTTGTCAAGAGCAACTCTGAGGTCTTGAAAAGGCGCTAAATAAATTCATGTTTACGATTACGATTTATTCATGGTTTATCAATTTGTTTCATGTTTTATCACCGTTATCATTTACGTGACTCCTTTGCTTGTTTTACCAGCGTCTTTGGTCACCATGGTCACGAGGCAGATGACATCATTTATGTCAACTGGCTGACGATGATCCGCTCCGGTCTGACTGCACTCGAAATGTACTCGCCTGATACTATGAACTGGGGACAGGTGAGCCAATGCCTATTACCTGCTGAGCAAGTGAATACCTGAACAGTTAAATACCTGAACAGGTAGATACCTGAGCAGATGGATACCTGAACATTACTTTTTATTATTGTTATTATTATTATTTATATTATTTGTATAATTGTTGTTACTATTGCTATTATTATTATTATTATTTTTATTATTATTATTATTACTATTATTATTATTATTATTATTATTAGTAGTAGTAGTAGTAGTGTCGTTATTATTACTATTATTATTTGTATTATTATTATTATTTTTATTATTATTATTATTATTATTATTATTAATACTATAATTGTTGTTATTGTTATTATTATTATTATATAATTATTATTGTTTTTGGTTTTCAGTCAGTTTTTTCCAGTTAACTACCATTTATGATTGTCTGCTTGCTTGTGTTATTAATTTCATGTTTAATCTGTCATTTGTTTTGGTCGCATTTTTAGGCTCATTCGCAGGCGCGTTTTGTGATTCTACGCGTTCTGCTGAAGGCCGAAGAGGACCTTGTAACAATCACAAAGACGACGGGTAGTGACGGGAAGCCAGACATTCTCATTAAATTGGATCGCAGCAAGATTAACACTGTTGGAAAAACAGCCATTGGAAATTTCCTCAAGAAACTTCAGGTTTTTTCCAAGAAAATACCAGATTCTCATAATATAATTTTCAAACTGAATTGAAGTTACTACTTGGGTGATTTGTCAGTTATCTGTGCATTGTTTGCTTATGCATGAGCTGTAGTTCTTGAGGAAATTTAACATCTCAGGCAAGTGAAGTCCACACTTTTGAGAGGCACTTCAAAGACGCGATACCATGCATAAATACATATACACCTTAACTTACCATGGAGAATATTAGCAGATTGGATGGAGCACTAGGCTTCTAACCTGGGGAGTACGGGTTCAAGTCTCTTTCCCCGATATGGTTATACTGTAGGGACCTTCAACAAGTCCTTCACTCACAATTGCTCAATGCCATCAATAGCTTAGTCATTAGATAGTGGCACTTACTAAATAGAGAAATAATAATGATGGTTATTATAAGTTATTATTTTTAGGGAATCAATCATTTTAAATATGGGTGATTATAACTACATAACATATGTGCTTTATTTAATTTTTATATGTTATGTTTTTTAAACTTTATGATAACAATAATAATGTATAATATTATTAAATTTGAAAATTCTAATGATTAAAACTTTTTCCGTTTAATTTGCAGTAGAAACAGTACTGACTAGCAACTTTGACTAGCAAATCAAGCATTGAAATTAAATAAATTTCATATATTTATAGCATCTAAAGACATAATTTTATAAATATATTTTGATTTGAGAGCAAGGTGTTTGAAAAACAAGTTTTAATTCAACAACTCAAGGACTTATTGTGGGCTTTAGTTGTACAAGTCAACGGCAGACTACGCCTCAGCGAAAGAGATGTTTGACCGACTGTCCGATGTCAACGACCATGAACTGCCACATTTCATGACTCTTCGAACCATAGTCTTGCAACGTCGACAGCCGAGGAAAATGTTTGTCCAGTGCAATACAACAGTGAATGGTACAGTCAGATGTTTTTTCTTGAAACCTGGTATCTGTGGTTATGGTGAGGATTTGGTTTTTGTGTCCATTTGGTTTATTTTTGCTAAAGAGTGACTTGGGATTGGCTTTGTGAAGTGTCAGAGTAGTTATGGTTATTGTTACAAGTAGGTATGTGTTGTTTTTTATATTTCAACAACTGATGTGCATTCACGTCTGTGACAAGACTGCATGTTGTGTGAGATGCGTATTTGAATCTGTTGTGACGCTATACATTATTTAGATGACATGTGACATGACACGATGTTACTTTATATCCGTGGTTCTCAAAAGTTTTTTTGCCCCAGGACCACTTTGCTGGAGTCAGACTTACAGCGGACCACCTATGGCTATTAGCCAAATGATTTTTATCTAGAACGGACAAATATGACCGTAAGGGTCAAAGCATTTTCACCATGACATGAATAGCAAAGTCACCAAAACCATAGAATAGATATAGTAAATAGGCTAGAACGCTGTCTACCGAACTGCGACAACGGATCGTTATGTTGTATACAGGGAAGGACATTTTGTTATGTTATGCATTATGTGACATCATATTACTTGTTACATTATGTTACATTCTACATTATGTTACATTATGTGACAACATGTTACAGGTTACATTATGTGACAACATGTTATGCTAATGTGATAGCTTGTATCTGTTTTCAGACAAGGGTGAAGTTAAGTTGGTGGAATATGATGCCAGTCCGTCTGGTCTCGTCCAGTCTTTTGTTGAGCGATTTTCCAGTGGAGAGGTGGATGAATTTCTCCAGCAATTGTGGGACAAGGATCAGATGCACTTTGACGATACAAACCAGTTGTAGAAAATGGCGCCATTTGACCGTGTGATCTGAAGTGTGTTACTCCACTTGGCTGATGGTTGCGAAGGGATGGTCAAAGTCGTGTTTTGTTTGGATTCTTTAGCTCTGCTTGTGAAATTGAATTTCCATTCTGAAATTGGATATTCATAATATTACGGGTTTTCCTGTAATTGAGTTTGTGTCATGTGGTTCATACGCTTGATCTGTGTAAATGAATTTATGTAATTCTGTTCATGAAATTTGATCTGTGTTGTTCCATTTGTAACATGGGTCTTGGAAATAAGGTTTAAAAAACTGACCTCATGTAGTTGGCCTCGTGATTTGGTTTGAGTAATTGGCCTCATTTATTCGGTCACAAATGCGATTGGACTCGTGTAATTTGGTTCACAAATTGGCCTCATGTTATTGGGGACATGTAATTGACCTCCTGCAATTGGGTCAGTTTAGTTATTGGGTCCATTTAGTTAGCAAGATGGCATTGGGGCCGTGTAATTGCTTCAAGATGGTTGGTTTCATGTAACTGGCTTCGTTTACTTGGCCTCGTTTAACTCAAATTTTATTTTCCAAAGTATTTTGTGCAAAAACTCATTGTGTTTTAGCTTGCGCTTAGATGAATTTCTTAAATTTTTGACCATTTATTTTTTATAGCTCTTACTAGAATATTTTCTAGATGTCATTGCTGACAATTTTCGGCTGTGACGTATGGTAGTCAGAATTTCAAAGTTTGGATCTGATATTTAAAAGTGAAAGCTTTCGAACAAGTAATCTCTGTAGTTGATTTAATAACTATGCTTGTGAAATTAGTTCTAGGAATTTCCAAAGAGAATAAAATCTCAGATGAAAATCTGTACGTCGGAATAATATGCCAATTTTTGGTGAAAAGGAATGTCATCTTTACATATGTATTGCAAATGTGCAAAATTTCATAGAAACCGCATCAAGGAGACCAGCATTTCCTCTGGCACAGTTTCAAATCAAGTCCACAAGAGCCACGTTGTTTGGTCAGTTTCGGTGCCAGGTCAGAATCCGGGTAAGAGTTCAAACCGGGGAGACGACATAATGGGTGCTACGGTGGAAGTAGTTGGTAATGATGTACGACGATGTAATTTAACTACATTGATGTAACGTAGCAGTGTAACATGCATCTCTATTAGTTTCCATTGTTTGACGACATCTTGGTTCCTATCCTGATTGCTCTTTGGATCTTGAGCTGGAACCGAACCATTTTCATCACGAATAGACAGAGAGGAAAAGTCTGGTATCGCTACAGTTGCAGCTCTACGACTCGCTGATACCTTGAATAAGATGGACGACGAAACCACAGGTACTGAAAGTTTTGGACCAAGGATTGAAAATGGCACTTTATCCAACTTAGTTGAAAACGTGGTGGTGTATATTGCTATCCTTCCTTAATTAGTAGATGAACTGCATATATCTAGAATGAAAGTAGAATAATGCATGCATATCAGACAGTCATTTTGTCTAGTCACAATCCCAAAGCAGTAAAGTAGACAATTAGTCATAAAACATACATCACTTTCTAGACTTGATGGTTAGGAATGCCATTTGTACGTAGGCTAGGAATACTTTTAACGTAAATAAAATGCTATTATCTGTATTTTTCTCACATTCCAAGAAAATGTGTTACTTTTCTATACTGAAACAATTCACGAACAAACAAACTGAATAAATCCAAAGCATTTCGATAATTTAACGGGGCATCCCATTGTAAACACATGGGCTAGGTCTACACAGCGGGTGAAGGTCGCCTAGCGACTGTGGCTTCACAACACGCAGCGTTATTGGCTGGCTGCGTTTTATCTATATCATCTGTATCATTGGTGTTTATTTCCGCTGCCCGTTCAGTTCAGTTAATCCGGGTAAATACAATTTACAAATTAAATTATTTATTTGTAAAAGATTTTAGCTAGCAGAAATTGTTATAAGTGAGCGAACAGCGCGCATATGGATTTGGACTCGTTCAGCGGGCGTTGTTTATGCAGTTCAGGGTGAAGGATCTCAGCCGATAAATTCATTGAAAATTGAACAGAGTCGAGGCCATACGGACGCTATAGAAAAACTTGTACATTTACATTTAAATAATTCAGTGCTGAAATTATTGAATAATCGTAATCCCCATATTTCTATAGCGCCCAACGAAAGTTTTGCCACGGGAAACAGCCCATTAACAGGCGCTCAGTCAAAACAAAATCGATAGGCAAAAGTGCTCGGTTCCAGGTCAAGACCGAAGAGTCAAGCAGAGAGAACAGAATATTGGGCAACTTAAAAATCACGCGGGAAAGCGTTATCGAGCGTTTTATTGACGAGAACGCGACAAATTTCAACTCATAATAACCAAGCGCTGAGTTGAGCAAGAATCACGCATTAAAGTAGGCTTTATTATTCATAAAACGTCACTTGTTAGATTTGATGGTTACAAATGCCATTTGTACGTAGGCTAGTCATCGTAATCGTAAACTAGAGGTTTCTACAGCGCCCAACGAAAACCGCGTCACGGGGACCAGCTTATCCCCCACAGGCGCTCAGTCAAAACAAAATCGATAGGGAAAAAGGGTTCGGTAATACTTTTAACACAAATAAATGCTGTAATTTGTTTTTTCTTCTCACTTTCTAAGAAAGTTTGTTACTTTTCTGTACCGAAACAATTAATAAACTCTGTGGCACAGCTGATGCTCGTCTCTTTAAAGCAATCTTGAACAACTCAAATCATGTCTTACATCAGCTACTCCCACCAATTAAAACCCTCAGTTATTCCCTACGGCCCCACACCCATGATCGTATTATTCCTCCTGCTGACAATTTAACTCGTAAATGTTTTATTGTTAGGATGTTGTATGATTATTAAGTTTTCTTGTGTTCTTAAATACTTGTAAACCAATGTGCGATTAGCTATTGGTTAATAAAGAATATACTTACTTACTTACTTAAATGGAATAAATTCAAAGCATTCCGATAGTTTAACGCGGAATCCCATTGTAAACACATGGGCTAGGTCTACACAGCGGGTGAAGGTCGCCTAGCGACTGTGGCTTCACAACACGCAGCGTTATTGGCTGGCTGCGTTTTATCTATATCATCTGCATCATTGGTGTTTTTTCCGCTGCCCGTTCAGTTCAGTTAATCCGGGTAAATACAATTTACAAATTAAGTTGAATTTTGGGGATTTAATGCGTTATTTTAAAAATGATTTTATCTAGAGAAAATTGTTATAAATGAGCGAACGAATTTGGCGCATACGGATTCGGATTGGTTCAGCGGGCGTGGTCTACGCAGTTCAGGGTGAAGGATCTCGCCCGATAAACTCACTGAGAAACGAACAGGGTCGAGGCCATACGGTCGCTAAAGAAAATATGATCATTTAGCCTACATTTAATTAATTCAGTGCTGCAATTATTGAGTCGAACGTTGGGAAACTTAAAAATCACATGGGAAAGCGTTCTCGAGCGTTTTTATTGACGAGAAAGGGACAGATGTCAACGCATAAAAACGAGACTCCTACTTGAACAAGAATCACGCGCAAAATAATAGGTTGAGTCGTGTTCGGTGTCAGCTAGGCTATGCCAGTAGAGGTCTCTGAACTGGCCCTCATGTACAATGTGCTATGTTAAATCAATTTACGACTGAGTAAAGTTTGGTAAATGATTGAAGCTTTCTACTGTAATATTGTAGCAGTACTGTAGGTTTGAATGTAAACATGGGCGCTTGTGTTTATTAAGCAGATTACCACGATTTTGATTGCTAAACAGCCCACAATTGTAAAATTAAAGCTCCCATGTGAAGTGTAGGTGAAGCACTCATTGGTCCTCGAGTCGACAGTGGACGAATACCAGGGTGCTGAACACAGAGTCGGTGCATCTCAGAACTTGTCGTTTACTTTACAGCATACACTGGTAACAAATTATAGTCAAGGTCACACAGACAACTTGCCCAGCGTCGTTACACAGAGTCCGCTTAGCAAGCTGAAACCCACCACCCACCATTGTTGGATTACAAACCAAATGCACTACTGATAGACAACAATTCGCAGTTACAAATGTAAATTTAATGGGTTTTTTTCACAGGGATAGCTGAGGAAAGTTTTCGAAATGGCAGAGGTTGATAGATCACGATTTATTATTCCAAACGACACACCGGTTGTTCTGCTTAATTGCCTGAAGGCTTTCAGCAATCTGACGGAGAAGGAGAAGCTCTATGCTCATTATTTGTCTCGTGCTGATTGGTACGGCAGCCTCATATGTCTACTACAGGTATTGGCCATAGACTACCATCAGCTGTTGCTTGGTGGTCCCTTCTACTGAGTGCACATCTCAAGCACAAGACTAAGGAAAGGTAAGGCAAGGTACAGTAATCGTTTGTATCGATTCAAATTCAATGTGTTAAGGTAAGATTAGGTAAGAAGAATGCACATGAAACATCATGCAGCAAGTAATGGAAAGGAAATTAAATCTCTGTGGACATATCTGCTGAATGAATAACACTAGAGTGGTCAAACAAGTGAAGCTTGGAATGATGGATGTCGGAGGGATCAGAGATACACCAAACAGAGAATGGCTGGACGACGTCAGAGACTGGTGCGGGACGGATGTGCACAGGTTGAGTCTGTTGGCACAAATCAGAGAACACTGGAATCTACAGTAAAGAGTGCGATCGACACCAACGGGCTATGAGCCCATGGACCTTAAGAAGAAGAAGTTGGTCTGGCAGGGTTATGTATCTAATGATTTAAGGTGAGTTAAGTCAGTTTCAGTCGTCTACTTTTTTGTAACACTGCTTGGATCCTGTAGTGAGCAGCATCTGCTATACAATGGTGGTAGACATAAGTAAGGTAAGTCATGTTACGTAAGGTAATATGGTCTTGATGTATGAGAATATCATGCATATCACAAAGTAAAATTAGTCTGCATATCTAGAGCACATGAATGAGGTATGGCAATTGTTTATTTATTACATGCGTCTTTTAACAGCTGTCCTCGGAGTCACGGTCTCTGTTGAAAGGGTGTTTTTGGCTGAATTGCAATCATCGTTATCATAAACTTGAGCTTTCTATAGCGCTGAAAGAAAGCTAAGTCATGAAAACCAGCTTATTCACCGATGCTCAGTCAAAACAAAGTTTATAGGTAGGTTCGGTTCCATGTCACGATCAAAGGCTCAAGCAGGTAGACAGACGGCTACGACGGATGGTGTTTCGGACTGAAGTGGAGAGAGACAGGGGAAGAGGAGGAATCAAGAGAGGATTTGTGGAAGTGGAGTGTTTTCAGATTTGAGTGAAAGACGTGCACATATTTTACAAGAGGTGCAGCGTCGATAACATGACACCAGTTGGAGGCAACAATTTGTTTGAAAGATAGTTTAATGTCTGTATATAAATATTCAGATCCTTACACCTTATTGTCTCGACAAATGGTCGAGGGTTTTTATCTGGAGCTGAAATTTAATTTAGGCAAGATTATGTTTTGGTAATTGTTAATGAAGATTTTTTTATTATGAATTTGTTTTTATTATTATTTATATATTATTTTATTTGTGGTAATTTGACTTGTACTTTATTGTTAGACATCTCCCGAATCTCCTGGCATTTTCATACTGCTGATGCGAATATTTCGCCACCAGCCTCTGGACCAGTTGCGACAGCTTGCTTCATGCGTCGGTTTAACGGATACGGAATTTCAGGTTTGACATCGAAACATCATTTAATCTAATCTAATCTGGAAACCTCTATAGCGCCATTATCCACAAGAATTCAATTGACGGCCATTTCTTAGCATCGTCGCAATCCTTAATCACATGCCTTTTGGTAGAAACAGCATAGATGTTAGAGGCTACATATGAATAGGCCTATGTACAGTATTTATATATATAGATATGTGTGTGTGTAAATTTTTATATACATATATGAATATAAAAGATCTGTGATGGCTACATTAAGAGCGAGTGAGGACATGTATTGAACGCATACTAAGAGGTGATTCCTTTCTGAGAGATATCGTAGAGGGAAGAATGGAGGGAAAGAAAAGAAGAGAAAGACCTACACAAAGCTTACATAGACTGGGTGATGGTGGACGGAAACAGAAAACTGAAGAAGGAGGCCCAACAACGTCACGAATGACGCCATTGGACTTTCGAACCTGTTCGAGGCAGAGAACTTGAAGAAGATATATATGTATATATATTATACATATGTATGTGTTTTGCATGCATATGAATGATTCTTATATAAAAGTAATTTAGTTTATTTAATATTATAATGAAAATAATGAGAATAATGACTGTATTGGGACTTGTTTTTTGTTTCAGAGTTTTCTGATGTATTCTGCTGCTTTTTTGAGCAATATGGGAAACTATAAGACTTTTGGTGACATCAAGTTCATTCCGGATATTCCGCAGGTAAATTGGAACATTCCTGATGTTGCTTCGGTAAATTGGTTAGAAATTATAGGAAAATTTCATTCTTGAAATGCACCAAATAAACTGATTGAAAACTGCAAGTCTTTGTAATTATTTTAGCTGTTTTATTTAGTTTTTCTTTTTAATTTTCACACTCGTTTGTTTGAGCTTCTTTAAAAATGAAATGATTTATCTGATTTAAAGGCAAAAGTGAAGCAAACTAAAAATCAGAATTGTGATATCAAAATCAGTGCTGAATACTTGGCTATCTGACAAATTCAGGAAATCTTGGCTGTCCAAAAATGTATCGTTTGTATTTATCCCCTTCTCCATCAGATCTTCTGGCAACCGGTCTTTACATGGTATCTTTGGACAACCCCTCTGACTTGACGCAGCGCTCGGGATAAGTTGGGGCTTTGCATTTAGTTTTTAAGTAATATTTTAAAAATATTGAGTTTACAATTACGATTACGATGTCTTACAAAATGAGAAAATCGTGGCTGCACAAAAATGCATCGTAGGCCTGGGCATTTATCCTTTTCTCTCTCAGGTCTTCTGACAACCGGACTTGGTTCTTGACGAGATATAGTTGAACAACCCTTCTGACTTGACACAGCACTCTTGAATGTTCTGGTGCCATGTAATTAGCTTTAAAGTAGCGCTTTAGAAATTGTAAAAATTGCAATTCATAATGTTTTCTTGTTTTATATTTGACGGTTGGCCGCGTGACTGATTAGTATAGATGCATCCGTGTGTGCTGTTGTACCTGTATCTTTGCAGTCGAAGTTGGAAGCCTTTATCAAAGCAACTTGTGCCTATAAACTGGAATCGGAAAGTTTGCAGCAACTCTGGAACAGGGTCAAGGACAAGATGTTTTCTCTCTCTCCTCGAGTGCAGACGCTGGGGTTCGGAGAAAAGGTGAATTCATATAGATCTGGTTTTATTTGGATTAGATTAGACTAGATATTTGTAAAACAACGGCTTGATTCAGTTTCCTTTATCTGATCGATATGTGGAGTGAAAGAGGGCATTTGGTTGGCCTTCTTTGGAGCCATAAAAATATGACTTGTTAACAGTGTGAAAAACATTTGAGCTTTTTTCTTCTGCAGGGAATTACGACCTACTTTTCTCTCAATTGCGACCATAAAGATGCGGAAATTGCTCAGGAATTTCTTACAAATAAGGTTTGTCTAACTCCCTGGTTTTCATACGTCTTACTGTTTAGGATTGCTTTGTTCATTTTAGCTGTCTTTACTTCCTTAGTGGCATTTCACTTGCAGGTTGTTGTGAGGGTCAGTCTTCTGTTCCATTTTTACTTATAACCTAAATTAAATTGGTAGTTGTCGTTGGGCTCTTACGCTTTCAGAATCTGGTCCAGTCTAGTCAGATCTAGTTTGTTCTGACGTAAATGCAAGCTGCGCTTCTGTATCTATCAGCTTACCGTATTTATAAACATTATGTCCAAAGGGACGAGGCACGCTTATGAGATATATGGAGGTAGTGAGTTCGATCCTCACCCATGTCAACTGATGTTTGTCTATCAATAGATGATCTGTTTGTCATGATTCCCGCCTTTTACGTTACCTTATCTTACCTCTCTTTTGTTTGCCTTCCCTTACCTTACCTTGCTATACCAATGCTACATTTGATAGCAGTGCTTGTTTTGTGGCATTTAGCAGAAATTTGTGTCGGATTCTCCTAGGCACCAAATGTTCCAACTTAATCTTCTAGTCTTTGGCTGCAATCCAGTTAACGTCATGCGGTAGTTCCGATTGCTTGTTTGAATTCCATCTTCAGCACATTCCACTTTGGGAATACAATAACTGGAGAAGGTGCAGAGGAGAGCTGCCTAAACGATTTGGAATTACTATGGTGTGAGCTATGAAGAAGGTTGAAAAGGTGTGTGCCAACAGCATTGAAGAGAAGGGGAGAGGAGACCTAATTGATACTTATAGGATTAGAACTGGAAAGTGGGAGAGGTCCTTTGAATTAGCACCGAGCAAGGTGACTCAAGGCCAGAGATATAAATTATGTAAGAAACCGAAGAGAACATTGGAGCAGAAATTCTTCACTGCAAGAGTTATTGACATATGAAATCGTTTGGGTCTCAGTGGACATTATCACTGATTTTAAGAAGAAGCTAAGAAGGAAGGCGGCTCATTCCCTTAAGCATTCCTTTAGCATTCCCTTTTAGCTTGCAGTGGCTCTAACACAGATTGCATGTCTACTGAACGACTTAAACCCTTGCTATGTTTTTTATGTGAGCTAGTCTGGTCCGATATGATGCAGTATGACTGATCAAATCAAATCCTATGACTTATGTAATGCATTGTGCAGGATTTAAGTGCCTACAACACCCGCCTCTTCAAATACAAAGAAGGTGATGGCAATGTTTATGAAATAAGATTGGCTTCAGTAAACACTGGAGGTTTGTGTTTGTCAATAATTGTTTAGAGAAAAACTCCTTAGATATAACTTTAGATATTAGCTGCAGAAATAAACTGTTTAGATATAAACTGTTTAGTTTTAAGAGTTTAGATATAGTGTTCAGATGTAAGTCGCTCACTTGTTTGCTTACACCTCTCATACATACATAATTCCATACTTATACACAAACATGTTTACATATGTAGATCCTGGTATATGTATGTACATTCGTGCACATATTGCATACATGTATGTACAGACACTTGCATACCTACACAAATAGGTACATTAGATACATAATGCATGCATGCATGCTTGCAAATACATGCATACATTTAGACATACGCTTTTGAGATCAAACTTTAACCACCTTATAAGTTACCAAATGTTCTGAATTTGATCCATTGTAGCTGAACATTTATGGAGCTCCTTTTCTTGTTCTGTAGCAGACTGCAACCCTTTGCCTGTTCTTGGAGAGCACAGTTTTGTGACAAAGGATTCCGGAACCGTTAAGATCAAAGTCACGAGAGGCGACTATTCGTCACTTCTCAAGCTGGTCGTTAAAAATCTTAACAAGGCCAAGGTAAGTGCTTCCTAGAATCATGTGTACTTTGGGTAAAAATTGAACTGTAATAATGATAATACAAATGCTAATAATAATACTACTACTAATAATAATAATAATAATAGTAGTAGTAGTAGTATAGTAGCGGTAGTAGTAGTAACAATAATAATAATAATAGTAATAATAATAATAATAATAATAATAATAGTAATAATAATAATAATTATAATAATAATAATAATATGTTTTCCGATGTGGCTGAGGATGAGGCATGATTTTCTGATACCTTTTAACAGCTCCTAGCATAATTTTCTGTTCCTTAGGAATTGCACTTACCCCGAGTAAAAAAATAGTTGTAATAATTAGCACACAGCAGTTCACACTCAGGCGGGAGAAGGTCTGTTCCAGATGTTTTTCTTGCTCCTATGCAAATTTTTTGCTCCTGAAGGATCATATGTATCTGCGGTGAAAAGACAATAATAAATGTAAGGAAGATACTGTATGTAATTTTTAATTCTACAAAAAATACAATAATATGACATTGAAATATATATCTTTGATTTTGTTCAAGACAATATTTGTAAACGTTACGTTTTGTTTTCATAATTAATTAGAAATTTCACTTAAACTGTCAAAAATAAATATATAAATACGCACCTCAGATTATAATTTGTTCTGCTCGAAATATGTGCTTTACATAAATAAATAAATATTTTAGTTATTAATAAAATTTTAGTCGTTTATGATCTGTGAAGGCGTATGCAGCCAATGATCTTGAGTCTCAGATGTTGACCAAATACATTGAGAGCTTCACAAATGGTTCGATCGATGCTCACAAAGATGGATCACGATTCTGGATCCGCAACAAGGGACCCATCATTGAGCTGTAAGATGCATTTCGTAATGCATAGTAACACAGTGGAATGTAAATCTCATGCGTAGTTCTTACTTGTGATTCTCACACATGGTTCTCATGAATAGGAGAACCCTCGTTTTTGAGAGGAACTTCACTGGTAACATCTGCAGAAACTCATTGAATTTAAGCTCTTAATGCCTACGCATATCTAATCAAATCTAAAGACTTCTATAGCGCCGTTATCATAATATCCAAGTCAAAATCGCAATCCAAAATCATAATCCACTTGATTCAAATTCCGATAGATCAGAGAAACCAGAAGCTAAGCTAGGGTGGGTAAATTGTGTAAGTTGTAAATTGGTAAATGGTGGTGCAATTGTCTTAAAGGCTGCACTCTGTTTTATCTTAAAGAGGGTTCCTGTTACGATGTACGTATCGTAATCATAATCGTGAACTCGAAATTTCTAAAACGCTACATAAAAGCTAAGCGCAGGGCACCAGCTTATTAACTAGCACTGCGTCAAGTCAGTGGGGTTGTCCAGACTCCAGAGATGCCATATCAAGAAGCAAGTGCGGTTGCCAGAAGACCAGCGGGTGAAGATCTCGGTCCCTTCTATCACTATTCGCAGATCAGATTTCATCACTCTGGTACGCAAGGTTACTTGTTCTTCCACTGCCACGAACTTCCTCTGTCCCGTACAGAAGTTTTGCTATGGTTAGTCCATCTTTCTGCAATAAGTTGCCTAGCAACTGACAGCATGATCTTCTTGGCCTTTCTCTTCTTCTTTTCTTTAAAAGCTTGTAAAACTGTTATTCGAACGTGCTGTCAGGTCATGAGCGTCTCCGATGAGTTTTGGGTTGCTTAATTTGGTTGATATTTATCCGAATGAGTTTCATTCTTTACTTAATAGTCTTGATTTTTTTGTGGCAGGGACAGTATGTATGTGCGTTTTTACCGAACTTGTATTTCCAGTGTGGAGATGATTTGAGTTTTCTTTTGGGTTGTTTTAATTTGTTCTGTTGAGGTTTTGTGTTTTTCGTTGAATATTTCAGTCTGCCCTGTGCAAAATAAAGTTTACATATTTCTCCAAGAAAGAATGAAAACTTTAAGCTTAAAAAAATAAATAAATGGATATGTGTTTGTTTTCGACAGGTACATTGGCTTCATCGAGTCCTATAGGGATCCATTTGGTGCACGAGGAGAGTTTGAAGGTAGCATCTACTGAATGTCTTCATACTTCTTACGTTATCTTAACATTTTTTATATTTCTTCCTTTTCTTAACTTATCTTCATATTTTTATTTTACCATTACTTGCCTTCAGATTTTGTGGTTTAACTTACCTTGGAACTTCTTCATTTACTTTAATTTACATTCGTAATTCTTGCTTCTTGTATTGAGTCAAAATCATTTGAGTTTGATCCGTTTCTAGGATTTGTGGCGATGGTGAACAAGGACATGAGTTCACGACTCGGTGAGCTTGTCAAGAGGGCCGAGCACTTTCTGCCACTGTTGCCTTGGCCCTCTGCATACGAAAAGGACGAATTCCAGCGACCAGACTTCACCTCCCTTGATGTCCTCACGTTCGGCAGCGGCAAAATTCCAGCCGGAATCAACATTCCGAACTGTGAGTGTGATGTTTATGACAGTATTGAATGATTTGAGATTTGAATTTAATGCAAAGTTTCTCTACTTTTATAAAAATAATAACAGACTTGTAATAATAATAACGGACTCTAGTAGTAATAATAACAGACTATTGTAATGATATTAAATTACCATAAAGAAACCAGCTATCTCTTCCAATATCTTGTCTTCAACCCACGAACAATTTTGTGCCATCTGCTTCTGTCCCTCCTCCCTGTAATAACTGTTCGAACGATAATTCAGTCCACGTCTCGATCTCCTCGATCAGTGTCATCTTGGGTCTTCCCTGAGCTGGGGATCCAGAAAGTATCCCTTGGATGATCTCTTTCTCCATAAGCAGTCTCCACTCTTTCGACGTCACGCAATTGCAATTCAGCGTTTCAATGTCTTTGACTTGCATGGAGCTTTTGCTCAGCCAGAACTTGGTAAGTCGTAGCTATACCAAATGTTTTTTGTTTACTCTGGACACTTTTAAATGCCGAGGGATCCTACCTCTTGTCAAAATAATGATAATAAAATAATAGTAACAGTGATTTTTGTGTTGTTCCCAGACGATGAAATCCGTCAGACGGAGGGATTTAAGAACGTGTCACTTGGTAACGTCGTATCGTCCATTCCCAAGGACACCAAGGTCACGTTCCTTGGAGAAAAAGATGAGGTTCTTCTCAATTTTTTACCACTTAATCTGTTTTTAGTGCGCCAAGGTAGTTAGATTAGATTAATGCCAGTGATTGTTTTTTCTTTCAGGAACTTGTTCGGAAGCTGAGTGTTGCATCGTTTGAGGTTCAGGTCGGACTTCATGAGCTTTTGGGACATGGAAGCGGAAAACTCTTCCAGAAGGTTAGTGATATTCCTTCGATCCACTGATTGCAAATCTTTTGATACTATACGGTTCATTTGAGCATCTTTTGATCCTTTGATTATGGATCCCTTGATGCTTTGATTATAGATAATTCGATCGTCCATCAATCCTCCTTTCAGGAATCATTTAATGCTATGATAATAGCTCATTTGATAACCGTTCGATTGTCTGATTATGATTCTTTTGATGCTTTGATTATAGGTAATTTTTAGTCATCCTTTGATGCACTGATAATGAATCTATTGAGATTATTTGGTGATGCTTTGAATCTCAGATTAGAAATCCTTCATTGCTATGATTATTGCTCGTTTGATCATCCTTTGATCCTTCAATTAGGATTCCTTCAATGTTGTGCTTATAGCTAAGTTGAGCTTCCTTCGATTGTCTTTTGAATCCTTCAATGCTTTGATTATTGGTCTTTCGATAATCCTTTGATCCGCTGAATATGAATCCTTTGATACACTGATTATGGATCATTTGATCGTTCTTCGATCCTCGGATTATAATTTGAGGATCGAAAGATGATCAAAGGAACCATATTATCAATCCATCTCTCATGATCATGATTCATTTGATATGATAACAATACTGATTTTGATGTGCTGTTGTTTCTAAACTTGTTTGCTCCAGATTTTTAATGCACTGGCTTACTTATTTACTTAGTACTGATCCACGGACTGACTTGCTTACTCCTTCCAGTGGTAATGGGTCTCAAGTGTGAGCTTCCTAAAAGGTGCTATGTAAATCGCCAGATACATACATACACAAAAGTGTCGCTTGTGTTCTGTTTGCACTTGTTTAGGATGCCTCCGGGAAATTTAACTTTGACACGGAAAATGTTAAGAATTTAGAAACTGGACAAAAGGCAGGTTTCGTTTGGAATATCTCCATAATCGCTGTTGTCATTATCATTATCGTCGTCATTACCCGGTATGTATGTCATCATTATCAACTGCAACAAACCACATAGATGACATTGTCGTCATCATATATATATATATGTATATATATATGTATATATATACATACTTTACAGTTACCGTGTTTGGTTGGCAGATTACGAGCTGGTACGAGCCAGGGGAGACATGGACGTCCAAGTTCAAGTCTCTTTCACAATGCTTCGAGGAATGCCGAGCCGAATGCGTCGGCATTTTCCTCTGTCTTTCATCCGAAATCCTAAGGTTTTCAAAAAAATTTCTTTTATCTTTTCTCGATTGTTTTCTTGTATATTTTTTTTGCCACAAGTACTGAAATAACAAGTTTTAAAGCTTCGTAACTTGCAGATTACGTCTCAGTCGTTTTTATCCTTGCCTCAAATTCAAGTTTGATACCTGGTACGTTAATCTAATTATTGTTATTGTTATTATATATTTTTATTATTGTAGTTTGCTATTGTTATTATTGTTATTATTATTTATTATTATTTAAATTGCCAATTGTTAGTTAGTGCTAGTGGTGAAAGCATTTCAGGTGGTTTCGAGAAGTTGATAAGAATTAATAATCTATTTGGTTACCAGATGTAATTGCTTCCATGATGTCTCTTTCTCCTCACGATCTGGGTGTGACCTTGGACCAAGGATTGACCTACCCTCAGCACATGAAGAATGTATGTCGAATGTGCTTTTGCCAGTGCACCAGATTGACGATGTTTGCTTACAGCTCGACCTGCCTCAACCATTATGCATGTTGTCGGAATTTGGTCCTTTCTTGTCAGGTCGAGAGCAACTCTGAGGTCTTGGAAGAGGCGCTAAATAAATTCATGTTTATGATGACGATTTATTTGTTGTTTATCAGTTTCTTTCATATTTTATAACTGTTATTATTTACGTGACTTCTTTGGATACTTTAACAGCATCTTTGGTCACCATGGTCACGAGGCAGATGACATCATTTATGTCAACTGGCTTACTAGGATCAGAGGCGGTCTGACAGCTCTTGAGATGTTCTCACCTGATACTATGAGCTGGGGACAGGTGAGCCAGTGCCTAGTACTCACCTGAACAGGTAAATACCTGAACAGGTATTTACCGGTACCCGTACAGCTAGATACCTGATCAGTTTCTAGAAGATATACTAGCCTCTTCTTAGGGTTTTGTCTTTGAGGTTTATGGTAAGAATGTGAAGTGTGCTTCAGTTTAATTTCTCAACGATTATTTTCCATGATTTGTTTCTTAATAATTGTTTATTAATTTTCTTGCTTTTTTTCATTTATTATTTTGTTCTAATTTGTTTGTCTTTCTTTTATTTTGTTTATAAATAATTTTTTAAAACTTTTAAAGCGCTAGTAAAATTATAACTTAGCTCTATATACAATTAACATCTCATTAAATTATTAATAATATTTATTATTATTATATCTCTGTAATTTCTTACATTTATTAATGTTCTCTTGAGTGTCTAATTAATTTCTTGTTTAATCTGTCATTTGTTTTGGTCGCGTTTTTAGGCTCATTCGCAGGCGCGTTTTGTGATTCTACGCGTTCTGCTGAAGGCCGAAGAGGACCTTGTAACAATTACAAAGACAACTGGTAGTGACGGAAAGCCAGACATTCTCATTAAATTGGATCGCAGCAAGATTAACACTGTTGGAAAAACAGCCATTGGAAATTTCCTCAAGAAACTTCAGGTTTTTTTCAACGAAATACCAGATTCTGATAATATAATTTTAAACCTATCCTAAGTTACTATCCTGATTCCTCGCTCAGTCGATGGACATGTGGCATGTTAATAAAAGTGCATTGCTCACTCACTCGCTCGCTTGCTCGCTCACTCGCTCACTCACGCATTGTTTATTTTTGCACGAGCTTTATTTCTTAATGAAATTTAACATCTTAGGCTTATGAGAGGTACTTCAGAGGCTTGCGTGTTCACACATAGATATGTACGTACCATACCAGGGGGAACACTATCCAGTTGGTTAGAGCGCTCCACTTGTTGTGTGGAGAGTCAGGTTCGAGCCTCCCCTTAGACGGTTACTATTAGGGACCTTGAGGAAGTCCTTCATTCGCAATTGCTTAGCACCATCGATTGATGCTTAGTCATCAGTGACGCTTAGCAAATACAGAAATTAGAATAATTATTATAATTATTTTTAGGGAATCAATCTTTTTAAATATGGGTGATTGAAACTATAAAACACATTTGTGCTTTTGTTCAATTTTCACAAGGTAAATTTTAAAACTTTATTTATAATTATATTTGGAAATTGTAAAAATTATAACCTTTCAAAGTAATTTGCAGTAACGACAATACTGACTACAGTTTCTGTGACACTCAAATCGAGCTTCGAAATCTAAAGAAATTTTATATATTTATAACCTATTGACGATATTAATTGATAATTATATTTTGATTTGAGAGCAAGGTGTTTGAAAAACAAGTTTTAATTCAACAACTGGAGTACATATTGTGGTCTTTAGTTGTACAAGTCAACGGCAGACTACGCCTCAGCGAAAGAGATGTTTGACCGACTGTCCGACGTCAACGACCATGAACTTCCGCATTTCATGACGCTTCGAACTATAGTCTTACAACATCGACAGCCGAGGAAAATGTTTGTCCAGTGCAACACAAAAGTGAAAGGTACAATCAGATGTTTTTTTCTGTAAATCTGCTATTCGTAATCGTAAACTCAAAATTTTTGCAGTGCCCAACGTAAGCTAAGTCGCGGGAACCAGCTTATTCACAGGCTTTGTCAAAATAGAATCGATAGGCAAGAAGGGTTTGGTTTCAGGTCAAGATCCAAGAGTCAGGCAGGCAGGCAGTCAGTTGGCTATGGCGGGTGGTGTTTGGAATTGGATCTACAGAACTGATAAGAGAAAGAAGAGAAATCAGAAAAGGATATCTACAGTTACTTTGAGGATTAGTTATTGTTGTCCATTTGGTTTGTGCTTGATAAAAGATAGATTTGGTTTTGACGCTGATATGGTTATTGAATTCTTTATAATGTTGCATCGTTGTTTGCTGATACCTAATCTAATCTAACCTAAAGACTTCTATAGCGCGGTTAACATAATGCCCAAGGCATCAGTCGATGGTTGCTACAAGTCAAAACCACAGAATATAGGGTTAGAAAGAAGGCTAAAATGATGTTCACCAAACTGAGGCAACTCTGTGTTATGTTGTATACTTGGCAGATATACTGACCCTGCGAGAAAGATGGGTAACTAGGCATCATGGACCATTTTGCTAACCCTTAAAGAGCGCAGGTGGTCTGCAGACCACATTTTGAGCACCGCTGCTTTTCTGATGTAATACTTTACAGTATATGACAACATGTTGCATTATGTATTGTGTGAGAATATGTTGCATTATAATTACGTGACCACATGATGGCATGCATCTGTTTTTAGACAAGCGTGAAGTTAAGTTAGTGGAATACGATGCCAGTCCGTCTGGTATCGTCCAGTCTTTTGTTGACCGATTTCCCGGCGGAAAGGTGGATGAATTTCTCCAGCAATTGTGGGCCAAGGATCGGATGCACTTCGATGACCCTAAGCAGTCGTAGAAAGTGGTGCGTTATCCCGCTTGGCTGATGGTTGAAGTCTAAGTCGTGTTACGATTGGATTCGTTGAACTCCGTTCGTGAAATTGGCTTTCCATTGTGAAATTCGATTTTCCTGTAATGAGTTCGTGCGATGTGCTTCATGCGCTTGCTTTGTGCAAATGTATTCAGGTGATTCTGTTCATGAAATTGGATCTGTTTTTGCATTTGTATAACGGGTCTTGGAAATTAGGTTAAAAATTGGCCTCATGTAGTTTGGCTCTTGATTTAATTCACATAATTGGCTCATGTATTTGGTCAAATGTGATTGGTGTCGTGTAATTAGGCTACAAATTGGTGTCATGTAATTAGGCTACAAATTGTTCTCGTGATTGGTCTTGTGTAATTAGTCTACAAATTGGTATCGTGATTGGTCTCGAGTAATTAGGCTACAAATTGGTCTCGTGATTGGGGTCGTATAATTGGCCTAATATATTTTGGTTCATGGTATTGGGCACATGTAATTGGCTTCATGTAATTAGGTCTATTTAGTTGGCCTTGTGCGATTGGGTCCATGTAACTGCTACAAGCTGATTGGTTTCATGTAACTCGCCTCGTTTAATTGGTCTCATGTACCTCACATTTTATTTTCCGAAGTATTTTGTGCAAAAAATCATTTTGCTTTTGCTTGAGCTTAACCGAGTATATTAAATTGTTAACTATTTATTTTTTAATTGCTTTTGCGAGAATATTTTTAAACGTCACTGCGGACAAGTTCCAGCTGCTATGCATGGTAATCAGAATTTCAAAGTTGAGATCCGATATTCAAAGGCGAATGCTTTCGAATTAGTAATCTCTGATGTTTACTTAGTAACTATGCTTGTGAAATTAGTCCTTTGATTTTCCAACGGGAATAAAATCTTAGATGAAAAGCTTTACACTGCAATGATGATGTGCAAATTTTGGTGAAAAGGGGTATTGTCTTTGCATCTGTAATGCAACTGTAAATCTCCGAAATTTCACAGAAACTAGCTTATGCACTGGCGCTATATCAAATCAAGTCAACAAGAGCCAGGTTGTTTGGTCAGTTTCCGGGGCAGGTCAGAATCCGGGACAGGGGTCAACCAATGAGACAACATGGTGCTATGGTTTTACATCGTTGATGATAGAGAATGATGTTGTAATTTAGTTACGTTGAAGTAACGTAGCGATGCAACTTTCATCGAGCCAGTAGTTTCAGTTGTTTAACGACATCTTGTGGCGGCCAGGGCCGTTCCCGTCAATATTCACTTGTTATCGGTATCCCAAAGGATGCCGTTGACAAAGATATATATATCGTCGTTCGAAATAGTTTTTAAGGTGTCTAAGGATAGCATTGTATTACTCAGTGTAAAACGACATCTTCTGGCTACCGAAGTTTGTTTAAAAGTGAACCATCGGTTATTAGTAGTTCCACTGTTTAATGACGGCTTATGGCATCAAAGGCCGTTGCCGTCGCCCTCCTCCTTTATCCAGGCTTGGGACTGGCACTACCAGAAAAACGGCAGTGGCGGAGTTAGTAGTTCCACTGTTTAACGACAGCTTATGGCATCAAAGGCCGTTCCAGTCACCCTCCTCCTCCTTTATCCAGGCTTGGGACTAGCACTACCCCGAATCAAGGCAGTGGCGGAGTTAGACTTAACTGATAATTATGTGTTGTCTGTGAACAGCACTTTAAAGGTGTCTAAAAGAGCATCGCTTTGTTCTACTTTTAACGACATCTTTATTTGAATCTCAGGCTAACACGATCCTACACAAGGGCCTCAAATGGCGTGGCGCCCATTCAAACGGGCAGCGGTGACAAAGGCTGTTATCTGATAAATTAATTGATAAATGAGCAGGGTCGGGGACATACGGTCGCTATAGAAATACGTTACATTTACATTTTGCGGTAATCTTGGCCGTTTTCATCGACTTTGCCTGACTTGGACGCTGACGATATAACGCTATTGAAACAACTTCCGAAGGACCCGTTGTAAGTCGGTAGTGTTTTAAAAATCTGAGTGGTGTTGCTTTGACTCCAACATGTCATGCTGTGAACACATTAGCTCCACGTTCCATTTTCTGCGCTGGTTCGTTTCGCTTATTCCCTGGTCTCGGGCCGTCTTGACTACTGCAACTCGCTTGTTACTATCATTTCAAAAGTTATTTTGATGAAGGTTCAGAGTCCAAAAATGCCTTGGCCAGAGCTCTTAACTCCAAAATGCCAACATATATCACCGATCATGAAATCATTGCATTGGCTCATTGTCGCGAGCAATTTTCAAGGCTGGGCTAATCGTATACAAGACTAATTTTCGGCCAACCTGACAACCTTAACTCTCTACTCGACCAGGTTGAATTGTTGGCTGTGACTAAGTGATTTATCGTCGCGTATTTCGTTTAAAGATTCCGTTTTCTGGAGTATAATGTAGTTGTTAATAACCTTTCTTTCGTGTGTGTTTAGACCGCAGGCAATCGACTTACCAGAAGTGGGTAGGCCTAATTAATCTTCTTTGGTCAATCACAAAGTATCATGAAATGGTTCGTACTTTGGACTAATACACAAAATGATTTTCGATGCTTAGGTCGAATGCGTTGCACCCTACTATACTTCGAAATGTCGATTTTTAGCTCCTCAGTATTAACGTTTTACGATGTGTAGTCAGAATGTGTCGCGATCTTTAAGCCAAATTTGTGATTTTTAGGGCAAGTGTTTTTCTCTAGGTAGGTTAAACGCTATCCTCAAATGTTAGTCCGAACTGTTTTCCAATATTTTAAGTTCCAACGAGTTTCATTTTGTAGAACAAATATTTATTTGGTTTAGGACGAATGGTTTCTTATTTTGGGTCAAATGCTTTTTGATCTTGGGTTGAATTTCGATATTTTCCTAATGCGTTCCAATCACTGGACCTCGTTCCTTCTTTCCAACGCACGCTACAACATTGTCTACGGTTCAGGATTGCTTGTTCAGCTCGCCGTGAACAGATGGCGCTTTTCCGGAAAACTGTTTCTACTTCGCGTTAGCGATACATTTTTTGGATATCCGCTTAGAACGCGTACACACGGACTGCCTGCTGATTGCTTTAACCAGTTATTCTGCTCTCAAACATACCATTCCTTCACATCTTTCCTCTTCGACGAGCAGGTCACGTTGTTCTCAGCGGCTGTTTTTATCGGCGACAGTTTCTTATCTGCGCTAGGCTGAGTCGTGTCTATCCTGCAAGCGGCTGACAACGGCTGTTTCGAATTGCTGTTGCTTGGGGGCGGGGCCTTGACGTCACAAGGCGTCTTCGTCTGGTTCCCTTCTTTGCTCGTTCGGTACTGGAACAGAACGAAGGCGAGCATCGCCAGCAAGAGAACCAGCGCAATCGCTATGCCGAGGATCAGTCCGATGTTCATCGTTAATTGGTCGATCGCGCCAGGCCGTGCGTCTGGAGGGTTGAAGACCGGTTCAAGTGCGGAGCGAGGGGACGCAGGTTGTTCCTCCCTCGAATCGGCAACCGTCTCAATGGACGCGTCCGAGGATAGTAGGGCAACGACAGCCGTCGTTGGGGCCTCGACGGCGCTGACCCGAGGGGGTTTTATCATGACGGGGGTGCTGCGGAGACGCGTCAAAGCCAACTTCCGGTCGTCAGAGGACGCGTTTAGAGCGGAAGTTCCGGTCGAAGAGGAGGAGGAAGAGGAAGAGAGGGTCAAGGATAAGGGAGTTTCCGGTGCGGCGGGGGTAAGGGGTGCGGACGAATGGGGAGGGGATGTGGTGGTAGGGGTTGATGTAGAAAGCGGGGAATGTGATGACGAGGAGGACTGAACTTCCGCCGCGCTTTCTTCGACCGTTGATCGATGAACGTAGACGATGTCGTCTGCTGAGACTACTGCAGCGGCGGAAGTGACGACAACAGCGGATTTGGCGAGATCTTCCGGCGCCAGACCACTTCCGGAAAAGACGTCACAGTCCTCGTCGTCCGGCGAGCAGAGCTCACTTCCGGATCCTTCAGCTTCCGTCAGCGAAGTGTCGATCGACATGATGGCGGCTGTCACTCCGACAAGGTCCCTGTGAAAAAAAGACAGAGCACTTGACGTATAAAGACTATTGCATGGGATGAGATACGCGAATTGTCCTGACGATCACTCCACCTGCATAGAGTACAGCCAGTTGAATGACCTGAGCTCAGGGAGGTGAAAGTTTACGAACTACCGAACACAGCAATATTGTTTTCTTCCATTTTTAAAAATGAATATGTTACGTGTTTCTGGTGTTTTCTGCCTTTTAGTATAAATAAAGACGTTAAATAATTAAAGGCGTTCACTACGTCCGTCACCCGATCTGATCCCATGCAGTGCAAAAAGGCAGAACCCCGCTGTACGAAGACAATTGCACTGGATTAGATAAGTAATCTCTATGCTTCTAAAGTGCCGTTAATTAATGCACAAGACATCAATCGATGGTCAGTGGAAAAGATACCTCTCTAAGGAAAACCGCATTTCGAAATCGCTGTTCATTTGGAAGATCCAACAAGCCCTAGACCTAGATTGGATTTATCCCGTGCTAAGCTCTTACATATAATATTAAGACTTTTGCGATGAAATTCGAAGTATCACGTGTTCTATTTATTTATTTATTAATGTGTGTTCGAGAGTAAAGTCAGTAAATCTGAATCCGAGAAGCGTTATATTCTGTTACCCAATTGAGTAGCCATTCTTACCCGACGCCGTGCGGTTTAACGATTGCCGAAGCAATGGCGTGCACCTGTCCACATACTATAAAAAACCTTTTCTGATGAATTAATTATTTCTGGACGCTTTGGCGCGCAATGAAAGCCCATTGTGCTGCTAATTGCCCCTTGCCTCGTTCTGACGTCTTGCATTGTCGCTGGCTTTTTATGGTTCGTCCGCGATGGCTCGAGATTGCGCCATCCGGCCAGAATTAAGTGATTTATTCGGATCAAGCGGAAAGGGAATCGCGAGTCCTTTTAAAGAAGCGCTGTGTCCGCGTGGAAGCCAGTGGAATGTCCGGATGCTTTGGAAGCAATCGTGGAGACAGTTTAGAAAATTAATGTCTGCTGGATTCCATTCGGAGCGAGAATCTCAAATTGAGTCGTTCTCGGTTGGACCATTAGAGCTTTGGATGGGTTTCTGTTAAACAGCTTTGGACCTGGATCTGTGTTTAACAGCTTTGGGCTTAGATCTGCGTTTAACAGCTTTGGGCCTGGATTTGTGTTTAACAGCTTTGGGCCTGGATCTGCGTTGTACAGCTTTGGGCTTAGATTTGCGTTTAACAGCTTGGGGCCTGGATCTGTATTTGACAGATTTGGGCCTGGATATGTGTTTTGCAGCTTTGGGCCTGGATTTTGTTTAACAGCTTTGGGCCTGGATCTGTGTTTAATAGCTTTGAACCTTACCGTCGTTAAACAGAACTACACAATCACACACTAACGCACGCACGTATGCACAATCAGACGTAGCGACCGAAAACACAGGAAGAAAATTTGAAAAATGTAAATGTACACGTTTGTCTACAGCCCGCGACCCCTACTCATTTTTCAACGAATCAATTGTTTTGAAAACCTTCACCACTGCGCCTGTCTGAATGTACACCACGCCATTTAAGGTTCTCGTGTACGGACCAATCTAGACCAAGATTCAAATCTCTGAAATAAGCCATGACCGGGTCGCAAACTGGCATCCTCACGCTCAGAGGCACTATGATGTACGCTTTAACCAATGCAGCTAGCCAGGCCATACGTCGTAGTAGTAGTGGTGGTTCCAATGTTTAACGACATCTTGTGGAATCAAAGTCCGTTGACGTCTCCCTCCTCCTTAATCTAGGCTTGGGACAGGCACCACCCGAGTACGGCAGTGGCGGACAAAGCTTTTTTTAATCATCAGTTTAACGACATCTCATGGCATCAGCGGCCGCTGACGTCATATAAAAAATCAACAATTTAACAAACAAACAATCTGCACATTAGACAGCTATTTAACACATTTGCTCTTTAAACTACACAATCAACTAACATCAGTGGACTGCGATTTCAATTACTAGCTAAGTATATGCGAAGGTATATTATACAGTATACAAACATAAGATAAATCGTAGTTTGCCGTACTACTCCGTAGTTTCATACTGATATTCAATGAACAGGTATTATGTGTCAGCAGGACATGAACAGAACATATCATATTCACATATGTATCAACGTATTATTTACAACGATTTAACATGTCTAGACGGTGTCACGCCCCCTCTAAGTGATCCATTCTCTCCAATACAATTTCGCCCACCTCTCCAAACAAACGTGTGACTACGCCTCTGTAAAACTAACTACATTTTGTAAGTTATACATGTATGAAAATATGACTTTTCCATTATTATTTTAAACCAAAGACAGAAGTAAGCCCACATTCATTAAGCATAGTCAGAAAGTTTCGGTTATTTATAATATTGGCAAGAGCAATTTAAAGGTGTTGAAATGTAGTTCTAGTAGTTTCAATGTTTAACGGCATCTTATGGCATTAAAGGCCGTTGACGTCACCCTCCTCCTTTATTCATGCTTGGGACTAGCACTACTCGACTAAAGGCAGTGGTGGAGTTCGTTTTTTGCCAACTTCAGATACAAGTTTTACAAAAGTCACTACAAATTTAAGTAGTTTGGATTATTTATAACGTTGGCAAGAACAACTTAAAGGTGTCGAGATTTAGTCCTGGCTTTGTGAGAAGTTATTTAAAGGTGTCTTACAGATACTGCAATTTCCAGTATTTAGCTTCATCGTGGAGACAGTGTAGGAGGAGAATTTATAGGAGGGAAGATAAGAGAAAGAGAGTGAGGAATTGTTGAGGAAAACGGAGAAGGAGAAAGAAGAGGAGGAGAAGTAGAATGATGTAAATGAGAAGTGAATGAGAAAGAAGTGATTCAATGGTAAATGAATAGGAGGAAGGTGAGGAGCAGAAGGATAAGGAGGAGGAAAAGGAGGAGAAGGGGAAGGAGGAGGACGAGAAGGACGAGGAGGAATAAGATAATGAAGAGTAGGCAGGGATTGCTGAGGACAATTAGGAGGAAGAATTAAATGACGAGGAGGAAGAAGAGCATGAGGAGGAATAAGAAGAGGAGAAAGTCGATGAGACAAATGATGTTTGCATAGCAAATGAAGATTTAAAACCGTTCCTACGAAGAGAGTAGTTCGCCTAGACAGTGATCGCTGTGGACTGCGCCGCAAGCGATTGAGTTATGCGGCTTCCCGAAAATCCGCTTTCTCCTAAGCCCCGAGAAAATACCGTATAACGTCGCCAGATTAGCGACTCATATAATCTGTCTGTCTGTCTGTCTGTCTCTCTCTCTCTCTTCGATGCGTCCAAAAGTAAACAATATTCTTAGTGTCTCGCCATTCCAGGATAGTCTTGCATAAGCCTTTGAGTTACCAAAATATTACAAGATTATCTGTTGATTAGCGTGCTCGACTACAAAACCTTTGTTCGGGGGTTCAACCCCGTGTTAGGGCAGAAAGGTTTCAAACTGTCTTTCAATCCACCCCCTTCAGAACAGTTCTTTTATATTTTCTTGTTCAAAGTGTAGCACTAATTTAGGTACAGCACCATTTTTCGGCCTCGGCCGTGCTATGGCGTTATATAAATTGTCATATTACTGTTGCTACTACTACTACTTCAACAACAACTACTACTACTACCACTGCTACTACTACTACTACAACTACTACTAATACTAATACTACTAACACAGCTACTATTATTATTAGTGTTGTTGTTGTCATTATTATTATTATTAATAATAATAATAATATTATTATTATTATTATTATTATTATTATTATTATTATTATTATTATTATTATTATTATTATTATTATTATTATTATTATCCGCAAGGCAAACAGCAGCCAGAAAAAGGCCATCAAAACTGTCAAATTCTCCAGGGAACGACTGTCCGAACGACCGAACAAGGGCCAAAAGACGGATGGCTATAGCGGTAACCGAGGCCGAGCCTAGCGAGGTCCGTTGGGCCTCTTCGGTCGGCAGCCACGCAAGCCAAGTAGCCGTGACAGTAGAGAAATTTACAGGCAGCCTAGGGTCGGTCGCGACCCGGCTGAAGGGAAGCATTGATCGCCAGTGACTCCTTTGGGAAGAAACCCGAGGATCGAGGGATGAGAGGGTGTTGAACCGGCCTTAGGGTGGTTGTGATGATCGGAAGGAAATGCGCAGGGCTTTTCCAGTGGTAACCCCAGTGTGTGTCTAGTTCAACCCTAGGCAAAATTTCAGATTGGAAACTAGAGAGGCTGCGGTGTAGAAATTGCAAGATAATGGTTTTGGTGTCGATTAGATGTAAGTAAGTAAGTCAGTCAGTCAGTCAGTCACTCAGTGAGTCAGTCACTCAGTCACTCAGTCACTCAGTAAGTTAGTAAGAAAGAAAGAAAGTAAGTATGTAAGTATATTCTTTATTAACCAATAGCAAATCGCACATCGGTTTACAAGCATTTAAGAACACAAGAAAACTTAATATGCATACAACATCCTAACAATAAAACATTTACGCGTTTAATTGTCAGCAGGAGGAATAATACGATCATGGGTGTGGGGCCGTAGGGAATAACTGAGGGTTTTAACTGCTGGGAAGAGCTGACGTAAGACATGCTTTGGGTTGTTCAAGATTTCTCCAAACAGACGAGTAGCGATGTGTGTGGTACGGTGTGGTTGGGTAGTTAGGGTAATCGTAATCGTAAACTAGAGGTTTCTACAGTGTCCAACGAAAGCTAAGTCGCATGAACCAGCTTATTCACAGGCAACTCCGCCACTGCCTTGTTTGGGGGTAGTGCCAGTCGCAATACTGGATGAAGGAGGAAAGCGACACCAACTGCCTTTGATGTCATAAGCTGTCGTTAAACACTGGAACTACTACTACTATTCACAGGCACTCAGTCAAAGTAAAATCGATAGGCAGGAAGGATTCTCCAGAGTACAAAGTGTGTAAATCAGAATCTCGAAAATTCGTTCTGCCTTGACAGGGTTTGAACCTCCATCCTCTTGGCTGATAGTATAGCACGCTAACCATTAGTCTATCGCGCACCCTAACCGCTAACCCCCCCCAAGTCCGCACTAGGACGGAGTCCCGTACTGTACGCCCCCTTCATGTCGGGCTTCTTCATAACTACGTGAGATGAATACAGACACGGGTGGCGAAGCCCCCTCGCTTTCCTTGCTGTGTCGCTGGGCCCCCTCCTGGCCGGATCACCCGCCTTCCGCCCGCTTACTGGGGCGGTAAAGGCAGTGCGTCGATCAGCGAGGTGTAATTCTTTAAGATTTGTTGTTCCCTCTGCTGCAGTCCATCGTGGTCAGTTCCGCTTGTCAGTGGTCAGCGTATGCTTATTATACGCCCAGTCGCAGAGCCGTGCGTCCACCATCCATTACTTTCGCCTGACGGGCCGCAGGATCGGTTCTTGAAACTAGGGAGCGTCTGTCATTGACCTCGGTCGAATGTAGGGCGCGCTCAATCAAGTGTAGAATGATCCCTGCACGCGATGGGTTTGTTCAACGGCGAAATGTGATTGGTCGGATTATACGGTTTTTGACGTCAGCTGACAGCGGCGTCATGAATTAATTAGGGTTTCATGTATGAATAATGTATCAGTGTTGTTATTTTATATAAGATTGTTGACGTGGAATATTATTATAGTTGCTTTAGTCGTATCTCAAGAATACTTCTTTTTGCAATAAAATTGTAGATATCAGCTGCATCAAGTAAATCGTATCTAAATCAAAATCAGATAACTATAATTCTTTACTTAGAAGCGAACCCCTTCACACCTCTTTTAACTTTGTTAAAGTTAAACAGAAACTACCATACCAATCCCTGGCCTTCACATAACAAACGAAGCATTCCCACCGAACTCCGGTAAAAGAATACTTAAAAAAACAACTACTAATCGATGTTTAAGACTTCAATCAAAAAAGTTACGCTATTGTCGATACCATCGGGGGGTATGGCAGCCCTTCGGATGTCGTCAAAAATAGCGGAGTTGCAGTGCCACATTACACACCTTAAAAACGATTACATAGGACGCTATATATTCGCTAATTACGTTTAATCCCAGGTCACAGTCATTGAGGCTTATGTTAACGCTAAAGTCGAGTCGACGTCAACGGCCCTGGCAGCTACAAGATGTTGTTAAACAACTGAAATTAAAATTCAAGAAATTAAACTAAACAGTGATATACCTCTATCTTTTTCAGTAGGTACCATATCGTAACAGACTCTACCTTTCAAAACTATAGTCTGATTAAAATCAGCTGCCACTCTAGATTAGGTTACCACATACTTTTGTGTTCGCGCGTGGTAAGATTGGATAAGTATGTAGGTATATCTCAAACTTCCTCACCTCGTACCACTTGTAAGAATGCATGGTAGCCTATTAATAGGACACGGTAGCTGATTGGTTAAAGCACTTGGCTTGTAACGTGGAGAGTACGGGTTCGAACCTTCTCTGAGACGGTTACTGTCTAGGGACCTTGAGCAAGTCCTTCACTCACAAATGCTCAGCGCCATCGATAGATGCTTAGTCATTAAATATTGCCGCTATATAAATACAGAAATAACATTGCTCGATAATATGTTCACCATACATACGTGGTATGCAGTTGGGAAGGGTATATTATAGTTTGGAGGAAAAGGTAACAACATACTATATGTAGACATGGTATGTAGTTACCTTTGTATGCTTTTAAAAGGCGCTGTATAAAGGTTCAGGTACAATATACATGCATGCATACATACATATATAATACATACATACATACATACATACACACATATATACATGATAAAATTGTATGAGGTATGTAGATACCTCTCATTCTAGATTAAGGGCCACCACATACCTCAACAAATACCACTTTGGTGCGTGGTAGCATTAACACTCACTGAAGGCCAGTTGTCAATGATGTACCACTAATATTGCATACTACATACCAATGACTGAAAGGGAAAGGTTACGAAATACCACTTGTAGCACATGGTACATACCTTTGATTGGATAAATTGTCACCACGTACCACTTACAGGCCAGGAAATATACCTCTGATTGCAGAAAGTTCTCACCAAATACCACTTGAAGCACAGGAAAACTTAGACTTAAAACTAATGGTACATACCACTTGGAATGAATGGTATATAAAAATACCCCTTGTAGCACAGGAAAAATAAGAGTCACAACTCGTGGTACATACCACTTGGAACGAATGGTATATAAAACTTGTAGCACATGGTAGATACCTCTGATTGGATAAATTGTCACCACGTACCACTTATAGCCCATGACATACTTTTTGATTGCAGGAAGTTGTCGCCAAATACCACTTGTAGCACAGGAAAAATAAGACTTATAACTATGGTACATACCACTTGGAACAAGTGGTATATACAAATACCACTTGTAGCACAAAAGTAATGGTACATACCACTTGGAACGAGTGGTACATAAAACTTGTGGAACATGGGTACATACCTCTGATTGGAGGGAAATGGTTGCCGGCTAGACAGACGAGCCACTGGATAGACAAAGGCGTCCGTGTGACGTGTCGGGTGCAGCCATGCGCAGTCGTTCGGACAACCGGAAGAAGAACCGGAAATAATCAGGTCGTCTGTCGCCCTCTGTCGAGAAGAAACGACTTTCTGTCAATTAAGAACAAACGGCGTCCGATCATACGCCACGTCACCGGAAATTGCGTCATGCGCAGACGACAGGTAAGGACTCGGTGGGGCTTGGATCGAAAGGATCGAAGGGATTGCAGAGGGTTAGAGGAAGGATCGAAGGGATGGGGTTGAATAAGGGGAAGGATCTCAAGAATCGAAAGGATCGAAGGGATTGGCGTGGTTTAGAGTAAGGATCAAAAGGATCGAAGGGATTGAAGAGGGTTAGAGGAAGGATCGAAGCGATGGGGTTGGGTTAGGGGAAGGATCTAACGAATCAAAAGTATCGATGGGATTGTCGTGGATTAGAGTAAGGATCAAAAGGATCGAAGGGATTGAAAAGGGTTAGAGGAAGGATTGCAGGAACTGAGGTTGGGTAATTAGAAGAATCGAAGAGATTTGGGTTAGGATCGAATGAATTAAAGCAAAGGAGTACTTTTGGGTTTAATTAGAGTACATTGTGTCGCAGGACATTGTATCACGTTCAAACGTAATAATTACACCGTAAAACTGTATCACAGTTACATTCCATCAGGCGAGACAACAGATTTGACTTAGTAAGAAATTAAATTCCTCTCCGTTGAACACACACAGCTACCGTCTAAGTTCCCCAGCTGGACACCGACGGGGTTAGGCGAGGACAGGGCAGATGACCTTCACCCTAGCGACGACATAAGAAAAGTACTTCCGCTGTCCCAGACCACCGAACGGCTGAGCGCACTCGGTTCACGAGGCAACGGCTCTACCACCTTCTCCCCCTCGACACAAGGCGGCGCCAGTCGCCTCTCTAATTTTCACAGTCGACTCCTTCCTTGTTTGTGCTTAGTTTGTTTTCCTCCTTCTATCCGTTCGTTTCAGCCTCCATCTTATCCTAGTCCTTCCATCACTCATTGTTTCCCTCCGCCCTCCTTCGCTCACTCGTTCCTTCTCTCCCTTTATCCATCCCTCCTTTCCACAATTCTCTCCTTTCTTCCTTTCCTACTTCCTTCCCTCCTCTCTCTTTTTCCATCCCTCTTTCATTCCATCCTTCCCTCCTTCCTTCCTTCCGTTCCTCTATCTCCTTCCCTCCTTCCTTTCCCATCTCTCATCTTCCCCCTATCCTTCCCTTTCTAGCTCCCTCCCTCCCTCTCGTTCTTCTTACCCTCCCTCTCTCACTCCTCCCTTCTCTCTCTCTCTCTCTCTCCTTCTTTCTCTCCCGTCTTCCATCATTCCTGTCCTTGCTTATTCCTCCCTCCCTCCTTTCTTCCTTCGCTAATTTCCTTCTTCCTTTCCTCATTCTTTCCTCATTCGTCTTCTCCCTTCTTCTCTATCCTTCAGTCGTTCGTGTCCTACGTCTGTTCATCCCACTGCGCTGGCAGTTAATAATTCGCTATGATTGCCGAGACGGTTGTCAGTCACGACAACATCCGTGAAATTGGTTAGCTTCGGCCTCCCTCCCTCATCCCTCACGACCCTCACCTTGTTTTGCTTTTCTTCCTCTATTACCGCCCTTCCTCTCCAACTTCAACCTTCCTTCCCTTGGTCTGGAGTTCACTATCATCTTCCGTGTCCTCCTTCAATCTCTAGTCCCCAATTTTTATTTTTTGTGGTCTAATTATCTTTTTGGCTCCCACTTTTCTTCATTTCCAAGTGTTCCTACCTTCTTCCAACCCTTTATTCTTCCTTTCCCTCCTTGCACTCGCTCCCTCCCTACATGTTGTTTTTCTTCGTCTATTTCCACACTGGCTTCCATCTTCCCTCACTCCCACGTTTTCCATATTTTCTTCTATTCAAAAACACAAGAAGTAGGTTTTAGGCTTGTTGGGTTTTAAAAAAACCAGTTACCCATTAAAGCCCCAAATTATATTTTTAGCTTTTTCTCTCTGGTTGTATTGATAAAAAGAGACAAGGATTCCTACTTTAATATTTTGGTTGAAAACAAATTGTAATAAATTGTAAGGTCGTGTAGGTTGTCAGAGCGACTACGATGTTCAAGAGAGCAATTCTATACCTCCCAGCACCGCGGCAATGAGTTGAACATTCGATGCGCAGCAATAGTTCCGTCTATGTCGCCTGGGAAAAATAAATAACCCATAAACATAAAAGCTATTTTTTTCTTTCAGAAAATAGATGTTTTGCATCCCGGGAAACGTAATAAAACTCATGAACCTAAAAACCTATTTTTGCATGCAGCCTGGGAAAAATAATAAACCCATAAACATAAAAACCTATTTTTTCTTTCAGAAAATGGGCATTTTGCATCCCGGGAAAAGTAATAAAACTCATAAACTTAGAAAAAAAATTTCTTCTTTTAAAACGAAGGTTTTTTGAGTTCCTGCTTTTCATTCAAGTCACGACTCAAGACACATCTTTTGAAGATATCTTATGACCGAAGTCGTTTTTTGAACTCATATATAGCGCTCTTTTCTTCGGCCTCGGCTGTGCTACTGCGCTGTATAAATTGTCTATTATTATTATTATTATTATTATTATTATTATTATTATTATTATTATTATTATTATTATTATTATTATTATTATTATTATTATTATTATTATTATTATTATTATTATTATTATTATTATTATTATTATTATTATCATTATTATTATTATTATCATCATCATTATCATTAGTATTAGTAGTAGTAGTAGTAGTAGTAGTAGTAGTAGTAGTAGTAGTAGTAGTAGTAGTAGTAGTAGTAGTAGTAGTAGTAGTAGTAGTAATGGTAGAAGTAGTAGTAGTAGTAGTAGTTGTTGTTGTTGTTGTAATTCTTTTTTATCACCTTAATTTTCAACTTTATGCCCATAGTTCCCCCTCAGCTTCCAGTCTCTCTTCCTTTGACATTTTTAGCTCTATTTTTCCCATCCCTTCTTCTCCATCTGTCTCTTACCCTTTTCCATCGTCCTGTCTTCTCTCGACGCCCCATACTTCCTCCCCAAAAACGCCCCAACGTCCAGCCCTGTCGTCCTGTCAGATGCAGTATTGCCTGTGTTAAATTAAAGGTACAATCGCATCGAGTGGAATACGATATCAAATTCAAGGTTGCTCGTTTATATAGCGCCTACTTAGAAAAATAAAGTTGCCAGAGGTCATGCAGTGGCGGGAACTGGATTTATGCCTATTGACGGCAGTCCAGGAATATGAAGCATTCTTCAATAATGCAATGTATGTATGTATACATGGATGTATGTATGTATGTATGTATGTTTATATGTATGTATGCATGCATGTACGTAATGCCTGCATATAACTTTATATAGCGCAATTCTAGAACTTCATAAGGGCTCTGATAAAGCAATGTAATGCTACTTGAATTTGTCATAGTTGTTACGGTTACGCATAAAACAATTATTTGTCTAGCCTTGAGTTATTACTAACTCACCAATAATTTACTTATACAGTAGTTCCCAGTGTTTAACGATGTCTTGGCTGCCATTGACATCGACATTTCCGCTGTAGCGAGAGCAAGCGTTAACGATTAAGCAGTTGAAAAATATAGCCTCGGCTGCACAGGTTTTAAAGGTGTCTAACCGCTCAGGTTAGTAATATCCAACATATACAATCAAGCAAATTGTAATCGTAATCTCGAGATTTATACAGCGCCCCACGAAAGCTAAGTCACGGGAACCAGCTTATTCACAGGCGCTCAGTCAAAACAAAATCGATAAGCAAAAGGGTTCGGTTCCAGGTCGAGATCCAGGAGTCAGACAGTCAGACGGCTACGGTTGATGGTGTTTGAAATTGAAGCGAGAAGAGAGAGATAACGGGAAGAGGAAGACTCGGGATAAATGAGATTCTTGTATAAGACTTAATTTAAATGTGACAATTTAATACACAATATTCAAAGAATCACTTGAATCCGTCGACAGCCTTGGGAGCCATAAGACGTCTTTAAACACTCGACGTTGCTGTTAAGTTAATAGAAGACACCTTTTATTCGATTTCTTAAATACTATATAAAACTCGTTTTGTTTTGACCGTTATTGGTTTTTTATATGATGTACGTTATGTGAAGCTGGAGTTCATCACTGTATCTGAACAATTGCAAAGCGCTATTTGAGGACCTCCTGAAAACGGTGCATAGATTCAATCTTATCCGACGCGGTGCGATTTGGCTTTGATCGCGGCAGACGAGGCACGTTAGCCGTGAGGGGAAAATACGCCGTCATCTTGTCTGTGAGCATGCGCAGAAAATTTAATTTTCCGACGTCGGGGTCGAGCTACGCCCAGCTGCTACCGAACCGGTTGACGGTTCCTGAGACGGGCAGACGCTCACCCCCCCATTCTATGCGTTGAATGGGATTGGGTGCCGGGGGGTGGGTGAGTGCGTGAGTGATGTGGACTCTTGGATTTCACGGAGGCTTCGATGCGGTGGAGAAATGGAGGAGAAATGTTTAGCTCAGCGATTGCTGTGGTAGAATTAAACACTGCAGAGGTAATGTATGTTATGGTAGGGTGAGGCGAGGTAAGATAAGGGTTTTGGTATGGTGAGCCGAGGTAAGGTGGGGTATAGTATGTTGAAATGATTTCACGTAAGGTAAGGTAAGGACTGACCTAAATGTCATTTAAAGCTAAGAGCAGTGCACCATTCACGAGCGCTGCGTCAAGTCAGTCGGGTTGTCCAAAGATACCATGTCAAGAGCCAAGTCCCGTTGCCAGAAGACCAGAGAGAAGGGGAGAGGAGTTGTTAGGGTGAGTTTTGTATAAACTGAGAGAAATGGCAAGATTACGGCAGATTTGAAACTTTCCGCACCTTTTGAATAGATAAAAAATCAGAAGAGAATCGAAGTGGTAGCAGCAGTTTTAGTCGACCCTAGTGGCCTCTGCGTTGCAGTACGATTGTTTGCATCGGGAAAGTTACTGACCTTACCTCACCTCACCTCACCTTAGCTTACTTACCTTATCTCACCTCAAGTACCATCCCTTATTATCGTCTGGATCTATTTGTTCCTCGTGTTAAGTCCTCGTTTGCTCAGCAGAGGGCTTTTGCTGTTGTTGGCCCATCTCTATGGAATGAACTTCTGCTGTCGTTTCGTGCAAGGGTCACTGTTGGAGATAGAGCTCAGTCAACTCGTTGTTTAAAGACGTTCTTAGTTCCCAGGGGTTCTCATGCTGGAAGCGCTTCTGAGTAGTTTGTTCTGTAAGAGGCGCTATATAAGTTACCACTGGCCACTCGAACTAGGAAATCCGACCATACCACACCCGTGCTTCAGGACCGACTTCAGTGACAAAGGATCGGCGAGCGCATTCAATTCAAACTTTGTCTTCTTGTGTACAAATGCCTGAACAACTGTGCACCACGCTATCTTGCAGACAGAATCAGGCAACTATCTGATGACCCCAACCGAATGCGACCACGATCATCAAAGTCCGCCAATGTCTTTGTACCAGCAACTAAGACTAGAATGGGTGATCGCGCCTTTCGGGTTGCTGGTCCGCGCGCCTGGAACAGTCTTCCGGCATCCATTCAGGAGTCCAAAAGTGTCAACCTCTTTAAAAATCAGTTGAAATCCTATTTACTTCATAACTCTTAGTTCTTGGGCTGACTTTTGACTTTGTAAAGCACCCTAGAAGTAGCATGCTACTAACGATGCTATATAAATTGTCGTAATTACAATTACAATTACCAAATATTATACAATACACATGCAATACAATCCATTAACTGATCGTACTTCACTTCTTCATATATTACCTTACCTCATCATTCATTACCTTACCACGCAAGACAAATGCGATTATCCTATCGATGTCCTGTAGCAGACGACATCTTGTTCGATAATTCTGTGACGAAATTGAATCCACGGCTTGGGGACTTTCAAATCGCTTTTGGGGGTTACGTCTTGGGAAGGGGCCCCGGAAGGGTTTGATGTGGTGGAGGGTGTTGTGTAGATCCAGGGAGCTGGTCGCCGGGGGCACAGCTCTCCAGCCACCCGGGGGAAATTGGCGCGATCCGCACTGATGGAGTTCGCGACAGTTTGACGGTAGTACACATATCATCTTGCTAAGCCGGCGTTGAGAAACGAGCGTTCTATCGATCAGCACCCTATCTCTTTCCCACCCGGCTTCTCACCACCCCTCCTGTCTGCATTCCCTGGAGGATGGGAGGAAAGAAGGGCGCCAGAGTTCTACCTCTCCTCCGTTTCTTCCTATCCTTATTTCCATCTTCTTCACTCTGACTCTCTTTCTTCCTTTCCACGATCATGCAGTCCCTCTTTCTCCATCCCTCTAAACTTCCTTTTCCCCATGTTCTATACTTCCACTCGTGCCTCGGTAATCTGTTCCTGGCTTCCTGCCTCTTTTCCTCCTCCCTTGATTGCCCTCTGTCTTCTTCTCTGCCTCCATCCTCGTTCTTTTCCTCTCTGCCTCCCTGCTTTACTCTCTGTCTTCGTCCTTTCCTCTCTACCTCCCTCCTTTTGTCCCTCCCTCCTTGCCTCTCTGCCTCCCTCTCTGCCTTTCTCCCATCCTGCATCCCATAATGCCTACCTCCTTGTCAGCCTCCATCCCGCGTCCCCCGTCGCAAGGAATAAGTGACAAAATAGCGGACCCTGTGAAAATCAATCCCACATTAGTCGACACACAGAACGACAGTCGGAGGAATCTGGTAGAACGAGAAGACAGACAAGAGAAACTGAAGACAAAGGAAGGAAGGACGGAAAGAGGGAAAAGAAGAAGGAAGAAAGGAAACAACGAAGAAAGGAAGGAAAAAGCGATAAAGGTGAATATTCAGTGGTTCATTGATAAGCACTGTCTTCAATGGACGACTATTTTAAATATTATCTTGTGTTGAACGACATATTGTGGCTGCCAGTGCCGTTGACGTCGATCTGATTAACGCTGGATAAACAGCCAACAGACGCCGTCAACAATTATATAGAGATCTCCAAAATGATTTTAGGGTGTCTAAGCACAGCTTTGTATTACACGGTGTTCAACGACATCTTGCGGCTCCCAGAGCCGTTGACGTCGACCTCACCATTGCCTCACGGTCATTATAAATACTGTAGAATCAGGACGATTCAATTAGTTAGGGCGAGTAGTAGCATTTCTAGTAGTTTCACTGTTTAATAGAAGCCACATTTAGACACCTTTAATTCGCTTTCTTCGTATGGCATCAAAGGCCGTTGACGTCGCCCTCCTCCTTTATCCAGGCTTGGGACTGGCACTACCTATAAAAAAAAGGCAGTGGCGGAATTATAAACGAAATTCAATGGAGCTGGTTTTTGCATTCCATCGGTTAAAGGAGTTTGAAAGGTGTTTAGAGACCATCGCATTATTCAGGGCCGTGGTTAAAATCGGCTCAGTTTGGCTTACGATAGATGTATATGCAGCTGTAATCCACAAGAGTGTCCAAACGCGAATTAGTACTATTGATCTATGCAAGTTTTTCATTGTTCGTAATAATAATAATAATAATAATAATAATAATAATAATAATAATAATAATAATAATAATAATAATAATAATAATAATAATAATAATAATAATAATAATAATAATAATAATAATAATAATAATAATAATAATAATAATAACAACAACAACAACAATAACAACAACGAGGTCGGTCTTTCGTCCTTCATTCTATCAATCATTAATATTCATCATTATTACTATGGTGATTAATATTGCTATTATTATTGCTATTAATATTGTTTATTATTATTATTATTATTAGTAGTAGTAGTAGTAGTAGTAGTAGTAGTAGTAGTAGTAGTAGTAGTAGTAGTAGTAGTAGTAGTAGTAGTAGTAGTAGTAGTAGTAGTAGTAGTAGTAGTAGTAGTAGTAGTAGTAGCGGTGGTAGTCCCAACTGACATGTCACAGATAATATGCAATTCTCTTCAGCCTCCCTCTGGTGATGGATGTCTAAATTCGGCGCTGCATGAATGTTCCAAAACACGTATTATGTATCCGCTGTTCACACGCACGACGTCTCGTGTTTCGTGAACATGAGTCCACATGGAACGCAGCATTAAAAAACAGTCGCCCGGAGAAACGTCACCTGCGCACAGTAAGTACGCATAAACAGAGGTACACTGCGTGCACGTGACTCATCAGGTGCCTTCCACCGCTGCTCGCGACATGACTCGGGTTTCATTCGGGGTGTACTCTTTTCAGACGTGGAACACGAGCGAGCCTAATCAGGATTGCTTCATCCCTCAAAAAGTCAAGTCATGAGAATCAGTTTATTATATCTATTAACAGAGGCTAAGTAAAAAATAAAATCGACGAAGCAGGCATTGACAGATTCGGTTCTATGTCCAGATACAACGGTCAGTTCGACAGACAGGCAGAAAACTACGGTGGATGGCGTTTGGAATTGAAAATGTAGATGTAGAAGTTTTTATATAGCGACCGTATGGCCTCGACCCTGTCCATTTTTCAATGAATTTATCGGGTGAGATCCTTTACCACCGCTGCCCGTTCGAATGGGCGCCACGCCATTTGTATTAGTATTCAGTGTTTAACGACAGTTTGTTGCTGGCAGGGCCGTTAACATCGATCTGTTAATATCGTAAGCTACAGTTTACGATTAGTAGTAGTTCCGCAGCTTAACGACAGCTTATGGCATCAAATGCCGTTGCCGTCGCCCTCCTCCTTTATTCAGGCTTGGGACTGACACTACGGGATTGGGAGATGAGGCTGGGTACTCATCGCCATTGAACAAAATTGACGAATATATAACATCGGAGAAATGCGATTAAAAGGTGTCTAAGCAAAACCTAATATTGTTTTAGTTTTCATTGTTTAACGACATCTTTGGGCTGCCAGGGCGGTTAACGTCGACCTTTTTTTTATCATCAGTGCATGCTAACAGCACAGGCTTTTTATATACTAAAAGCACTGACCATTGAAAGAAATATAGCGTCTGAAGAAATCGATTTAAAGGTGTCTAAGTAAATGTAAACGTTTTTCTATTGTGACCGTATGGCCTCGACCCTGCTCATTTCTCAATGAATTAATCGGGTAAGATCCTTTACCACTGCTGCCCGTTTCAATGGGCGCCACGCCATTTAAGGTCCCCGTGTACGGACCGTGCTAGCCCGAGATTAAAAGGAAGAAGGGGTGTCAGGGTACGATCTGTGAAAGAGGAATGTTTTCAGTTTTGAGTGAAAGGCCGATGCAGAAATTGCAAGCTGTGGAGCATGGGTAAGTTTGTATGATGGGTCAGATAACTGTCGTAGTTCGGGGGAGTTTATTCAAAAGTCTTGGGGCAGCTATGGCAATGGATCGATTACCAAATTTCAAGAATGATGTGAGGGAAGAGGTGTCCTGTCTCAACATAAACCCCTTCTCCCCTTATCTCTTTCCTCTCGAACCCCAAGCACCACCCTCCTATAGCTGCCACGCTGTCTCTCCGTCTGACTTTTGGATCTTGACCTGGAACCGAACCCTTTTGCCTATCGATTTTGTTTTGACTGAGCGCCTGTGAATAAGCTGGTCCCCGCGAAGTGGCTTTCGTTGGGCGCTGTAGAAATCTCGGAATTACGATTACGATTACCATTACCATCCTGTCTCAACATAAACAAATGTTATTCTTATAATTCTATAGCCCAGATATTATAATGCACAATGCCTCCATCAATCGATGGTTGCTTCAAGTAAAAATCGTAACCCGGAGGAGAATCCCGCTCGAAATCCTACGGGTCATTGAAATAGATAAACCAGTGCGCAGTTGTGCTCGCTCTTGTTCCACGTCGACACAGAGTATGCTCCGAGTCATGTCAGAGCAGAAGTGGAACGCGCCCTTAGAGACTCAAATCTCGGGTGCAGGTGGCAGCTGACAAGGTCTCATGTCTTTGATGTACCTGAAGCACTTAGAAATCCACACAGGTATGCATATTGCAAACGTTTGTGTTCACCAGGGTATCTTCGTGTGATTCTCGGTGTGATTCTGGGTATGATTCTCGGTGGGTTTCTCGGTGTGATTTTTGGTGTGATTCTTGGTGTGATTCAGAGCGTGTGATTCTTGTTGGAAGCAGATGGGGGAAGGAAACATCAGGAGAAGCGAAATATATCCAAACTTTGTTACCATTGATCAGAACATCCAAAGAATTTCAACCTCGTTTGGTTTTATTGGTGCGACGCGGTGGTCTATCGGTAGCGCATTTGATCAATGATCGTGAGGTTGAGGGTTCGACTCCGTGTAACAACCCTGGACAAGTTTTCTCATACATCATGTCGCTGTCACCACGCAGTATAATTTGGTACCGGCGTAAGCTGGGAAGTAAACGGCAGGTCCTGCGATGCTCTGGCCCCATGTCCAGGACCTTGGGATTCCTCCATTGCCCGGTCAAGGACCTACAAAGAGAAACGAGCCCCTCCCCAACGTCTCACTTGTGGGATGTGGGGTACTTTACTTACTTTACTTAGGTTTAACTGACACTGCTGTTCTGACTTTTGGATCTTGACCTGTAACCGAACCCTTCTTGCCTATCGATTTTGTTTTGACTGAGCGCCTGCAAATAATCTGGTTCCCGCGACCCAGCTTTCGTTGAGCTTTGTAGAAATCTCGAGTTAACGGTTACGATTACGATTACGATCTCTCCCTCCGCTCTTTCTCCTTAAAGCATCGCAAGCCTCACCCCAATCATGTATGTATGTGTGTATGTATGTATGTATGTATGTTTGTTTGTTTGTATGTATGTATGTTTTTATGTATGCATGTATGTATGTATGTATGTATTATGCATGTATGTATGTGTGTATGTATGTATGTATGTATGTATGTATTTATGTATGTATGTATGCATGCATGTATGTATGTATGTATGTATGTATGTTTGTTTGTATGTATGTATGTTTGTATGTATGCATGTTTGTATGTATGTATGTATATATGTATGTATGCATGTATGTATGTCTGGAATGTATGCTAGTATTAAGACACTTACTATAGCGCCTTATACATATATATATATATGCATATACACATACATACACACATAAATACATGCATATAAGATCAGATTCAATACAGACCAACTGTTATGATTGCTCTGGGTGTTTTTAGTATCATTATTTTTGCATTTATCGAGCGCCATTATATATAACGATTAAGCATCATTATTCGATAGCGCAGAGAAATAGCGAGTAAAGGACTTGCTCAAGGTCCCTTCACAGTAACCGCATCAGAGGAGAGAACTAGAACCCATACTATACTCTCGAACGCATACTCTGAAAGTCATACTCTCAAAGCCATACTCTCGAAGCCTTGCTCTCGAACCCATACACTTGAACCTATACTCTCAAAATCATACTCTCGAAGCCATACTCTCGAACCCATACTCTCGAACCCATACACTTGAACCTATACTCTCAAACCCATACTCTCGAACCCGTACTCTTGAACCCATATTCTCCGCGTTATAAGCCGAGGCTCTAACCAATCAGCTGGCGAGCCTCATCTGTTATTGTTCTAGTTGTTGTTTCGGTTCGTGTCCTCTTTCTTATGTCCACATGCGTTTATTGCTGTGGCTGCAGAAAACCACTCACGTGTTATGTTCTGTTTGTTCATAGCTTTAGAAAAACAAGTCTGGACGTGGATTCGTGTGTTATTTACCATCCATTGTCTTCTACTCAGACGTCGTTAACTGTTACCATATCGATGTAAATGTTCTGTGTTATTTATAACGAGCTTCGCTGTTAAAGGATACGCGTTACAAAGGAAATAACAAGTATTAAAAATCAAATATGAAGTGTTTACACTTTCCAAACTGTACATCTGCTGGTCAACTGTATCAATGGGAAGGTTTGGAAAGAAAAGGCGGGAGGAAGAGAGGAAGGGACGGGGAAAGGAATGAGGAATAAGCAGCAGAGAGGCAGGGAAGAACGGAAGAGGAAGAAAGAAATGAAGGAAAGTAGGAAAGGAAAGGAAGGAAGGATGGAAAGAAGGAAGGAAGAAGGAAGGACACAAGGAAGAAATAGCGGTGTACGCTATGCATATATGCACGGATGGATGGATGGATGGACGGATGGACGGACGGACGGACGGACGGACGGACGGACGGACGGACGGACGGACGGACGGACGGACGGACGGACGGACGGACGGACGGACGGACGGACGGACGGACGGACGGACGGACGGACGGACGGACGGACGGACGGACGGATGGATGAAGTACAACGAGTGTAAAACACAATTAGTAGGTCAGTTATTAACTAATTAACGATTTAAGTAAGTAAGTAAGCAAACCTCTATAATCGCCTGACGTTGTACCGCCTGATCCTGTCGCATTCCGTCATCGGCGTTGCCATGGCGACCACCAACGAGGCTCCTAGCAACGGCAGCAGCCGAGCTGCGTTCAGGTAGGCAAGCGCCGAGGGTCCAGAGCATCATCGCCAGCGCCGCAGCCGTCCACCGAACGCCCACCATCCTCCGACCATCGACCTGTACCTCGACCGGCTTCCCAGCCTCTGTAGCAGCACCATCTTCGTCGCACGGACTCCTCCACCTCCTCCTGCTCCTTCCCCGTCTCTGCCGTTGCAGCCGCGTCGATGTATCGTCCATCTCCGTCGCCCGGTTCGTCTGACGGAGACAACGGATGCAACGGACGTCCGTCCAGGCAGCTGCAGCAGCTGCAGCCGATGCCAGCCTCCGACGATGACGACTCCGAAGCCGACGCTCGGCCGGTCGTCACCAACCAGCTCGGATGCATCATCACCCGATCTATCTCCATCCGCCCCTCTCCCCTCTGTCCGTCTCTCTGTCCGTCTCTCGCTCCGTCTGCCCCCGTCTGTCCGTTTGTCCCTCCGTCTGTCCCTCCGTCTGTCCCTACGTATGTCCCTTCGTCTGTCTGTCCTCATCTGTCTGTCTTCATCTGTCCCTCCGTCTGTCTGTCTTCGTCTGTCTCTCCGTCTGTTCCTCGGTTTATCCCTCTGTCTGACCCTGTGCCTGTCCCTCCGTCTGTCCCTTTGCCTGTCTGTCTGTCCTCGTTTGTTTCTCAGCCTGTCCCTCCCTCTGTCTGTCTTCGTCTGTCCCTCCGTCTGTCCCTCCGTCTTTTCCACTGTCTTTCTGTCCATCTCTTTATCAGTCTGTCTATCTCTCTGTCACTTCGTCCGTTCGTCCTTTTGTCTGTTCGTCTACCTATCCGATATGCTTCCTTTAACCACCTCATCCTCTAACTTATATATGTACTCAGTTTTCTTCTTCTAATCCTTCTTTCTTTCTATTTCCTTAGATTCTCCTCCTCTTCCTCTTATTTCTCCTCCTTCACCTATTCCTTCTGTTCCTCCTAAGTTTTTTCTCTTCATCCCCCTCCTCCTCGTCCTCCCCTCCTATTCCTTCCATTCCTCCTCCCATTTTTATATTCCTCATCCTCAAAATCTCCATATTCCTTCTAATCCTACTCCTCCTATTTCTCATCTTCCTATTCCTTCTATTCTGGTTCCTTATATTCTTCACATTCCTCCTCCTTCTCTTCTTCTTCCCCCTCTTCCTCCTCCTCCTCCTCCTCTTCCTCCTCCTCCTCCTCTTCCTCCTCCTCCTCCTCTTACTCTTCCTCCTCCTCTTCCTCCTCTTCCTACTCCTCCTCTTCCTCCTCCTCCTCCTCTTCCTCCTCCTCTTCCTCCGTCTCCTTCCTATTTCCTCTATTGCTCTTCCTCATCCTTCTCCTTTTCCTCCTCCTCAATATGATTCCTTTTCTTCCCAGTTCCCTGGATTTCCTCGCCATCCTCGTGTACTTCTCGTTGACTTCTCCTCTCCTCCCCGTTCAGAGCCCCTCCCGAAGACCTTTCACTGGCCAGCCATCTCTGTCCATCTACATCTGCCCTCTGGGGCCGAACACCAATGCAAGTCAATTAAGGTTTGAAAGGATCTTCCGTTTGGTACGAAGGAAGTGGTCGCGTTTCCGTCACAGATGCAAAGCAGCTACGATTGAAAGAAAAAATGTTTTAGGTTTAAGGGGCTTTTTGGCTTTTTAGGTTACATTTAGGTTTTATTATTTTTCCGAGACGACGTATGTATATGATTGTATGCTTGGATGGATGGATGGATGGATGGGGGTGGGGGTGGGTGGGCATGGGTGGTCATGGGTGGGTGGGTGGGTGGATGGATGGGTGGGTGGATTTGGTGGGTTGGGTGGGTGGATGGATGGATGAATGAACGAATGAATATATGAATGAATGAATGAATGGATGGATGGATGGATAGATGGATAAATGGATGGATGGATGGTTGGACGGATGGATGGATGGATGTATGGATGGATAGAATGTTTAACTCAGTTCAACTGAGGCACGGTGGTCTAACGGTAACGCGTCTGGTCAATGATCATGCGGTTGCGAGTTCGACTCCTTGTAACGACCATGGACAAGTTGTTTGCGCACACCGTGCTTCTGTCAACAAGCAGCATAATTTGGTACCGGTGTAAGCTGGGAAGTAAACGGCAAGTCCTGTGGTCCACTTGCCCCGTGTCCAGGACCTTGTGATTCGTCCATTGCCGGCTCAGTGGCCTTAATAAAAGAAAATAAGCACCTCCCCTACATCTCACTTTTGGGATATGGGATACTTTACTTTTCCTAGTGCCAAGGTGCCATCTGGTGCGGAACGGTTTGTTTAAACGCCGCAATTAAACCAGTGTCAAGCTTCTGATGAGTCCTTAGTTTTGTTTGAGACGTGTATACGCGTGCTACCTTTACCTTTGCGATTATAGGGAGTTTCCATAAAGGCGTCTAAAGAATCATATTACCGTTACCTTCACATGGTTTCATCATCGTCTGCTTGGCAATGTTCCCTCTGATATTTCTCGCTGTGGCCGCACTTGCCTATCAGGTGGGCGGTAACAGTTTCGACCTGCGCTCTGATTAGTCTTTGGTGTCGTCCAATAGGAACTCCGCAACTTTGACTTACTCTGGACCACTCCGTCCCCTTGTCCGCATTTGGACTTACCCTCTCTTGATCGCCTATGCGGAGGCCCGCACTTCAACGGAGTACTAAGGCTTAGAATTAGACTATCATGTTAATTTAGAAGGGTTAACTGCACTACGTGGTGGGGTAGTTTGACACTGATACGTCCAGCAAAAGTACTCTGATTATTGGAGTAGTTCCACTGTTTAACGAGATCTTATAGCATCAAGGGCCGTTGACGTCGCCCTCCTCCTTTATCCAGGCTTGGGACTGGCACTACCCGACTTAAGGTAGTGGCGGAGTTTGGTACTTCGATTATTAGATTCAACATATTATAGTGTTTGCAGTCTGACAGAAGTAGGTGTTCAAAGCACAGGCTGTACTGAACTAACAAAACGTAGCAAATCTAGACGCGGACGTCCTCCCTAGGCATAACTCCCTTCGCTTACACATTTCGTCCGCAATTGGGTGACCCCTCTCTCCTCTTTGCGGTAGTCCTTTATATCCGAACCTGTGTGCAATTGAAATTGAACGTGGTCCGGGTTTATGTCTTGCAATAAACGTCTATTTGGGTATAAAAGTTTGATCGGTTGATTTCTTGAGCATCTTGAAAATGCCTCTTTTATCTGTAATTCCCACGTTCTGTATAGAAATCTACGTGGATTTTGCGTGTAAGTTATCGCTTTAAATAATCCAGCTTCCATGCGTCTCATTGTTTATGAGTTGTGAAATCGCAGTTAGCCTTGGCTGTTGCGCATGTATTGCAAACAACGTTGTCGGAATTGTCACGATATGTAAACCTTCCTTTAACACAGCGGTCTGCTCTGCACGCAGTTAAGGCAGTTTAATCTCTCTCTCTCTCACACACACACACTCTCTCTCTCTATGTTGTGTATATATATACAATATAGAGAGAGTGGGAGAGAGATTAAGAGAGAGAAAATTCACATATATATATGTATATATATATATGTAGAGAGAGAGACAGACAGAGAGACAGAGACAGAGAGAGAGAGAGAGAGAGAGAGAGAGAGTGGGAGGGAGAGAGATTAATGGGAGGGAGAGAGATTAAACTGCTTTAATTGCAAGCAGAGCAGACCGCTGTGTTAAAGGAAGGTTTGCATATCGTGACAATTCCGATAATCTCTACATACATAGAGAAAGAGAGCAAACCTTTTAATCGTTGACATTTATATGTTGGGGAAAACGGTTTGAATACAAGGAGTGAAAACTTGTAGAGCCATTCAGTCAAGTAGTCTACACTATAGGCTATAAGTAAAATGTAGGCCTAGTGAATAACAGTGACCGTATTATGAAAATGAAAGACTTCTTACACTGCTGAACATGTATCATGATACATTTACGACCAATTAGTCAAATCGGCATTCAGGCTTAGATCTCTGAACCGCAGAACATCAATCATATGGAACCGATAGAGGCTGAAGGAAGTTTTCAGGAGGCTCACATGGGCGCAAACTGCCGCTGGTTACAAGTGGCGTCCGCTATTGCCCCAATGTAATCCGTAATCGCAATCGTAAACTTGAAATTTCTAAAGCGCTGCTTAAAAGCTAAGCTAGGTCACCAGCTTATTCACCAGCGCTGCGTCAAGTCAATGGGGTTGTCCCATGATGCCATGTCAAGAACCAAGTCCAGTAGCCAGACAACCAAAAGAGAAGGGGGACAACCAGAGACAGACAGACAGACACACACACAGAAGGGGAAACGAGAGGGAGAAAGAGAAGAGGAAACACCAGGCAGAGAAGGGGAAAGACCAGATAGAGAAGGGGGAAGACCAGAAAGAGAAGAGGGAGACCAGAAAGAGAAGAGGGAGACCAGAGAGAGAAGGGGAGACCAAAGAGAGAAGGTGGAGACCAGAGAGAGGAGGGGAGATCAAAGAGAGAAGGTGGAGACCAGAGAGAGAAGGGGAGACCAGATAGAGAAGGTGGAGACCAGAGAGAGAAGGGGAGACCAAAGAGAGAAGGGGAAGACCAGAGAGAGAAGGGGGAAGACAGAAAGAGAAGAGGGAGACCAAAGAGAGAAGGGAGAGACCAGAGAGAGAAGGGGCCAAGTGTAGACTGCCTGTAGAACATGTCAGAATGTTTCACAACCTGGGCTTAGTTTTTATCTTCTAAAGATAGTAGGCTAAACACGCCAGCATTTGTAACATTGAACTAAAACGTTAGTTTTGAAACAACATGAACGTTAACGAAATTCGTGCTCTAGGAGTAAATTGCTGTGCACGCTATTCACCAAAATCGTGCGACAGAGGAAACATTGTTGGTTAGCTACATTGGTTAAAGCGTACGCCAAGGCGCCTCTGTGCATGAGAATGCCGGTTCGCATACCGATCGTAGCTATATTTCGGAGATTTTAATCTCGGGCTAGCAAGTTCCGTAAAATGGGACCTCAAATGACGTGGCACCCATTAAATCGGGCAAGGATCTCACCAGATAAATTCAGTTGAATAATGAGAAGGGTTGAAGCTTTGCTGTCGCTATACAAAACCGTGTGCATTCGCATCAATGAAGTTTTCGTGTTTGGTGCATTGCCTTTTCCACCACACGTTGCCATATGTAAAAATTGTTCAAGTTTTTCTATAGCGACCGTATGGCCTCGACCCTCTCGGATGAGATCCTTCACCACCGCTACACGACATTTAAGGTCCCCTTGCACGAACCGTGCTAGCCCGAGATTCAAATCTCTGAAATAAGCCACGCGAACTGGGGATCCTCACGCACAGAGGCTTCCTAGGCGTAGGCGCTTACCGATGTAGCTATCTAGGCCAGTCTGTGTTCAAGTCATGTCTCTAGGCCGTGTTTAGTCTAAAAAGTCATCTGGCGCAGGTCAGAGTACCCCCTTGTGTCCATGGGCGGCGAGGGAGTCCAGCTGGTCCCTTCCTACATCTTGGGGGGCGGGCGGATATCATAGCTCGTAGCGCTGCTGGTCCCGTTCGCTATCGCAACGCGTCATGAGTCCAGCAGACGATGCCTCGTTGTTTTGGTATTCTTCATAACTGGGATATGCATTGTACGTCGACAGACCTTGCGTTTGTGTTTGTTTATCTTTACCTAAACGGTACCAGATGCAAATTCTCACTCAGTTTACCGTCATATATCAACAATGCCTTCTGTTATTGTTGTGATCCTTTCTCTCCCCCTCTCTCTCTCTTCTTCTTCTACTCTCTGTTTGTCTGTCTGTATCTCTCTTTCTCTCTGTCTGTTTGTCTCTGTCTCTGTCTCTATCTCTGTATTTACAACGATCCTGTACATCTTCCCCTTTTCATAATTCTCATCTGGTTCAAATCTTGTTCTCCTATTCGTGTAAATTACCTTATCCTCCTATTCCTCTTTCTATCTCTTCTTAATATTACTATATCTTCCTCAAAGTTATCTGCCTCCTCCTAGTACATCCTCTTCCGCCTCCTTTTCCTCCCATTCTTATCTTTTTTCCTTCTTCTGTTCCTTCTCCTCCTGCCCTCCTGCGCCTGCCTTCCTATTTCAAACACAACCCACCCTAACAGCTCCTATGCACCTTATCTCTCTGGTTGCCTGGAAACCGGACTTGGTCTTTGACGTGGCATCTTTGGACAACCCCACTGACTTGACGCAGCGCTCGTGAATAAGCTGGTGCCTTACACTTAGCTTTTAAGTAGCTCTTTAGAAATTTCGAGTTTACAATTACGATTACTCCTTCTCTTCCTTTCCCTCCTCTTCCTTCTCCTTTTCCTCTGCTTCTCCTCTTCTTCTCCTCCTTCTCCTCCTCTGCCTTCCTATCTTCCTTCTCTTCCTTCTCCCATTCCTCTGCTTCTCCTTCTCCTTCTCTACCTTCTTCTCTTCCTTATCCTCCTCTTCCTTATCCCATTCCTCTGCTTCTCCTCCTCTTCTCCTCCTTCTTCTCCTCTGCCTTCCTATCTTCTTTCTCTTCCTTCTCCCATTCATCTGCTTCTTCTCCTTCTCTACCTTCTTCTCTTCCTTCTTCTACTCTTCCTTCTCCCATTCATCTGCTTCTCCTCTTCTTCTTCTTCTCCTCCTCCTCTTCCTTCTTCTCTTCCTTCTCCTCCTCTTCCTTCTCCCTTTCCTCTCCTTCTCTTCCTCTTCTCCTCCTTTTCCTCCTCTGTCTTCTCCTATTTCTTATCCTCTTTCTCCACCTCTTCCTCCTTTTAGATCTTTTTATATTCGTCCTCTAATTCCACTCACTCCTGTGACCAAATCTATAATAGCAGCTTGATCAACCTGAAAATAAATAAATAAATAACCTTTGACCTCGTTCACATCCATTGGTCACGCGCTGTCCTTCCACACCATCCGTTATTCGTGCTGTCACGTGCATATGTTCAGGTGATTGATGACATCATTAGCACGTATACGGTCGCCATATCTCGACGTTTATCTCCGAACTTCACGGTTTGCGGATCGGTTTAATCGATCGATCTTGCGCAGAGAGGGCGAGCCGATGCTCCACCGGGAACCACGCTGGCTTTTCAGTCGATGCACAAACTGTACTTACGAAGGGTGCTGAACAGGCGCTAAGTTTTTATGTCAGATCCCCCAATTATCCGGGTCCCCGTCATAGGGAGGAGTGCCAATCAAACGCGATTCGACCACAGAATCAAGTGCATTGATAGAATTGCAATCCGTGGTTCAAAGATGAGGTCATTCCGGTTTCTTAGTCATATTAAGGGCATAATGGTTTGCCATAATTAGGGCATAATGTCACGCCCTATTTAGGATTTATGTTTAGCCATATTTAGGGCATAATGTCAAGCCTTATTTATGGAATTATGTTAGCCATATTTAGGGCACAATGTCATGCCGTTTTTAGGGAATTATGTTTAGCCATATTTAGGGCATAATGTCAAGCCTTATTTGTGGAATTATGTTTAGCCATATTTAGGGCATAATGTCATGCCGTATTTAGGGATTTATGTTTAGCCATATTTAGAACATAATATCACGCCGTATTTATATTAATGTCTCGCCATAGTTAGAGAATAATGTTTCACCACACGTATGCTATAATGATCTGCCATAAGAAACAATAAAAATCCCATTACAGGTTTATTTTGCACATAATAAAAATCAAAATTTGAATATCTAATTCAGCATACAATTTGAGAAAATAATGGTGAGTCAGGAGGTTCTAAACTGGCTCTATGTAAATGTCTGGTTATCCGCCTTTCATTTCTTGCGTATGGCCTTAAAAGTCATACAAGAGAGCGCCTATGATTAGTTTCTCTTGAAGCGGCGCTATAAAAATTCTGATTACAGTTACATTTACATTTACAATTACAATGGCAGGTCGTTCTTGCCTACGATTTGCCCATAATGCACCGAGTGCATTTGGCTTCAATAGCAGTCTGTAGCAACACAGCCTGTCAGCACTGCGCATAGGCTACACGGTGCCCAGAAAAAAGAATTGCCATTGCAAATTAAAATAACTGAAGTATATACTTTAAAAGTTAAATTTACTTTTGAAAGTTCGAGTTATGTCAGTCTTTTTGTGAAGTTTCTTAAGTGTGCCTAGTGTCCATGCTTTATCTGGGAAAACTTTAGGAATAATATTTCCACCACGTTTCTTATTATGTGTGAAAACTTGGTAATAATTCTGTGTTCTTTGCTGACGGCCATTTTGCGTTAGAGTAAGCGAAAATGATTACGTAATAACATGACGATATATTACATGTACCGTTCACAAACTGTATAAACATTTGAATATAATATTAAAAAACATTTGAATATATAAACTACATAAACACTGGAGATAAGTAAGGAAAGAGACTTTCAGTTCAATTTAAATTTCATCAATGTTTGCCCGAGTGATTCGAGTTTGCATGAGTATTCCTTTTTTCTGAACATGGTGTATGCATGATCTCTATGGATTCGACTCTGAAAGGCGGGGATTATGCGTTGGCCGCGGTGGTTAAATCTCAGCGTGGTGCGGGGTTCGATTCCCAAGAGAGGCGACTGATTTGCCTTGTAGTAAAGAGAAGTGACGACAGATGGCGGTAGCTAGGCCCTGGAGATGGGGAGAGGGTAGTAGGGACGACGGTGAAGACCTTTGGCTCCGAGTTCGAGAGATTTGTAAACGGGTTCCATACTCACTCTTTCACCGCCTGTATTTCTTTTTGACTGCGTTTTGTTGGCCTCTTCCAAATTCAGACAAATACCCTTTTAAATTCGGAAGATAACTTTCAATGAATCAGTCAGGAGAACCTCCTAAATTGGAAGAGATGCTTCCACCTAAATTAGCCTACATGTATGCAAACATGCATTCATATATACATAGTTACATACATACATACATACATACATACATACATGCATACATACATACATAATATCATGTTGTTGTTGTTATTATAATTATAATTATTATCATTATTATTATTGTTGTTGTTATTACTATTATTATTGTTATTGTTGCTATTGTTGTTGTTGTTGTTATTATTATTATTATTATTATTATTATTATTATTATTATTATTATTATTATTATTATTATTATTAATTCTGCATTTATTAAGCGAGCAATTGTGAGTGAATGACTTCCTGAAGGTAACTGAAGGTAACACAGTAACTGCCTCAGGAGAGAGCTAGAACCCGTACTCTCCGCGTTACAAGACGAGCTCTGTAACAAAATATACCCATACACACATGCATACACACATGCATACACACATACATACACACATGCATACACACATACACACACAAATCATTCTCACTGAATGCCATGTTAGGATTCTCGCCAAATTGGTATCGATTAGGATTATGCTATTCACGGATCTACCCCGTTCTCGCAAAAACTACTATTATCTGCAGTAAATGTGAATGTACACGTTTTTCTATAGCGCCAAAAACACCCTTTCACCCGCTACCATGCCTATGAGGACAGCTGTTAAAAAGAGGTGTGTAATAAATGAACAATTACCATACCTTAATCTTGTGCACTAGATATACAGACTTGCTTAACCTCACCATGATATCCTTACACATTAAATATACAAGACCATCTTATTTTACGTTACCTCACTTACCTTAGAATGTAAAATTGAAATGTACAGTGTATACGATTTTAAATATCCACCGTATGGCCTCGACCCTGCTCATTTTTCAGTGAATTTATTAGATGAGATCCTTGACCACCGCTGCCCGTTTGAATGGGTGCGATGCCATTTATGGCCCCCTTGAGCGGACCCTGCTAGCCCGAGATTAGCGTCGGAGGAAGAAAGATTTCTACTGCTAGAATTCTAACTAACACTCAGTTGTCGTTTAAAGTGAGTTGAGGTCGACGTCAAAGGCCCTGGCAGCCATAAGGTTTCGGTGAACATTCGACGCTAAAATTCATAATGAGCATTTTTAGACACCTTTAATTCGCTCTCCACAGCATTATATAAACCTCATTCTCGTTGGGTCGGCAGTTAGGTTCAACTCGGCGTAAACGGCCCTGTGTGCCATAAATCTGGATGGAACGATTAACAATTGTGAATCCTTAAAAACATTTTCTTCTGTTTTACCGAGGTTATATTAGACTCATTTTTGTCTAACACTTCATGGTAGTAATTTTCCCAGACTTTATGCGAGATTTCGTTCTCATTGATGTAAACGGCCTTCTAGCTAAAAGCCTAAGGGCATAAGGTGTCGTTAAATAATGTTAAATGTAGTCAAAATATAAATATAAACGGTTTTTGTATATCGACCCAAGGTCTTTGCTCATTTTTCAATGAATTTATCGGGCGTGATCCTCCACCACCGCTGCCCATTTGAATGAGTGCCACGCCAATTAAGGTCACTGCGTACGGACCGTGCTAGCTCAAAGTTCAAATATCTGAAATGAGCCACGAACGACGCATACATACATACATACATACATACATACATACATACATACATACATGCATACATACATACACACATACGTACACACATATGCATCCATATGTAAACATCCATACATAAACACATACATACATACATACATGCATGCATGCAGCATGCATACATACATACATATATACATACATTCATGCATACATACATACATGCATGCATGCATGCATGCATGCATACATATATACATAATACATATATACATACATACATATATACATCCACATGTATACATCCATACATAAACACATACATACTTACATACATACATATATGACCTTACACATGTGCATACAGAGTACAGTGTACAGTATGCAGTCACACACACACACACACACACACACACACACACACACACAGCCATACGTCCATCTATTCATCCATCTCTGCCTCCTTGCCTTCTCTTCTGCATCCATACATCCTCAAAAGTCGACAGACAGCTGCAACACAGAAGCGACTTATCGACACCTAAACCCAACAGTCAGACAACGTCAGTCAGAGCCAACGCTGTCAGATGTTGTCGACGAAAGGACCTTAAGTGCGACACTAATCCGGCGCTATATAAATCTGTTGACACGGGATTCAATACAGGCCTACTCAGTGGCAGATTTACCATAAGCGGTGGGATGGGGTTCAACCCCCCCCCCGGGGAGGCTCCTCTTCTTTATAAGCCGGCGCCCCTCAGACCACACCCTTTCATGGTGGACTGCCAGAAAGTGGCGTCCCTCTGGAAATGCTCTTCCCCACGCAATCAAACCTGGATTCACCCCTACTGCATCCCTTAAGGTATCCATGTGAGTGCAAAGTGAACGAGGACAATGTAAATACACTTACCAGTGTAATGTAAACAGAAGCTTTAGTGCGCCATATAACCGTTCAAAGACGAAGACGAAACTGCACTAAACTGAAAATTGTAAATTTTATCGGGAATTTATGCATAACGTCGGATTTGTAATCGTAAATTCAAAGGCAGGGCAACCAGTGCACGCATGACGTTGCATGTCTTCAAGAGAATCGTAATCGTAATCGTAATTCCGAGATTTCTACAGCGCCCAACGAAAGCCGCGCCGCGGGGACCAGCTTATTCACAGGCGCTCAGTCAAAACAAAATCGATAGGCAAAAGGGTTCGGTTCCAGGTCAAGATCCAAAAGTCAGACAGAGAGACAGCGTGGTAGTTATTGGGTGGTGGTGTTTGCGGTTGGAGAGCAGAGAGAGATAAGAGGAAGAAGGGGTGTCAGGATAGGATCTGTGAAAGAGGAATGTTTTGAGTTTTGAGTGAAAGACCGAAGCAGAAATTGCAAGCGGTGGAGCATCGATGAGTTTGTATGATGGGTCAGAAAACTGTCGCAGTTATTGGGGGGAGTTTAGTTCTGCGGGAGAGAAACTCACTAGAAGACCTGACCTCTGACTTCTGACCTCTGGCCTTTTACCTGAATAAACATAATCGTAATCAAACATTATTTTAAATTATTATTTGTAATTATTTTAAATTTAATCTAAAGACTCCTATAGCGCCGTTATCACAATGCTTAAGGCATCAGTCGTCAAGTCAAAATCGCAGTCAAAATCAGAATCCATTGGAGAAGCCCGGTCGTTTTCCAATAGGTAAGAGAAACCAGAAGCCAGGCTTCAGTGGGTAAGCAAGTTGGAAGATATTCGTCTTTAGTTTAGACCTGAATGATATCAAAGAGCTGACTGAACGAACTGAAACGGGCTGTGAATTCCAATGCTTTGAACCGGAGCTCACGGTAACAGACAAAGAAATAGCAATCATTGGATGTCCATGCATTTGATGGCTAGGCAGCTTATTCAGTTCGTTCAGTGTATTTAAGAAGCGGGTATCACACATAGATAGATCAAACAGTTCTTTGATGGAAGGGCAGCCAGAACGGAAGTAAAGTAGAGTATCCCATATCCCACGACGTAGGGGAGGCGCTCATTTCCTTTTCTTAAGGCCCGTGAATCGGCAATGGACGAATCCCAAGGTCCTGGACACGGGGCCAGTGCATCGCAGGACTTGCCGCTCACTTCCCAGCTTACGTATTTGTAATCGTAAACTCGAAATTTCGAAGGCGACTCTTATAATTATTATTATTATTTTTTTAATCATCATCATCATCATCACTATTGATTAAACGATCAATTGTGTGTAGTTTTTGTTTACAGACGCTGTATCATAACGAAGATGATTAGGGTCGACCTCCATCTTTATCCGGCTAAATGCAGTGGCCGAATTAAGGGTTACGTAGACATAGCGATAGAACGCAGCTGATGTATGTATATAGCTTGGTTATTTCGTATTTAAATTGTAATTTCAATTGTAACAACCTATGCATGACATCTCTTGTAAGTAGTTTCCATTGTTTAACGACATCTTTCGGCTTCAAGGGCCATTTACATCTACACCACCATAAAAAATCACTCACAACAGTTCGCCGTCATCGAAATTAACTAAATGCTTTATATTTCACTGAACAACGCGAATTAAAGGTGTCTAAAATTGCCTGAACAATTAATAGCAGCGTTGAGAATTTGGCCACATCTTATGACAGCCAGGGCCGTATATGAAGAATTCAGTGCAAAAAGGGGATGGATTCCTGCAGATGAAGTGTGTAATTTCTGTTTAATGACGCTATATCATAAAGAAGAGAATCAGCGTCGCTTTCCTCCCTCATCCGACTGAAGGCAGTGGTCTAGTTAAAGATTGGGTAGATTTAGCGATATAACGCAGCTGATGAATATATAGCTTTGTAATTTCGTATTGTAATTGTAATTGTAACAACCTATGTATGGTGTCCCTTTGCTCATTTTTCAATGAATTTATCAGGCTTGATTCTCTACCACTGCTGCCCAACGATGCTTCAGCTATTTATATAACGTTGAAGAACGCGAATTTAAGGTGTTTAAAATGAGTATTAAAATAACAGCGTCGAGTAGTTAGCGACATCTTCTGACTGGCACCACCTAACTAAAGCCGTGGCCGAGTTCATGGTTGCATTCATGTAGTGACACTAAGCAGGTGAATAATATTATAACTTAGTCACGTAGTACTGTAACTGTAATTGTAACAAACTTTGTATGGTATTTCGTGTTAGTAGTTTCCACTGTTTAAGTACATGTCGATGCTGCCGACGTCACCTCACATAAGATAATAGTAACGATTATCATTATTATTTCCAAAGTTTAACGACATCTTACGGCTACAGTGGCCATTAATGTCTTTAAACTTCTTAGTTACTTTCAGTTTATTGTTCATATTTTCTGTGACTGATTTTCGATCGTTCGTCTTAACCTGTTCAAATGTAATAATGTAATAATGAGTCCAAAAATTAGTCCTATAAAACATTGAAGAACACGAATTAAAGGTGTCTAATATGCCTTATATTAAAAGTAGCGTCGCCTTAAAGTTAACAACTCTGTCATCGCCTTTAGTCGGGTAGTGCTAGTTCAAAGCCTGGATAAAAGAGGAGGGCGACGTCAACGGCCTTTGAACATGTTATAGACTGCCACAAGATGTCGTTAAACATTGGAACTACTACAAGTTATTTGGTTATTGACAACTCTCAAGTTAATTTGGCATGTTTAGGCGTGTTAAAACGGTGTTAAAAAGGTGATTAGCGTCATCCTGTTCCTTTATCCAGGCTACTTCTGGCACCACCCGACTAAAGGTACTTGCAGCTTTTTGCCCATGGATTGATTGATTGATTGATTGATTGAGTCCATTAGTTTAACGATGCAATAGTTCCCATTGGTTAATGACTTCTTATGGATCTCAGGGTCAACAATGAGACCAATGTCATTATGACTCCAAGTAGTAGTAGTTCCTCAGTTTAACGACAGCTTATGGCATCAGATGCCGTTGACGTCGCCCTCCTCCTTTACCAGTCTTGGGACTGGCACTACCCCCAATCAAGGCAGGGGCGGAGTTTCTTGACTCCAAGATGCAGTGGCGGAGTTTATATCTAGTCAGCTAAACGCATTTTAAAGGTATCTAACGGTACCTTGGCATAATATACTATCTAGCGACACCTTGTGGCTGCTAGGACCATTCACTTCGACGTTACATTGCAGCTCATTTTCATGGCTAGGCTAGCGATCAAACGCAGCTATATCATGACGAAGATTATTGCCGTCATTATCGAGGCTTCGGACTGTAACCACCAGATTAAAGTCGGTGGAAATTTTCTCCTCGAGACTGAAACCGATTGATGAGTGTATACTTTATATTGGAAGCATTATAATAATTTCCATTTGGAGCACTTCATTTATTTAATAGTAATCAACGTTTAACGACATCTTACGGCTGGCAAGGCCGTTCGCATCAACGTTACCTTGCCGTTTAATATTAAGTTATTTGTTGCTTTATCGTTTGTAGTAGTTCCGCAGTTTAACGACAGCTTATGGCATCAAAGGCAGTTGACATTGCCCGCCTCCTTTATCGAGATTCCCCAATATGCGTTTCTAATAAACGTTTAAATACGGTTGCTGAATATATGATGATGTCTAAAAGCGTTTTAAAGGTGTCTAAAGAGAACACCGCATTAGCCACTCGTTAGCGCCACCTTGTGGCTGCCAGGACCGTTAATGTCGACGTTACCTTATAAATGTTGTTGTTGTTGTTGTTGTTATTATTATTATTATTATTATTATTATTATTATTATTATTATTGTTATTATTATTATTATTATTATTATTATTATTATTATTATTATTATTATTATTATTATTATTATTATTATCATCATCATCTAGCTTAAAATACTGAACAATTAGAAAGGTATTACAGAAGAAAGTAGAAAGAAGGGAGAAGGAAGACAGATACGATGGAGGAAGCAGAAGAAGGAAAACTGGAAGAGGGAAGCAGGTGGAGTTGGAGGAAAACATAGTAACAGAGAGAGACGCCATAAACGCCACCTTCCGGCTAACTGAAAATGAATTACAGAGCCGTAACCATGGCAGCGGGTCATGGTATTGGCCGCTAGATGGACGAAAGACGACCCCGAAGTTCCCATAATCCCGTTCGCGTGGGAATAATGGCGGCGCACGAACCAACGATGGGTTACAGCCGTCGGCGATCACGTAGACGGTCGACGTTTGACCACCATCCTTACCCCACCAAAGACCTTGGAAAGGGAGGGGCATTTCCACCCCTGGGTCGTTGGAGATGATTGGTCGGTGAAGGGATGTCGAATGCAGGAAGAGGAGGGGCGCTTAGCACTTCCGGGGAGGTTATTACTGCCCGGGCTGTTGTGATCGAGCTGTGGGCTTTGGAAGCAGTCAATATGTGGAGGACGCCTTTGTAGGATTCGCTTGTCCAGCTGGGTTTCGTATTGTCTGTCTGTCTGTCTGTCTATGTGTCTGTCTGTGGGTTTGTCTGTCTGTATGTTCTGTGTGTCTGTGTGTGTGGCTGTGTGTATATGTGTATGTGTGTGTGTCTGTCTGTCCGCCTGTCTTCCTTAATTAACTGCTTGGCTACTGTGTTGACGGCTTTCGTTTATTTATGTAGCTTCGTTGTCTGTCCGTCTTGTCTGTCTCGTGGTGCCTTGGTGTGAGTCTCCATCTGCCTTTCTCTGTATCTGTCTGGTTATTAGTCTCGCGACTACAATCTTTCTTCATTTTGTCTGGTTTATCTGTCAGTCTTTCTGGCTGTATCTTTTTGACTTCCAGTTTGTCTGGCTCTGTCTGTCCTTGTATATGTCTATCTGACCGTCCGTTTATCCGTTTCTGTCTCACTGCTTCCTGCCTCCCTTCTCCCTTGCAACCATATATCCTGTGAGAAGCAGCTTCCTTATCGGTAAACTATGTTTTTTTTCCAGCGCTTCTCGTATCCACCACTTCCTTCTTCTCCGCCTCCTCTTCCGCCTCCTCCTCTTCCTCCTTCTTCTCTCATTTTTCGGCGGCCCTTGATCTTCCTCTTCCTTCATCTTCTCTTCTCCTCTTCCTCCTCCTGCTCCTCCTTCTGCTCATCCTCCTGCCCATCATCCCATTCTTTTCATTCTCTTCCTCGTCTTAATCCTCCTCCCCATATTCCCCTTCCTCCTCTTATGCCTCCTCTTCCTCCTCCCCATCCTCCCCAGGCTCATCCACCTCTCCGCTTTTTTCTTCTCTTCTTCCCCTTCCTCCTCCTCTTCTTCCTATTCCCATCCTCCCCTTCCTCTTCCCTCACATCCTCCTTCTCCTTCTCCTTTTCCTTCTCCTAAGAACCCAGCGTCATCAGCTGACGATCTCCCTAGCTCATCCTCGTCGTCCCATTGTATATGTTTCTGTCTGCCTGGCTCTGTTCTCCCTCTGCCACTCTAAAACATATGTATGTCTGTGTCTCTCACTCTCTCTATGTGCTTCTCTGTTTTTGTCTGTCTGTCTGTGCCTCTCACTCTGTGTGCTTCTCTGTTTTTGTCTGTCTGTCTCTCTGTGATCTCAATCTCTGTCTGCTTGTCTCTCTGTTTGTCTGTGCCTTTGGCCCTGTCTGTCTATAGTCCATGTTTCTCTCCTTGCCTCATTACCTCTCTCCCTGTTTCTCTCCCTCCGTGTAATCAATATCACGTGTCCTTGTGGCGATTCACTTCCTCTTTTGCTCGTCTGTATACAGCCAACACTCCTCAAGACTTCGAGACCAGAACATGAGCTGACTTAGTGGTTAAGCGCAGAAAATGGCCAGACAGAGGTTCCCAGTTCGATTCGTGTCAGTATTAAAACGTATTGGTTTAGAGTTTAGCAGCTTCGAGGTATTTTTCGACTGGACTCTTCCAAAGGACTTCGATTTTTGCAATCGTTTAGCTTGAAGCGACCATCGATTGATGTCTTGTGCATTATGATATCGGCGCTATAGAAGTCAAGATTATATTAAATAAGACCCGGTCAGGTCAGATCTGAAGAGTTAAGAATGATGATGATCATGGTGGTGGTGGTGGTGGTGATGATGAGGATGATGATGATGATGATGGTGATGATGGTGATGATGATGGTAGTGGTGGTGGTGTTGGTGGTGACGGTGATGGTGATGATTATGATCATGACGATGACGAGTTCTCTGCCTGAAGGAAGGTCCTTTGGCTTATGCCACCCAGGGATGAGATGAGTGATGCATTTCCCGTTGCCTTCCTCACAGGCAATTGTGGGTGAGCAACTTGTCAAAGTGGCTTAAGGCAGTTTCGAACCCGCGACCCTCCGGTTACGAGGCAACGACCATACCACTACATCACCGCGTCCCACACTAGTTAAGAATAATTTTAAAAAAATCAAAATAGTTTAGATAGATTAGATTGGATTAGATTGGATTAGATTGGATTAGATTGGATTAGATTGGATTAGATTGGATTAGATTGGATTAGATTGGATTAGATTGGATTAGATTGGATTAGATTGGATTAGATTGGATTAGATTGGATTAGATTGGATTAGATTGGATTAGATTGGATTAGATTGGATTAGATTGGATTAGATTGGATTAGATTGGATTAGATTGGATTAGATTGGATTAGATTGGATTAGATTGGATTAGATTGGATTAGATTGGATTAGATTGGATTAGATTGGATTAGATTGGATTAGATTGGATTAGATTGGATTGGATTGGATTGGATTACATTGGATTGGATTACATTGGATTGGATTAGATTGGATTGGATTAGATTGGATTGGATTAGATTGGATTACATTAGATTAGACTAGACTAGATTAGACTAGATTAGATTAGATCTGGTTAATATATCTATTTTTATTCGGGTGGGTTTTGAACCTCCAACATAAGGCTTCTCAGTCCAGCATGGTAGCCCCTGGGCATATAATGGACCTAAGAGTGTGCATTTATCAACCATTGGTGATAACAGCGAAAGCCTCTGCTCGCCTGTATAAAGCCTTCATTCAATATAGATGTGACGCAGCGCGCACTATAAATGGCGCCAGTTCACGTAACTCTATAAATCCGCATCAGCTGAGCCTTGACGAGCAGGTGCGGGTTTTTGTGACAGCGCTCGCTGGTTTTGTCCACTCGAAGCGCTGACGAAACAAGCGCTGACTGTGGACAAAAGTCAGCTGTCGACAGTCTCGTTTCCAACGCCATCATTTACAAATGTTTAATTCACAATTGTGTTTGTGTGTGTTTGTGTACTTGTGTGTGTGTGTGTGTGTGTTCGTTTGCTACCTACCGTCACCTCATCCTTGAAATTTGGTAATCGCTTCATAGCCATAGCTGCCCCACCACTCTGGAATAAACTCCCCCCCAGAACTGCGACAGTTTTCTGACCCATCATACAAACTCATCGATGCTCTACCGCTTGCAATTTCTGCTTCGGCCTTTCACTCAAAGCTGAAAACATTGCTTTTTCACAGATCCCATCCTGACACCAATTTTTCTTCTTATCTGTCTCTCCTCTCCAACCCCAAACACCATCCCTGACTCCGACTGACTTTTGGATCTTGACTTGGAACCGAACCCTTTTGCCTATCGATTTTGTTTTGACTGAGCGCCTGTGAATAAGCTGGTCCCCGCGACGTGACTTTCGCTGGGCGCTGTAGAAATCTCGGAATTACCATTACGATTACCTGTCTGACGTCACCAGTGGTTAAGTTGTTCATCCTGAGGTGACGGCAGTGGATCCCCAAATATTGACCAATCTCAGACCAAGTTATTATTAGCCCATCTCTGTTACTTCCGCCTTCGACTGCGATTTTGCCTTGAAGACACTCTCGACTATGAGCATTATGATAACGGCGCTAAAGAAGTCTTAGATTAGATTAGCGTAGATTAGATATATGTGGCCAGAGAACGAAGCTTAGGTGTGATTTAGTTTCGGGAAGACACAATCGTGAATCGTTATTGTTATTGTTATTGTTATTATTGTTATTATTATTATTGTTATTATTATTATTATTATTATTATTATTATTATTATTATTATTATTATTATTATTATTATTATTATTATTATAACACACTTGTCCTCTACGTTAGGGCAGTCAATAAGCGGCATAACTTTTTCACTTAACGACATGTGCTTTATTTCGAGCGACGCCGGAGAAGCTCAGAGAAAAAGATCGCGGCGTTTTCAATGGACCTAAATGACAAGTGCGTTTGTCGTCGTTCTCGAGCTGAAAGTTACGGTGATTTTTTATACTCGAGAATGCTTATCTCAGACGACCAAACAATTTGTCATGTTCGTTCATCTTCATCAGTTCGCATTCGCTCTCGGTTGCTGCGTTGGATGGGGTAAGAGAGACTGATAGGTTTAGGGAACCGTATCTGTCTAATCCTATCTCACAATTACAAGAAACGTGTTGATATTCATTGGAATAGGCTACAGGTTTCTGCGTAACATATATTTGCAACATGTATAATTGCAATGAATTAACCCTTACAGTTAGACAATGCATATATATATATACTCATATATATATACTCATTTATTTATTTTTACTCATTTATATATCTACTCATTTGTTTATTTATTTATTTGTTTGTGTGGCATTTATTTACCTATTTTTTATTTTTTTTAATTTTCTCATTAACTCAATTATTTATTTATTTATTTACTTACTCAGTTATTTACATAATTTACTCTTTTATTTATTTATTTAATCATTATTTATTTATTTACCTACTCAATTATTTATTTGTTTCCTTATTTCTTTATATATTCACAGGCCCATAATTATTATATGTTGACGCATATGAAATCTGAGGCTTACTGTGCAATATACGTAAATAAGTGTATATATATATATGTACATATATATATTCTACGATATTATGTGCATTTATACATAAGTAAGTAAGTAAGTAAGTATATTCTTTATTAACCAATAGCTAATCGCACATTGGTTTACAAGTATTTAAGAACACAAGAAAACTTAATAATCATACAACATCCTAACAATAAAACATTTACGAGTTAAATTGTCAGCAGGAGGAATAATACGATCATGGGTGTGGGGCCGTAGGGAATAACTGAGGGTTTTAATTGGTGGGAGTAGCTGATGTAAGACATGATTTGAGTTGTTCAAGATTGCTTTAAAGAGACGAGCATCAGCTGTGCCACAGAGTTCATCGAACGTTGGGGAGTTCCCAGGAAGATAGCGGAGACGCACAAGTCTCCGCATCAAAGCCTGGAGCCGAGCTCTAGCTTGTGCCCCAGCATAGCCCCACCACACGGGAGAGGCGTACAGCATCCTGGCCAGTGTTGTGGCTCGGACAACGTCGTAGAGCCGAGGGCCAGTTAGGCCATGTGATACAAGAATTCGTATGGCATATAAAGACTGACGCGCCTGACTATGAATCCGATCAATATGAGAATCAAAATTTAACATCCTCGATAGGGTAACACCCAATATTGTCATCTCTGGTACCCTGGTTAAACCAGGAATCACATTAGGTAAAATTATCTGCTGATTTCTCATTCTTGGCCGGTGAATTATCATTTCACATGTCTTTTTATGATTAAGTTTTAAGTTACACTTATCCGCCCAAAGGGCAACATGGTCTAGTTCAGCCTGAACCATCAAGCTATTGCAGGATGGTACAAGAAGGTAACTGTCATCAGCGTATTTAAATAACCTATTGTTGGGTGCTAAAGGCTTATAATTGGATATGGCAACTAGGAAGTTCACTGGTCCCAGACCCGAACCCTGAACAATACTGGAATTTATGCCAACTAAGGTAGAGACACTATCACTGAATTTGGTACAGTGCTGTCGGTTGGTTAGGAAGGAAATTATCCAATTGTAAATGTGATCAGGAATAGCGAGATCAGCAAGTTTATCAGCGAGATAGGCATGTCTTATTGTATCAAAGGCCTTTGAGAAGTCAAGGGATATGAGATGAACATATTGGTTAGAAGCAAGCAGTTCAGACAGATGGTGAGTAATAGAAATAAGAGCTGCAGACGTGGAACCAGTAGGTCGGAATGCATATTGGTCAAAGAAGTCACGATTGAGTGATTGTTCAGTAAGAATAGGATAGAAGAATCTTCGAACAATAAGTTTTTCAAGTAATCGAGAGAGAATTGAAGTTATAGATATTGGGCGAAAATCGCTACATGAGGTAGGGTTCGGAATCTTAGGAACAGGGGTGATGACACTATTTTTCCACTGAGGTGGAACATAGGATCTAATGATTGATTGGTTAAGAAGAAAAGTGAGGGGTTTAGCCAGGATGGGTGCAGTGTTTTTCAGAAACCACATTGGTATCTCATCATGTAAATGATATGTAAATATATGCAGTATATATTATACATAAATTCTGGTGCTATGTGTTGTATGAGAAGGCGAGGAGTCTTTCGTGCGAAAGGGCAAGTTGCCGGAGAGACCGGCTCGGGTCAAAAGGTCACTTCGGGCGCAGTTCGCAGTTCCGTCTCGAAGCTCATCAATATTTTATTCACAGCTTTCTCTAATATCTACCACTCTGTCTTTGTCAGCCTCTTTGTCTGTCTGGTTCTCTTTTTGAATGTGTGTCTGTCTGCTTGTCTATCTCTCTATCTATTTGTCTTTATGTCTGTGCGTCTGTTTTTTGTCTGGCTGTCTTAGTGTCTATGTGTCTCTCTGTTTGTCTGTCTGTCTCTCTGTTTGTTTGCCTGTCTTTGTGTGTGTGTCTCTGCTTGTCTGTCTCTCTCTCTATTTGTCTGCCTGTCTTGCTGTGCTTAATTCTGTGTTGTCTGCCTGCTTGCATTCCTATCTGTATGTCAGTCTGCCTGTCTTTCTGCTCTGTGCCTGATTTCTTTCCTTCCTGACTTCTCTGACCTACTGGATTTCGACCCCACTTCTACAACGGTTGGTGATTTGGACTTAAAGCGACCATCGACTGATGCATTGGGTCATAACAGCACAATCGAAGTCTTTAGAACAGACCAGACTAAATTAGACCAGACTAGACTAGACTAGACTAGACTCAATTAGACTAGACTAGACTAGACTATACTCGATTAGAATAGTCTAGACTAGACTAGACTCGATTAGACTAGTCTAGACTAGACTAGACTCGATTATAATAAACTAGATTAGACCAGACTACACTAGACTAGACTCAATTAGACTAGACTAGTCTAAATTAGACTCAATTAGACTAGACTAGACTAGACTCGATTAGACTAGTCTAGACTAGACTAGACTCGATTAGAATAAATTAGATTAGACTAGACTAGGCTAGGCTATACTAGGCTGGAGAAGATTAGATTAGGTTAGATTAGATTAGATTAGATAGATTAGACTAGACTAGATTAGATTAGATTAGATCGGATCTGATCTGATCTGATTAGAATAGATTATATTATATTAGATTAGATTAGATTCGATTCGATTAGAAGTTGACACCTAATATAGGCAACGTTTTCTTGTCATTTCCATCACATGTTAAACACCTGCGAGACAGCGAGAGTACTGCGAGGTACCTGCTATTACCAGACCTGACTTCGGAAGGCCACACTCTGCTGAAAATGCTCTCAGCTGACGTCGCAAGGTAATTCTACATTTACATAAATAATTTATTTGGCGCCCAAACGAACAACAAACAGCCTTTGGGAAATAGAACTGTAGGAGTCGTGGAATGGAAGAAGGAAACTGATGGGGCGAAAATGTGACAACAGTCTTAGCAACCAAGCTACGTTAGTACCCAACCCTACGTCTACCCAACCCTACGTCGGTGTTAAACGATGTGACAGCCCAAGCACCGGTTGACATGTACTGCACGCGTTAGATAAATATCCAGAGGTGTACTCGACGCACCCCAGGGGCCGGGTCAAAGGTCGACGCGTTCTCATTCGCCCGACCGAGGGACCACCCACATTCTATAACGCAATGTGGGGTGCCTAATATATTATAATAATGACCTATAATAATAATAATAATAATAATAATAATAATAATAATAATAATAATAATAATAATAATAATAATAATAATAATAATAATAAATAATAATATTAATAATAATAATAGTGATGTTATCTTCACCAATAAGTTTTTAATCCTGAGGAATGATATGTACCTTAGCGAAAAATAATTGTTGTTGTTGTTGTTATTGTTACTGTTGTTGTTATTGTTGTTGTTACTCTTGTTGTTTTTGTTGTTGTTGGTGTTGTTGTTGTTATTGTTGTTACTATTGTAATTTTTATTGTTATTGTTATTGTTGTTGTTATTGTTGTTGTTATTGTTATTGTTGTAATTGTAAATGTAATTGTAATTGTAACTGTAACTGTAACTGTTACTGTTATTGTTATTGTTATTGTTATCTCAGTTAGAAAATGCTGTTTTCCAAAATGCAAAGTAGACGTAGGACACCGTGTATTCTCTTATTTATACGGCGGATGGCAACGTAAAAAGAGACATTCCTCTTTGACAGATCATATCCTGACTCTCCTTCTTCCTCTTCTCTCTCTCCTCTCCACCTCGTAGATGCCAGGCTGTCTCTCTGCCTGACTCCTGGATCTTGACCTGGAACCGAACCCTTTTGCCTAGCGATTTTGTTTTAAGCTGGTCCCCGCGGCGCGGCTTTCGTTGGATGCTGTAGAAATCTCGGAATTACGACTACGACCCCTTGTTCTTTCTAATCTCCTTCTCTTTCTCTCGCTCTCTCTCTCAGTTTCTGTCTGTCTGTCTGTCTGTCTCTCTCTGTCTAATTCGTGGCCCTTCTCTTCCTGGCCTCTCTCCCTAATCCTTATCCTCACATCCCTCTCCTCTCATTAATCATTAATCCAAGCTCTGGCCTCTCTATAATCCTTGGCCTTCTCATCCTTGGCCCTTCCATCATCGCCCCTCCCATCCCTGGCCTCTGCCCTTAATCCTTGGCCGTCCCATCCTTCGTCCCAGTATCCCTAGCCCCTCCTTTCCCTTGCGGTCGGGAGTAACTGCGGGATAATCCAGCAATCGGCTTCGGCGACCTGCACCGGATCCACGCGTCGAGTCGATAATAACGAACGTCGTTATCGGAACCAGAGAGATGAACGATTGCAGGAGGATGAGAGGGCATCGGTAGAGGACAGGATGGAAGGAGGAGGAGAGAGGAGTGGAAGATGAATGGAGGAGAGGAGAAAAAGAGGGAGAGGAGAGGAGAGGAGAGGAGAGGAGAGGAGAGGAGAGGAGAGGAGAGGAGAGGAGAGGAGAGGAGAGGAGAGGAGAGGAGAGGAGAGAGGAGAGGAGAGGAGAGGAGAGGAGAGGAGAGGAGAGGAGAGGAGAGGGAGAGGAGAGGAGAGGAGAGGAGAGGAGAGGAGAGGAGAGGAGGAGAGGAGAGGAGAGGAGAGGAGAGGAGAGGAGGAGAGGAGAGGAGAGAGGAGGAGAGGAGAGGAAAGACGAGGAGAGGAGAGATGAGGAGAGGAGAGAGGAGGAGAGAGGAGGAGAGATGAGGAGAGAGGAGGAGATAGGAGAGGATGGGAGGGGAGCGGAGGGGAGGAGAGGGAGGAGAGGAGAGGGGGAGTGGAGAGGCGGGGAGGGGAGGGGGAAGGAGAGCAGATGAGGATGGAAGGAGCGGCGGATGAGAGAGGAGAGGAGAGTAGAGGAGAGGAGAGGAGAGCAGAACAGAGGAGAGCAGATGAAGGAATAGGAGGATGAGAAGTAAGAAAGAAAAAGAATGGTAGGAGGGGAAGGGAG